>OZ010721.1:6798060-6931524 GCA_963932345.1 Ophion ventricosus
CGTCTAGTAGGACCCTCCTTGCCGATGGTGGATCTTTTTTCTGTCAGGTATCGTCTGAAAGATAAAAAATATAATGTTCTTGTAGAGAAAGATAATAGCTGTAGTGTAGCATGGGCAAGTAAAAAAAATTGGTGGAAATGACAGTTGTTTGAAAAAAAAATCCGGTTCTTAATAAAATGTTGAGTTTTAAAAATTGAAAAAAAAAGAACGCGATATTTTATTTAAAAAATCCTATGCTACATCCTAGATAATATTATTAAGAAGAAGTGGTATAGATTTCATCAAAAAAGGTTAAGTAGAACTCGAGATATGTTGTCCACCAGTTTAAAAAAAGGGTCCTACATAAAGAGGATTTGTCTCCGTCATTTTTTAATTTCTTTTGTTCGTTTTTTTTTATTTGTTTATAAAACTATAATGTATCTGTGAAAAATAAAAATTATTTTATGTATTTAATAGTCGCGTAAAAAAAAATATTTGTATAACTATTTTTGTAAGCGCCATGGTGGTGTAGCGCCTCAAGAATGGTACTCAACGAACAAAGATTAGCCGTTGATACACGACGTGAGAAATTTTGTCATGAAATTGTACTCGGTCGAAATATCTACGCGTTGGCTCATTTTTGTAAGAAATTAATTATTTTACAGTTTAACGGAGTAGTTTTACTTAGAAGTGCTAACTAAATGCTGTTTTCATAAATTGTTTTAGAATTTTCAATCAAAGGGTTAAAAGAATGTGGGTGGGGGGAGGGGCCCTCTGCAAATGACTTAAGATAGCGCTAAGTAGGATTTTGAATGCCCTATCCAATGATACCCCACACGGTGGGGTGTGCGATTCTTTTTTTTCGTCAATATTTTTCACGTATGGTAAAAAATCATTTAACAGCGTTAATTTCTCTATTCATCGCCACAGATGACAGTCTATTTAAAGCGTCCACCCGCTAAACTATAGCACGATAGGCGGAAAGCTGCCACTGCTGTGACAGACGAACGGATAGGACAGAGTTATAAGGGTTTCTGCGGAACCCTTGGAAACGCCAGAAAAAAATGGTTACACCGATCGTCAACCCGCAACGTCGCGCACGTTTTCAAGCACCCCAACGTCACTACTGCAGCAACAGGATCGACTCTCCCGCTTGCGTCCGAACGAAGGCCACACGCCTCGACTCTATATAACACGCTTCACGATTCAACCCAATGTACAGTCATTGCCAAAACAAATAATACAAATCGCGAAGATATCAATCTTATCGATGTCTACCCCCTCAATTCTTTATTTTTTTTTTACATTTCTGGCGGCTTTGCAACACCTGTCTCTCTCACTCTCCCCCCCTCTCTCTATTTGACGTATAAAACCCTTCAAATGTCTGTTTACTGTTTAATATATTAGGATGTTGAATAAGTTCTCGCTATTTTATCGTGAAAATTAATGCTTTATTTTGAAGAATGAGTAAAAAAACATGCCACTGAAAGTATTGTCCATCGCTAGCCACTACGTTTTCTCATCGTTCTGGCAGCATTTTAATTCCACGTCGGAAAAACAATACGTCTTTTGAGGCTATCCAAGAGTCGACCCATTTTTTGGCATCTTCATAAGAATGGAATTGGTGCTCAGCCAGATCATGTGCCATCGATCGGAACAAGTGATAATCGGAAGGAGCAATGCCTGGTGAATGCAGCGGGTGGGGTAGGACTTCCCATTTAGCGTTTCCAAGTAGGTTTTCAGCGTTTTTGCAGCAAGTGGCCGAGCGTTGTCATGCTACAAAATCACTTTGTCGTGTCTTTGTTCGCATAGCGGCCGTTTTTCCTTCGATGCTAGGCTCAAACGCGTCAATGATAGTCGATAGCGATCTCCCGTGATGGTTTCGTTCAGTTTGAGCAGCTCGTAATAAACTACATCCAGCTGATACCATCAAATGCAGAGGCAGAAGCTTGGGACAATGGATATTCGGCTTTGCCGACGATGTTGACGCATGGCCGGGCTTACTCCACGATTTTCTATGCTTAGGGTCATCGTAATGTATCCATTTTCTATCGCCAGTTATACGATACGATAACCTTTCCTTTTCTGCCGTTGAAGCAGCTGTTCACACGTGAAAAGACGCCGTTCGACGTCTCTCGGCTTCAATTCGTACGGCACCCAATGCCCTTGCTTTTGAATCATTCCTAATGCTTTCAAATGTTTCGAAACTGTTGTGTGATCAACACCTGGTCATTCTGCAAGTTCAGCTAGCATCTGATATCCGTCTTCATAAAGTAATGCCTCCAATTCTTCGTCTTCAAACTTTTTCGGTGCGCCAGAGCGATTTTATGTTCAGCATCAAAATCATTATTTTTTAAGCGTCTAAACCAATCTCTGCATGTTGTTTCCGACAGGGCATGGTCGCCATAAGGGGCCAGTCCACTTTGAAAATTTCAAAAAATCGATTTTTTTTTACTGTTTTCGAAAGTACATACATCCAGAAATATTGTGTCAATATAGTGTCAATATTGCCGATTGAGTTTAGGTAAGAGTTTTTCACAGTATAAACTTCAAACGCGTTTTTCTCGAAACAACGTTTTCAAAATCTAGCTCCATCGTATCTCTAAAACTAATAAACCAATTCTCTTGAAATTTGAACCACATATTGTAAACATGATTCGCAACAAGATGACCGTCGATGGTTTTAAAATTTTGATTTTTACTCTTTTTTTTTGCGAAAAACTGCGAAAAAAACGCGTTTTTTTTTTACTTTTTTCGTTTTTCATCTGCCATTTTTTTATTTTTTGATAAAACTTTATATCCGAGGGTCATTTTGTAGCTGGTGTCATACTGAATCTAATGGACTTGGATTTTTTTGTTTCAGACAAGCCGTTGCCGAGTTGCGATGGAGCTACCTAGCCCACCTATTTTTGAGTCGTTACGTTAAACTATAGCTTTTGTACTTAAAAATGAATTAAAATTTTTTTTTTAATGTATTTCAAGACTTTGTTTATCAAGCCCAACAACTTTTATATTCATATCTTTTATAAAATCCTCAAAAAAAATCGCGAAAATAGCCTTTTTTTCATGGCTCCAAAGTGGACTGGCCCCTTAAAAGAGTTTTTCACTAACTAAATTTTAATAAAATGACATTCGCGTTACACCGTATTCTTCTTCATTAAAAACAACTAGATTAATGTACTGATGTTTCACTTTACTGCTCAATGGAGCGATTGTGCCTAAAAAAAAGCACGTGCGCTGGGACTCCAGTCATGAGTTATTGGGAGTACAAATGAATTCGGTCCGTTTTCAGGAGATGGCTCTGGCTGTTATGAATGTTTCATAGTGACAGCTGATTTCGGTGATTTCAGAGAGGTTAGACATCTGTCAATAACATTCAGTTTATATCGCTTTGAGTTCCATTAAAAACCTTGTTTTTTACTGTGTTGAATATGTCAAATTTTGTGTTAACTAAGCAGCATTTGCGGGGAGTTTTACTTTTCTGCTTTAATTGGAAGAAAAGTGCAGCTGAAGGGCATCGAATGCTTGTTGAAGTTTGTGGTGATGATGCTCCAACTGATAAATCATGTGGGTAATGGTTTCGACGCTTTAAGAACGGTGATTTCAGCGTTGAAGACAAGCTTCGCCCTGGACAGCCAAATGAGCCAATGAGCTGCTACAACCCGGCGATTCCATTACGGGTGATCGGTATAGACTACAATTGATTCGTTTGAGCCGTGCATTACGAGAAAAACGGCCGGAATACGAGCAAAGACATGACAAAACTATTCTTCTGCATGACAACGCTCGGCCTCATGTCGCAAAAGTCGTAAAAAAAATATTTGGAAACCCTCAAATGGGATATTTTACCGCACCCGCCGTATTCTCCGGACATTGTTCCTTCTGATTACTGGTTGTACCGACGGATGCAGCAGGATTTAGCAACTCACCGGTTCACTTCTTTCGCAGAAATCGAAAATTGGCTCAAAACTTGGATCGCCTCAAAAGACGAGACTTTTTTTCGAGATGGAATTCGAAAATTGCCTGAGAGGTGGGAAAAAGTAGTAGCCAGCGATGAACAATACTTTGATTGATCTATTCATACCTTTTATTTTGAAATAAATCTATGTTTTGCCACAAAAAACGGACTGAATTAATTTGTACTCCCAATAGAAGGTGGAAAAAAAGATACATGAGTTCCAGTGTTAAACAAGATGTGCATGACGAAACTCATAGTTGCAGAAAAATATGACAAGCAACCTTCAAGCTGCGATTTTCTTCCGCAACAAGGTCAGGCTCGAATTTTTCCCGGTCTCGGGCGAACTTTTTCCAGCACTCTAATTTCATACTACAATAGCCCGAGCAGAAATTTGTTCAGGGTGAAATCCGGACCGGATCAGGCTGCCACAATAGCAAATCCGGGCCGGATCAGGCAAATTTAGTCCGGCCCTGATCAGGGATGTAACGTTTTTGCAAATTCAGGTCCGGATCAGGCACCTTATCAGGCTCTGATCAGGCGCTTTATCAGGCCCGGATCAGGCACCTTACCAGGCTCGGATTAGGCACTATATCTGGCTCGGATCAAGCAACTTATCTGGCCCGGATCAGGTGCCTCATCCAGCCTGAGACATGCGTGTCATCTGGCTCAATCATTTGATTAATTTTTTGTTTAAAAATAGATCAACATTTATTAAATTATTATCGCAGTTACACGTTATCAAGTTTACTTTATCATTTTTTTAAAATTTAAGTTTTTATTTTACTTGACTTGATCGTTTAGTTTTTGTTCCGGTTTTGGCGATGACCGTCCCAATCTTTCCGGCCCAATCTGTCCGGCGCAAATCATGCGTGCCTGATCAGGGCGCCTTATTGATACCTGATAAGGCTTCTATACGGCGCAAATCAGCCGTGCCTGATCAGGGCGCCTTATTGATCCCTGCTCAGGCCCCTGTCCGGCGCAAATCATGCGTGCCTGATCAGGGCGCCTTATTGATACCTGATAAGGCTTCTATACGGCGCAAATCAGGCGTGCCTGATCAGGGCGCCTTATTGATACCTGATAAGGCTTCTATACGGCGCAAATCATGCGTGCCTTATCAGGGCGCCTTATTGATCCCTGCTCAGGCCCCTGTCTGGCGCAAATCAGGCGTGCCTGATCAGGGCGCCTTATTGATCCCTGCTCAGGCCCCTGTCTGGCTCAAATCAGGCGTACCTGATCAGGGCGCCTTATTGATCCCTGATCCGGCCCTGATGGATCCTCGGGCAGCCTGATTAGATTTCTGCTCGGGAGGCATGTGCTATTCTAAATCAATCTTCAGGAGAATCGATTTTCTCTATGAGAAAAATCGATTTTTTGTATACACGGAGAGAATTAAATGTTAAAAATTACCGTGCAATAATGGTAACCGGATGACAACCCTGAAACTTCGCTTATTATTACTAAGTAAAACACAGATTTTCACGGAAATAAAATAAAATTTCTTCTTCGGATAGAAAATTTTACCAGATTTTCTAGTAAATTTTCATGTGTAACAAAATACGCAAAACTTAAATTTAAAAAATATATAATATCAGCGAAATTTTACTGTGCATTTTATTATTCTATGCCTTTAAAAAATGTCTATAAAAAAGTATCGTCTTTATAACAGTTATTTTTAGATTTATTATAAAATTTAATGAGTGTTATAGGAAAATGTATTGTGCTCTCGGTAAAAATTATCGTGCGCGCTACCCTTCTTGTATAGTAAAATTTTAGCTACGTATTTGAAATTTTCTGTAACGTGAGTTAAAAAAAACTTGTCGCATACGAATTATTATGCTTTTCTCACTTGTCACCACATTGAAATATATCACGGTAATTTTTACCGTGAAATTCACGACAAAAATTGCTTTTTAATTCTCTCCGTGTAGATTCTCTGGCGTCCGATTTTTTTTTTTTGTTTGAGAATCGATTTTTTTAGGTCAGAATTGATTCTTTATCTGGGTGAAAAATAATCGAACGATTGATTCTCCAACGCACCAGGATAGAGGCGCGAATCGATTTTTTTTTCACCAAGAAAGAAACTGTGGCCTTAGCCCTTTATATCACCATGTGACAGTTTTGTAGCAATCCATCTAAATCCTCGCAAAATCCTATATTTAAACCTGTTTTAAATCAATGTCAGTGGACGGCTATAAACCGTTTTATGGTTTTTCAGTGTAATTCATACAAGCTAAAGGGCGTTAATTGGATAAAAATTGGTTCGATGTTCACTTGTCGCGAGATTGTAAGATTTATGTGTGCGTGAGACAATGCGCATGCGCCGCAACCGGTCGCAGTATCTAACCTCTGTTTAGTTGAAATCCCGTCACTCTCGCATCACGAAAATTACTCACGAAAGAAGAGCCTCCGGTACTTTCCACTATCGGAAGAACAATATGATTTTGCTAAAAAAATTTGATGGGAGCAGCTGCGTCACGACCTACTCCCGCCGAACAACGATATAACGCGAACGTGCAGTGGCGCTTGGTCGCGCATGCGCCCAGCAGCATTCCTTAAAATATCACTTTGTCAAACTGTGCGTTACTCCCCCCCCCCCCCTCTCGAAACATCGCACTTGTGTGGCTGAAAGAAAAAGGACTCCCATATATATTCTGACGAAGTCAGAGAAATTCAATTCCACAAACTGCTCCCGTGGATTTATTCCCATCCATTCGTGAAGAAATATTTTCCATGACGCTTGCCCCGGCTTGCCCGACGGAATCCCCGATGATCCTAGAGAGGACCTCGAACTCCATGGCCCAAGCTCGACATCCGGTTTTGCCGGGACGTCACAAAATGGCCGCGAAAGGCGTGTCCGAAACTTTTCAATTTACCTTCTCGTAAGTCTTCCGGTCTTTCTTGTGGGAGGGATCTGCGAAGGCAGGAAAGGCCCGTGGTAGAATAATATTTTGTCTCTTTCCATTGTAACTTTTCGCACGGTTGCTAATATTGCGCAACAATGAAAAGCGGTCAACGTTGCATAAAAAACCTCTTTTGCGAATGTGCGTGTGGAATCGTCTCGTGCGTGGAATATTGAGATAGATACAGAGCACCGTGGTTTTGTTTTTTCATACTCCATTTTTTGTTAAAAATTTTTTTGTGTTTTTCATTGGGTCTTGACACTTCATTTTTCATACGTACATTGGAAGTGTCCCGTGTCCAAAGCAGTATTCCATACACCCTACGATTCCACACGCGCATTCGAAGTGCCCCGCACGGGTCACCCCCCGAAAAGAACATTATCAGCGTGTTCGTTTTACGGGAGAGCGAGTTTTTCGTAGTGATATACCACATGGGTCATTAAGTCCCGGAACTGACACACAGATGGCGCCGCCAATGCCGTGCCGCTTTTGTTTTTCGGTAGTACCAACCTTCAAAAGATACGTGTAAAAATTTCATGACATTCGGTTCAGTCGTTGTCGAGATATTGAAGGTTAAGTGACGCTACATTTGTTTTTGCTTAAACGATGGATAAAAACGAGTTTCGTGTGTTAATCAAACACTGTTTTTTAATGGGAAAAAATACAATTCAAGCTCAGCAATGGTTTGAAAAGTGTTACCGGGAAAAGTGCCCATCGAAAACAACCATTTGCCGATGGTATGCGGATTTTAAACGCGGTCGAACAACCACCAAAGACGCGGAGCGCTCAGGTCGTCCAATTGAGGTGGCTACGCCCGAAAACATCCAAAAAATTCGGAAAATTGTTATGTCCGATCGTAAAGTGAAGTTGCAAGAGATAGCTGACATCTTAAAGATATCAAAAGGCACCGTGTTCAAAATCGTGCATGAAAATTTGGGTATGAAAAAACTTTTGTCCAAGTGGGTGCCGCGTTTGCTCACAGTGGAACGAAAACAACAACTAATTGATGATTCGGAGCGCTGTTTGAAGCTGTTTACGCGTGATAAAAAGGATTTTTTGCGTCGGTACATAACAATGGATGAAACATGGATTCATCACTATACGCAGAAGTCGAAAAGAGCGTCAGCCGAGAGGAGAGGTGAGGGCGAAAGCCGGCCAAAGCGTCCGAAGACACAACAGTCAGCAGGCAAGGCATGGCCTCTGTATTTTGGGACACGCACGGAACTTTACTCATCGACTTTCTTCCGAAGGGCTAGACGATCAACAGCGACTACTACATTGCATTATTGGATCGATTGGACGACGCGATCAAGCAGAAAAGGCCTCACATGGCAAAGAAAAAACAGCTGTTTCACCAAGACAATGCACCGATCCACAAGTCGATGAAAACGATGGTGAAATTGAACGATTTACGAATCGAATTGCTTCCACACCCTCCATATTCACCAGATCTGGCCTCATCTGACTTCTATCTGTTCGCAGATTTCAAAAAGATGCTCCAGGGAAAGAGATTTGGCTCCGATGATGAGGTTATAGCCGCAACTGAAGCCTATTTTGAGGCAAAAGACAAATCGTTCTATAAGAAAGGCATCGGTTTAGAAAAACGTTGGAATGATTGTATCGCTATAGAAGGTGACTATGTTGATGAATAAAGTCAAATTTTGCAAAAAAAAATGTGTTTTTACTAGTTAGTCCGGGGACTTAATGACCCATGTGTTACATGGGTCATTACAACCCGACTACTTAAGTAGTCGGATCAGGCGAATTGAAGTAAGCCGTAAGTCCAGTTGCTTGACCATCGCCTGAAGCTAGCTGGATCAGGCGAATTGAGGCAAGCCGTAAGTCCACTTACTTAACCATAGCCTGAGGCTAGCTGGATCAGGCAACTGGAGGAAACACTACATTTAGTTGCCTGACTATCACCTGACACCGACCGGATAAGACAAATTGAGGCATACTTTAAGTTAGGCCTCCGTACTACAACGTGACCAGGCCCGGATCAAATATCAAGCCAGCCTGACAATATTTCTACTCGGGATATAACTCAATATAAACGATTTTCGTTTATTGTGTCATTTTCTTTTACATTATGCTGTTCTTTTCCGGTTCCGGGTGATTCTTTTGCCGATCGATTTTTCCAGGAAACAGGATGTAAGGCGTCCAAATACGCATTTATTTTATAGGAATGTTTGGTCATATAAGGAAACCACGAGAACCATTCGTAACACGTCCTCAATAGACCCACGCTTTTCCACGTAAATAAATTATGATCGGTAAATGTTCCAGAGCACCTGTATACCAGGTGAAGAAAGAAAGAAAGAAAAGGAGAGGGGGGGATTTTACGTTCTTTCTATATACTGAAGGTGTATTATAAAAGTTTTAGTAGCTATGTTGGAACATACTGCGGATTGTAGAAGGCGCTGCATAACCGAGTGGCAATTCCCATCCACGTGGCACTCAAAATTTCCTTATCAAGATATCTCTCCCTTGCGCCATCTCTCTCTCTCTCTCTCTCTCTCTCTCTCTCTCTCTCCGTGTGTGTGTAGGTGTCTTTTTCTGACGGAGTTGAGGCCACTTCACAGAGTAAACTGTGATCCAAGTCCCGAGTAGAAATATTGTCAGGCTGGCCTGATATTTGATCCGGGCCTGATCAAGTTGTAGTACGGAGGCCTTATTTAAGGCATGCCTTAATTTGCCTGATCCGGCTGGTGTCTTGCGATAGTCAGGCAACTGGATGTACGTTCTCCTCCAGTTGCCTGATCCGGCTAGATTCAGGCGCTAGTCAAGCAACCGGACTTACGGCTTACTTCAATTTGCCTGATTCGGCTAGCTTCAGGCGATCGTCAAGCAGTCGGACAGCGTAGGCTACCGAACAATGGTAAGTTGCCTGCGTAGTTTAGTCCAGTGAATGTGATGTCGTCGGTGCATATTCAATCAAATCTCTAAGAGAAAGTGTTATTTATTTTCTACATGCATCTACGTGAAAAATGCATTTGATAAATAAAAATTCATATTCAGTTTAAAAAATAAACTATTAGCGTTAATTATAATTTCGTGCCTTTTTCTCTTTTAAATATGCGTGGTATTTTTTATTTCAGGAATAATTAGGACATCCTAAACAGGGCTCCATTACATCATACTGACTAGGCCATGATTTTTCATTTTGATCAAGCCTTACTAAATCAAGCTCTGATCAGGCCTTTATTTTGTACCCTGATCAGGCCTCGATTTTTTACCCTGATCAGGCCTCGATTTTTTACCCTGATCAGGCCGAAATCAGTGAAAGTGTCACAAAAATTATCAGGGCTTCATCAAGAATCCTGATCAAGGCCGGAAAAAGAAATCAGGATGCCTGATCAGGCCTTTATTGTAGCCGGAGCAAGATTTCTACTCGGGGTATACTCGTTCGCGGACCATCAGAGTCATTTTTCCGCTTCGCGCTCGTGATTACGAAAAACTTGTATTTTCTTACCTTTTCCTATTCCGGCAACAGGTATAAACTATCAACGAAAAAATCCAGTTTCGAGTCTTTCTCGAGAGAGGTGAAAACCACCGTCAAAGAAAGACAAGATCCTCCTCTTTGACCTCGAGTGTTTACCAGCATATTTTTTGACGCTTTAGGATATAAGCGAAGCGCAGGAATTCAATAAAATGCAAACACGATGGGACGGCGTCAGCGCTTCGCTGCACCAAAAACTTTTATCGAACGTGAAACTTTCATACTGGAATGTACATCTCGATGTATTAGACCATGTACGTGAAAACGGGCACATATTATACAGGATGCGATGTATTGTGTGCTCGAGCGATGCATTTTTTGCATTTTCCTGCTATGCGTTAGGCAAATTGGGCTACAGGGGCCGCTCCTGCTCGGATAGAAAATAACGCTAACGTGAAAATTCGAACTAACAATAAGACTGCAATGGTGCCCGGGAGGGTCAAATAAATCGTCAATAAAAAAAAAATCAGCTTCATTGGCAATTGAAAATTCTTAAGGGAAAGTTACCCTCGAGAGACATGAAAAATGCATGAACTTCAAGATTTTTTTTTATATAAAATAAATACTTTCGGGAATGGGGTGTAACTTATTTTATTTTTCTATCAATGGAGAGTAAAGTCCAATTTTATTTATTTAAACAAAATTTGTTTGTTTATCTTAAAAAAGAACGGATTAAAAATGATTAAACTAGACTAAATCTGTAGGGCCTTATCGTTCTTTGTTTTCCAAAAAACGCCTGAATAACAAAATGATAGTCGTTTGAACAAAAAAAACCCAATTTTTTTACCCGGTTCTTTTTGCTTCAACAGACGAAAAACATATGTCTAAATTAATTTAAAAAAAAATCGCTTCCCGATGGCCTCTCAATTTGAATTTCCTTTCAATTGCGCAGAAATTCATGCGAATCGGTTCATCCGTTGAAGCTGTAGAGCGCCCCGCGCGCAGAGAAAAGCTGTTTCCAGAAAAACATATTTAAAGCTTATTAAAGAGGCGCTCCGAGCGCCACAGCTACCTGTTTTTCAGCCGGCGGACGGTTCCGCTCAACAGGCCGTAAAGTCTAAAATACTTTAAATATGAAAATATCCTTTTACCCACGTGCTCTAAACACTTTGAGGATGCAAATTAGGTATTTAAAAAAATCGAATTTTTCATCGTCATGGGCGGTAACCTGCCCTTAACCCTTCCTCGACACACTGGGTCATTTTGACCCTGGCACATTTTTCAGCGTCCAACATCCCTAGCTAAACACAAAAGTTGCAAGAATTTTTTGAAACAAATTAATTTGATATTAAAAAAAAACATTATTCCCATACATTGAGAAAGGTTTAAATAGTACTCCCGATATTAAAAAAATGAAAAGCGACCGATGGGCAGCTGATAACAAGCAGACAAGGTCGGCTCTGGGTCAAATTGACCCACAAGGAAACCGTTTCCGGTGTCCCCCTCCAATCAGAGGTGTTCATTATTCGCCAGAAACATTCTTCTCGAATTGGTTTCATTTGAATACCTTGATTGGAACTATGCGAAACTGCAAGAGTCACTCGGAGGGTGCCCAACTTTGAGGGTGAGTTTCACTCCTTAAAAGTGTTTTTCCGCCGGTAAAAAAAAACACGTGCCTCTTAGATTTCGATGAAGAATAACATATCCAAAAATAAACGAAATCTCGTTTATTTTTGGATATGTTATTATGAAAGGGGCCATCCGATAGCGATAATAGTTTTTTTGCAGCCGGAGGTACTTCGGACATTTGAAGGTCAACTCCATTTTTTTATATGGTTCGGTATGTTTTTTTTTCTGTATCATGAAAGAGGAGCTTAAAACGAGCTCAACGACCTATAACATAAGGTCATTGAAGGTCATAGAAAGTACAGAAAGGCGATAATACTTACAGTTTCGGTAGTAAATAAAATTACTACGTTTATAGTAAGTGTTTTAAAATGACGACCATCAGTATTAATGCAACATTGGATTCACCGTACAAGGTTTTTGCCCTTACAGAATTTTGTTGGCATTCGCCATAAATAAGAAGCATATCGACTTGCTATTCAAACGGATACATTGTACTCGATTGACCGATTTATCGATACTAATCTTATCATGTTTATCTTATCCTGCAAACTTATTAAAGTGTCCTTGAAACAGTGTTTATTTTCTGTGAAGTAAACCGTAAGTATTATCGCCTTTCTGTACCTGTCTAAGAAATGTGTAAACGTACATAATAACGTAGGCATTGATATTGATGGTCGTCATTTCGAACACTTACTATAAACGTAGTAATTTTATTTACTACCGAAACTGTAAGTATTATCGCCTTTCTGTACTTTCTATGACCTTCAATGACCTTATGTTATAGGTCGTTGAACTCGTTTTAAGCTCCTCTATGATACAGAAAAAAAAAACATACCGATCCATTTAAAAAAATGGAGTTGACCTTCAAATGTCCGAAGTACCTCCACCTGCAAAAAAACTATTATCGCTATCGGATGGCCCCTTTCGTACTGTGCAATTTTTAGCAAATATTTCTGTGAACCTTATAGTTTCGAAGATATCCAAGGTGCTAATAGTTATTGATCCACCCTGTATATATCGCTCTAATGGCATATCAGCTATAACGTCGGCCCTGCAGGGTCCCTCCCATTTGTATTTAATTTAAAAAATGATAAGAATTTATATCATTTCCCGGCTTGGAAATATTGTTCAACAATATTATGAGGTGGAATTTTCCCAATAATAATTTATTTTATATGGAATTGTATTCGCAAGAAGTTGGCAGCCTGCCGAAAACTCATTGTACTTTCATCCCCATTATTGCAGCTAAAGAATGGTATTGAAACTCCTTAAAAACGCTCGTTCGAAATAGAAATCGACGATTCAATTTCTTCACGTCTCACGCCCAGAAAATATCCACCAACTGCCACAAAGGTAACGTGAAAAAGAGGACGAATCTCCCCAATAGCGAATATCAGCGCAGTGTAAGTAAAACATCGATACAGTCCCGGATTAAAGAAACAATGCTCGGTCGATCGTCGATACATAGTGTATGTATTTTGCCTGCAGCGTCAGCGAGTTTCTCAATTCAGTATCATCTAATCGATGTATCTACTATGGCCCGCTTTCTTGAGGGGTCTGCATACGGTTGATAATTCAAAAATGGGATTTTTTTGCATACTTTTATAGCTTAGGGTCTCAACTATAATTTGCAACAATGTTCTTGTAAAAATTCGAAAAATTTACCGAGTTACGATGATTTCTGTGAAGGATCCGATCACCCACTGGGCTGCGGCGAACCGCCCCGCTGCGATTTACCCATTTTCCGTTTGCGTTTTTCTCGAATCTATATTCCGTGAAACTGTGTAAGTCTTATTTCAACATTTATTTGTCCGATTCACTTAAAATTCGCATAGTTTATAACATTTTCTATCGTATGACTGGATGATATTTATATGTAAAAAAAAGTCAATGTCTAAACTTTCTACGTTCCGGGTAAGGTTCTAAGTATTCCTAATCAGTCTGGTGAACCTCGTGGAGTCTTGTTTGGACCCCTTGATTTTCTTGTCAAGGAATCAAATTTAGCGATCGAATAGATCGAACCTTGATTTTATTGTCAAGAAATCAAATTTAGCGATCGAATAGATCGAACCTTGATTTTATTGTCAAGGAATCAAATTTAGCGAACGAATAGATCAGGTTCGTGGGAATATTCTTCTATCTCAAATATCAACGATCCTATGAAAAACTGGAGATCGGATCTTCCTGCACCGATTGCCGGTTTTCTATATTTCTATCTCGAAAAATTGTTAGCAAAACTATTTTTACCAGGCATCGATAACTCACGCCCAACCTTCAGTCGACCTTCAAGAACGTTTAATATCGTTATCCACCGACAAAGTAGAAACGTCCTTACTATCAGCGGGTAACGCAAACTGTACTCGCGTTTTCCCGGTACTATAAGATAGATGTATTGAAAACCGCTGCTTTCTCCGTTGTTCAAGCGTCCAGATAACCACGTACTGCTTTTATACCGCTCTGGTGGAATACCCCGTACCGGTAATGTACCTACCAGCCATTCATGTACGGTACTGGTACATTGCGACTGCTATGCCGTAATGGTACCGTGGCGCCACTGTATACATTTTCCAGATCCCAATGTACGGCCACGGCGCTAGTACCGTGAGCGTACGATGTCGGTACAATACCAGTACGGCGCATACCCACCGTACCAGTACCGTACGGCTACGATATCAGTGCAGTACGACTATTACTGATACTGCTATACAGGGTGAGGCACATAAAGTGTTACAGAGCAATAGCACTCAAACTATTGATCATATCCAAAAATGTTTCAGACAAAAGTTTCAGTGTTCGAGAAGGCCGTCATACTGGACCACCCTATTTTTTGTATCGGTGGAGGCGCTGAAGCTACGTCAAGGTCAACTCCACTTTTTTAAATGGAACCATGCATTTTTTTTCGATGACATTATTACCGATTTTAAGACGAATTCAGCGACCTACAACACAAGGTCATTCTAGTCACGCAAAGTATGAAAATAGTCGAAAAATCGAAAAATATCGGAATAATCACTTTCAAAGGATCCACTAACCTTGGTTTGGGTCTACTTACAGAAGATGCTCGAAGGTGCTCGATGCTACCTACAGAAGGTGCCGTAATCGACATCTGTCCGTACTGAAGTATAAAATACATGAAGACATCTACAGCCGACTAGCGGATTTCAATGCAACCACCCAATATTACCAGTAAAATTCATGTATTCATGACAGGCTTTTTTAATTAAGCGAATGGACCTTTATTTATAAACGATTATCAAATAATATTTTATTACTTATTTATAACGATTATTTCATATAGGACATTTCATTTATCCCGTATCTTCGTTTGCGGTCTGTGGAAGAAGGTAAGAACGTTCGCCCTGTACAGTGGCTTGACCTGGTTGATCCGATTTTCCTCGCAATTCGATAATCATGTGCCTGATAGCTGAAATCCACGTGTTGCAAACAGCTGCGTGTTCCATCACGAGCAAACCGTGAATTTTATCAGCAGCGTTCACGTCGTTACATCTCAAAGCTGTTGACAAAAGAGGAAAAAAACTAATATTCAATCCCGGAAATAAGAGAATGTATAACTATTTCTGATAGATATTTCGTGAGATGAAAACAGTTTATTTTGTTCTATTGGTTCGAAAATTTTATATATTTTGTCAAAAGAGGCGAAAGCGTTCGAACGCGATCGAATAGGCTATGTATACGGCTTACACGTGTACACAAATGTTACAAGTGTACACAAATGTGAAATTTGGTATTATTTTACATCTGAAAACATCTCGAGCATTCTGAAAAAGTCGAAAAATAGTATAATTTTCGTGCAACGATGCGTGCAAGTGGACTTGTGAAAGCAAATTCAAGTAATTTACCGACCATGGATAACTAAACATTTTTGGGTTAGGAGAGGCTTGATAAATTGTGTCAGTTATTGCCGCTACGTATCATAAGCATTTTGAAAAAGACGTATTAAAAAAAATATATTTCAATACACTGACATCAAAGTGGTCTTAACAGCAAAAATAAGTGGACGATGATGTTAGATTGACACGTCGTGCTGCATCGAACCAAAGATTTCGATGTCTTATGTCTTGTGGCACATTCAGAAATACCTATTAAGGCCACTCTTCGTCATATTTATCAGAGGAACGAAACAATCCGTATACGATTTTGTCGTTGCCATCGTTGACAGAATACTCGGATTACACGAGTAGTTCGTTTGCCGGCTTTCGAACGGTGACGTCACAGAGCGCTCGGGTAACTTCGGATGCCCTCTGCGCGTTTTTGCCGAGCCGAACAGGACAACTATTTCAAAGTGCTATATATAGCACTTTGAAGTATACTTTGAAGAAAGATACTTTGCTTTAAAAACCGCACATGATCGTTACAATGGAAAAAAAAATTATTTCACAACTCAATTACCGCTTGTAATACAGTAACGTCGCAATGATGTGCTTGCATTTTTCTCCCAACACAGCATGGCAAGAGAAAATCATTTTAAATCATCAATCGAATGGGGCTCAATCTCATGGGGATTATTTCGTAATTGAGACGTTTGCAAACAATACGCTTTGAAGATTACAGCACCGGTATGGGAAACGCCACTAACTTTATACAGCCTTTAAAATACAATAAACGCTCCCTAACTCAACGCTCTGTAGTAGACCATTTCCCTCTCAATTCTCTCTGGTGGCAACACAATGAGCGGAGAAGCGCTGCCCCCCTCCCCCCCCTTTTCTTTATTTATGAAAAGGTATGAAGGGTGCAGTCATAACATCAATTTCAGTATTAAACTTTCCACTTCATAGTTCCAAAAGTCAAAGAATATGAACGAAAAGAGAAATGCGAAAAGTGTACCGGTTTCAATTGAAAAGGTTGCATTAGAAAATATCGAGAACGGAATATCAACTTCCGATATCGCCAAAAGGGTGAGTGTAGCGAAATCAACGGTTCGGCACTAGAAAAAAAACAGACAGTAGCTCTAAATGAATGGACAAAAAAGTCGCGAAACAAGAGAAAAAGTGTAAGAATGCTCGATCCAGTCAATAAAAATTGGGATAATGCAATGTGGATTTGGTTTACACAGCAGAGAAGTGCTGAAGTTTCTCTCAACGGTGCAGTTTTGCGTGCTCAAGTTTTGAAATTCAACGCACTTTAAGTGATTACATACATCAGGTTATGAAAGAAGTAATTTTGTTAGCCTGTTATCTCTGTTTAAAAGAGTTTATTATACTATTAAAAAAAACATAAAAATTTAAAATAAAACAATTTTCTTTATGATTTTGTGCAAAAATTATTCACCCTCAAACAATAATAAAGTACTCTAATCTGAAATAACTTTTAATGTTAGTAAAAATAACATGTGACATTTGAACATTTATCCTAACCTAACTGTATCCCGCCACACTACGTCGCTAAGTAACTCGCGGTGAGGGGTGCTCTCTAGAAGGCCACTTTCTCCAGTAGCACCGGAAATTCAGTCCCGAGAGCGTTGAGTTAGGGAGAGTTCGCCGTACGTTCACCTTCCACAACATTGCATTGCTTAGGATTAGTACCAGCCTAATCACAAATTGCAATATTATTTATCATAATGTCACAGAAATTTACACTAATACATGACTGTTTACATTTCACGGTCCTCTTATCGCTGCCATGTTTTTTAGGCTCCGCCCATATGGCATATCCCAATACATTACATCTGTGTGTTCATTTGCAATAGCAGGGGGTCGATTCTGTAACGAAAATGTGGTGAAAGAACTAGATGTGAGCAGCTTTCTCGATTCCGTAACTTTCATCATAGGGAAAACCTGAGCCATCTCACGGGAGTTCGTTCGACAAGAAATTTCTTGACACATGGGTGAGATCCGAGAGAGAAAGGCCGAGAACAGAGCGAAAGAAAAATAATAAACTGCGTCATGACGCGTGTTAGAGACAGTTTGTAAACTTCAAAGGTTATGTGAAACAGTGTTGTAGAGTGTTGAGAGTCGTATTCGCACGAATATTTAAAAACTCTACAGTGTGTTAAAAGCTCCCTTGAAATGTCCGTCACCCAAACAAACCCAAACCCAAACCAAGCCGTTACCTGCAGAATTTATTTACAGGGCAAGTTATTCCAATAATTCGTCTTGTAATAAGAGGTCGACTCATTATTTAACGTTTGAAAGAAATTAATTACAGATTACATATTTAGAAAGCATACACAACCCATAAAATCACTACTAATCTTTTTTTTTATTTTCTCGATTATATCGCAATCTCCCTCGACCAAAGTGCAGGTGGGTGCTCATAATCTCGTTGACGGTTATATTTTATTTCAGCTGAGGAGTTGTTTTTTAGCAAGTACAGTCTGAGAAAGCAATTTCTCATATCACCTCATGTTTAGTGATATCGTATTTTCACTGCGACACTACGGAATCGCGTAAGCATATTCCCGTGAAATGAAAATGTGAAAAGTGAGTGGTCTCACTTCAATTACAGAATCGACCCCCAGGACAAGTACCTTGCGACAGTTTCAAAACTTTAAGGCAAACAGCATCCATGAGTTTATCCTCTTTCCACATCGTTTTAAAAACGTCTAGTCTTCTTTCAACTTCCTCCAATTTGCTACTGGATTGAAGGTCCGTTTTTATCACAGCTTCCAGATTCTCCATAGTCTCGTCCAGCGCTCGCGTCCTATCAACGGGTGTCTCTTCGGATCGCGGCTCCTCGGGTTTCCCGGTGGGCGCGCAAATAGGACGATGCGGCGCCGACGTCAAGGTGGAAGCTTGTAAAGGAGGCGGAAGACTGGCGGACGACAAGCTGGGGGCCGGTTGATCCTTGGTCAAGTTCGGTGATCCAGAATTCAGGGGAAACGCTACCCTCTTGTTTAACAATCTTTTCGTCGAGGGGCCGCCGGTACCCGGCGTCGGTGAAAATGCCCATTTCGGCGGATCGTTCCAACCTGGATCGTGGCTAGACGACAGCGACTTTTGTGTGGACGTCACTTCGTTCGCTAAAATACGAGTATACGAATCAACGGTGGCAAAAGATGCATCCAAATTACACTGAGATTCTCTTCAGAGCTCATTTGAAATGTATGTAGGGAATTTTTCACACTCCACGATTACTTCAATGTTTTTCGTCGATCGATTTGCTTTTGTAGCGAATTTTACGGGTTTTGAGAGGTTTCAAATTTTGCAGCATCGTCATTTTTGTATTGACATTATAAGCGTGCGAAAAACGTTACGGATAATTGATCAACTATAACTTGCTCGCGAATAGATATGTTATACATGCATTGTGATTGCAGTGGATTAAAGATGCGGGGGACAGTACCTGAAAGATCGAGTGTTGTTAGATAACAAGAGGGTGAGAGCATATTTTTCCTAAATATTTCGTCGTGCTTTCCAAATTTGATGATCAAACAAGATTAAGAATGCTAGATGGTCTGGATAGAAACTACTTTTATCGTTAAGGGGCCAGTCCACTTTGGAGCCACGAAAAAAGGCTATTTTCGCGATTTTTTTTTTGAGGATTTTATAAAAGATATGAATATAAAAGTTGTTGGGCTTGATAAAGTCTTGAAATACATTTTTAAAAAAATTTAATTCATTTTTATTCATTTTTAAGTACAAAAACTATAGTTCAACGTAACGCCTCAAAAATAGGTGGGCTAGGTAGCTCCATCACAACTTGGCAACGGCTTGTCTGAAACAAAAAAATCAAAGTCCATTAGATTCAGTATGACACCAGCTACAAAATGACCCTCGGATATAAAGTTTTATCAAAAAATAAAAAAATGGCAGATGAAAAACGAAAAAGGTAAAAAAACGCGTTTTTTCGCAGTTATTCGCAAAAAAAAGAGTAAAAATAAAAATTTTTAAACCATCGAGGATCATCTTGTTGCGAATCATGTTTACAATTTGTGGTTCAAATTTCAAGTGAATCTTTTTTTAGTTTTAGAGATACGATGGAGCTAGATTTTGAAAACGTTGTTCCGAGAAAAACGCGTTTGAAGTCTATACTATGAAAAACTCTTACCTAAACTCAATCGGCAATTCCTGCACCGTACAAAATCCCTTCTGATTGCTCATCATCGTCGATTTCTTCAAGTCTTGCTTGCTTTCGTTTGGTTCTGGTCTCTTTTGAGCACTCAGAACTGCGGCGGTTTGCAGAGCGAACACGCTCGTCATCGCGATTGTCGGCGAATCCGATGGCGATCGGGCCGAGTTTGACGCCCATTATTTCCATTATTTTAAGCACTAGACGAAATCCTTCATTAAAGACACACGCGGAAACTTTGCAGGCAATGCCTACGATTTTTTTGCCGTTGAACATGTGTTTAGGTGCCATATTCCACACGCAGTTGTTAAAACTTTCATTATTGTTTTGCGTATGGCCACCTAAACACCTTTCGAGCAGTTCTGTTTTGGTGAGATCCTCGTAAATAGGTTTTAAAACTTCCTGTATGTAATGTTGCTGAAGTGCCTTAGCTTTGAGATACTTGCACCATTCTATCGAGCAGTTGTGATGTTGCGACTTGACATCGGTCGCTATACGCTCAGGTAGACGAAATGAGGTCCTGACGTTCAGGTAAAAAAAAAAAAAACTTAGAGAGCTCGGATTTTCATAAAATTTTGACACAATATTTCTGAATGTATGTACTTTCGAAAACAGTAAAAAAAATCGATTTTTTGAAATTTTCAAAGTGGACTGGCCCCTTAAAGTCTTGATTTTATCGACGTCAGTAGTGACTGGCCGACCAGAGAGAGGAGCATCTTCGAGATCAAAATCTCCGCAATGAAATTTCGCAAACCACATCCAACGTACACTTTCGCTTATGGCATTCTCTCCGTGCACGGCCCATATCTGTTTGTGAGTTTGCGACGCGTTTTTGCCTTTTCGGAAATAAAAAAAAAGCAAAATGCATAAAAAATACACGTTTTTTTCCTTCCATGTTCAAAATATTATTAATCTTCCTATATGTCACGGATCTCGATGGATTCTTTTTTCAAATATTTCCGCAAGTTTCAGCTTTCACTTAATATAGAACACTTCCCATGGTTGATGCATGTGCAAGCGGAGAAACAACTGTGAGTGACATATTTCGAAATTTTGCTATGGAATTACGCATACACCCAACAGTTTGTAGAAAACACACTGATTAATAAATACCAGAATTTTCCCAATGTTCATAGGCCTGATTCCGATGTAAAATTGACAAATACATGACCATTGCTTGTTCAATGGTACAAAATAGAAGTAATAGTCATCATGAGAAGATAATCGAAAGAGCGATACAAATAAAAATGGACCAGGAAATACAACAAGATTGGAACAAGATTGAGAAGTCGATGTATTGCAGGGAGTGTAAAAATCGAAAACAAAATATCGGAATGGAAGAGTACTGGAAGCGAAGGGCATAGAGGGAAGAACCAAATAAACATGGGCAAAGTTGTGATGCGCGAATATAGGAAAAGGAGGTAGAAAGGGATTCGCAGATACTGTACCAGGTGTAGAAGTATGAAACCGGAATTTCCGTATAGATGGTACTAGCCATCAGTTTAGGGACCGTAAGACCGCTTCTGCAGCGCCATCATCTCCCTCTAACAGCTGACGAAGATTTTCAACACACAACAACCCAAGTTCCCTACACCGGTATATTTTTCTATAACCTTAAAGGGGGAGATATACACCTAGATGGTCGAACAACAAAATTTAGAAGCTATGAACATTCCGTCGACCGTAGAAGACCTACACTATGGGCCTGGTATCGATGATTCCATGTAAGTTGACAAATTTCATGATTTATTCATTCCCAAATTTTCAAACGCGTTTTTCGCAAAACCACGTTTTTCAAATCGGTACCCAAAACTTCTCGAAAACCAATGAACCGATTGCCTTGAGGTTTTTTGTGGTTATTCTATACACCATTATCTAGTACTTGTCATAGGATATTTTTTTCCGTTACTTAGTTTTTGTTTTATAGGCAAAATAATAACTAATTTTTGGCCCAAAAATCACTATTTATGTTCAAACGTCCGCCATTTTGTTATAAATCGATATTTTCAAAATCGGCTATGACAAGTACTAGATTATAGTATCTAATTTAATAATCTTTTTGGTTTTTTTTTTCAGATGATTTTTGAAGAAACGCCAGTGGGTACCGTATACGCAGTTTTTTTTACGACGCTCCAAGAATCATCCAATATCCTTGTATATTTTTGATATTTTTAAATAAAGAAAATTAAACATATTTTTGAATGTATATACTTTTAGATAATTAAAACCCCAATCCGAAATTTCAAATAGTTTTCCTTGAAAAAATTCACAAAAATGACCTTTTTTTCCGGCTCCTAGGTGTATATCTCCCCTTAAACATGTCGAGTTTTGTGCCTATGAACTACGATTTGCGGACAGCATTGGTTTTCTGTTGTCATTTGAAGAAAACTGCTGCAGAATCGCATCGAATGCTTGTCGAAGCTTACGGTGAACATGCTCTTGGTAAAACACAGTGTTTCGAGTGGTTCAAAAAATTCAAAAGCGGTGATTTTGACGTGAGAAACGAAGAGCGTGGGAAACCATCGAAAAAGTTCGCAGACAACGAATTGCACTGCTAAAACCTGGTGAAACCGTTAACACTGATCGCTACCAACAGCAAATGATCGATTTAAATCGAGCATTGCTTGAAAAACGACCGGAATATGGAAAAAGGCAACACAAAGTCATTTTGCTCCATGATAATGTTCCATCACACACAGCAAAACGGATCAGGGAAACGATCGAGGCGTTCAGTATGGAAATACTAGCACATGCGGCTTATTCTCCAGACTTGGCTCCGTCCGATTATCATCTATTCGCATCAATGGGACACGCTCTCGCTAAACAACGCTTCAATTCGTATGAAAATGTACGAAAATGGTTCGACAACTGGTTCGCTTCAAAAGAAGAACTGTTTTTTTGGCGTGGCATTCATAAACTGCCGGAGAGGTGGGAAAAATGTATAAATAGCGATGGAGATTATTTTGAATAAAATATTTTTTATCATTTTCAAACAACAGACGTGTAATTTTTACAAAAAACTTCCAGTTTCATACTTCTACACCTGGTATGTCGATGTTGTAGAAAGGAGGAAGTAAATCTGGAACGCATCCTTGAATGCAAGAAAATCAAAGATAAATGAATAAGGAAGTGGTAGAGCGTTTGGAAGAGTGGCGAAGAGGTTACAAGGGAGAGACACTGAAAGGAAAACTTAATAGAGGAATGGAAGGGAGGCCGATAAAAGAATTATACAAGTATGTGCGAGCCTTCGAATGTATGGTGAGGAAGGGAACGTAAAGGAGAAAATGACGAAAGATAAATGTAAAAGGAGAAAGAAACGTCTAAGCGGGTATCAATGTACAGAAGGGGGAACTGTGTAAAAACCTGCAAGGGTATACATGGAAATAAAGAACTAACTAGTCATCATGAGAGTCGAAGATGGCAATTCATTTTAGAAAGTTTCCCAGCAGGTTCTATAATAAGTTATATAAAATTCAAGCCTACGGTCGAGCGATAAATGATCCGGTAAACCTTCAACGGCAGGACGACAACTCTATTCTTTATTTCTCTATTCTCAAACACCTCTCTTCTTGAATATCTCCATTCTGGAGCAGGTTTAGTCGGAAACATTGCTATTCCAAAATATTTCGTGTCTAAAAAACTTCTCTGCCGAAACATCTCTATTCGTAAAGATCGCTATGCCACAATAACTCACTTCTGAAATATTACTGCTTTTAAATGTCTCCATTCCACAATCTTTTATATCCAAAACTTTTCAATTCTTAAATATCTGCGTTTTTCAAAATCTTATGTGACATCCAAAATATCTGTACTCCGACAATTTTATATAGCAATATCTCTCTTCCGAAGCATCCCTGTTTCAAGAGCCTCTGCGTTACGCTTGTTTTATTCATGGCCAATATATTAAATGCGATATTATGAATGGGTTATTCGAATGAAATTCATACGAAGTTGGCAAATGACAAATTTTCCATATAAAGTACTTTTCAGTTTTCAATTATATTGGGAGTACAAATTAATTCGGTCCGTTTTCAAGAGATGGCTCTGGCTGTTATGAATGTTTCATAGTGACAGCTGATTTCGGTGGTTTCAGAGAGGTTAGACATCTGTCAATAACATTCAGTTTATATCGCTTTGAGTTCCATTAAAAACCTTGTTTTTTACTGTGTTGAATATGTCAAATGTTGTGTTAACTAAGCAGCATTTGCGGGAAGTTTTACTTTTCTGCTTTAATTGGAAGAAAAGTACAGCTGAAGCGCATCGAATGCTTGTTGAAGTTTATGGTGATGATGCTCCAACTGATAAATCATGTAGGGAATGGTTTCGACGCTTTAAAAACTGTGATTTCAGCGTTCAAGACAAGCCTCGCTCTGGCAGGCCAAAACAATTCGAAGTCAATGAATTGGAGGCTTTACTCGATGAACAACCTGGCGATTCCATTACGGGCGATCGGTATAGACTACAATTGATTCGTTTGAGCCGTGCATTATGAGAAAAACGGCTGGAATACGAGCAAACACATGACAAAGTTATTCTTCTGTGTGACAACGCTCTGCCTCATGTCGCAAAAGTCGTAATAAAATATTTGGAAACGCTCAAATGGGACATTTTACCGCACCCGCCGTATTCTCCGGACATTGCTCCTTCTGATTACCGGTTGTTCCGACGGATGCAGCAGGATTTACCAGGTCACCGGTTCACTTCTTTCGCAGAAATCAAAAATTGACTCAAAACTTAGATCGCCTCAAAAAACGAGACTTTTTTTCCAAATGGAATTCGAAAATTGCCTGAGAGGTGGGAAAAAGTAGTAGCCAGCGATGGACAATACTTTGATTAATCTATTCATACCTTTTATTTTGAAATAAATGGATTTTTTACCACAAAAAAACGGACCGAATTAATTTGTACTCCCAATAATATCGAAATTACAATGCAATCGTGTTAATGTTTTTATTTTTCCTAACTTGCCGGCATCGGTAGGTCGTTGCGAGCAACAGAGTATTGAAGACGTATACCAAAAGCATGAAGAATTTATAGGTCAATTGCATTCACTATATTGGTCATGAATAAAACAAGTGCAACGCAGAGGCTCTTGGAATAGAGATGTGTCCGTAGAGAGATATTGTGAGATAAAATTGTCGGAATACAGATGTTTGCGATGTCACGTGAGATTTTAAAGAATACAGATATTTGAGACGAGTCTTTGCTTTGTATTTGCAAGGACAAGCAAGAATCGTAAAGGTTACGTATGAGAAGTGAATAGAGCTAATTTTCAATCATCCTGCCAATGAAAAGTTGACTCTATCCCAGGTAAACTCTTTTATTCAAACGCAATACAGCAGGGTCGTAAAAGATGCCGAGAAAAATAAAAAGCCTTACTACCATGCTAATTCTCAGTTGATTTATGACAGGCTACTCATAACCTCAAAAATTTTAATCCGTGGTACAAGTTCACACGGGACATTAAATTTCATTAAAGTTTCATCAATGCAACCGAGAACAGACGATAGAAACGAATGCAGTACCAATAAAGCATCAACTTGCATCTGTTTTCACAATAATGAAAAAAAACCGAAACAATTGTTCGTTACCTTCGCAGCAGGCGAAAAAGAAACTCTGCCGTTTGATTTGCACAAGTGATGCAGCGAATGTGATGTTATTACGGTATCGTGCTATTGTCAATTCTTTGCTAATGTTTTTTTTATTTACCGACTGTCTTTTCTTCCATGCCGATCACGTTTTCCGACCGAATTTCTTCAGTGTTTTGTTTCTCGACCGGGTATAGATTATTTTGCAAAATAATCGGAGAGAAACTCGCGAATAAAAACAGATAAACTGACCAGGCGTTCGCTGATTCGTGGCAAGTCTTTGAAACGTCAGAAGCTCCAATTGGAGAAAAAAAAACAAGCCAGTGTCGTCACATCCGGTATTGTCCGGCAGCCGGGATTTTTCTTCTATATCGTCCGAATTTTACGCTGCGAATAAAATAAGGGCCTTGGGTCTCGTGGTGCATCGTGTCGCGAGATAAATATTATAGATGTATTTTTACTTTTATTTTTATACTAAACAGAAATTCTCCTGATTGGAAGCACTCATATCTATATGTTTTTAGATTCAAATTTAGAGCAGCGGAACCCAGAGGGGGAACCTGACAGTACGCAGAGTCAAGTGCTGCCGTGTGGCGGAAAGTATAAGCGATTTCCCAGGCAGCATAAATGTCCAATTGACGCCTATAAATTACCGTATTCAGGTTATCTTTAAGACATTACCGTAAGATAACTATTCGACATCTTTCAAACGACATCCCGTTTAATGTTGTCGCGAAATTATCTTTTTTATGATATCTTTTGGCGGTGAAAACGGATGTCTCTATTGCAACATAATAAACCCAGGTAACAAAATGTTATACATATGGTATCCGAAAGATATCCCGAAATGGCGATGGATAACTTTTTGGTTGTCCAAAAAGATGCCTTTTTGTATTACAAATAGTATCATTAATGACCGCTTCGCGGATAACTTATTTGTATACAATTAGTTAACTATACGGAAACTTTTAATAATTGACAAATTGACAATCAGAGGTTAACTTTCATCGGTCATCGTTACGTTAGCGTAAAGTTATCAAATCGATATATCCGAATGATATCCTCTTAAAGGCATGAGGAATGCCAAGATGCCATAGGCATTTAAAAGTTGTCCAGAAGGCATCCATAAAGTTGACAAAACGACATCTAAACGGTATCAAAAAGTGCTATCGAATGGATATCTATTTATCGACGATATACAGGGTGAGGCACATAAAGTGTTACAGAGCAATAGCACTCAAACTATTGATCATATCCAAAAATGTTTCAGACAAAAGTTGCAGTGTTCGAGAAGGCTGCATACTGGACCACCCTATTTTTTAATCGGTGGAGACGCTGAAGCTACGTCAAGGTCAACTCCACTTTTTAAAATGGAACCATGTATTTTTTTTTTGATGTTTGAAATTTATTCACAGTACAGTGTACTGTGAATAAATTGGAAGTGACAATAACAATGATAATGATATTCAAGTTTCACGGGCTGGCTCCGAAAACCAATCCACGATAAAAGATAAACTGATAATTCTCGCTTTCAAGCACGCCGATACTTTGAGACATAATGTCTTGGCGGATTTTTTGCTTCTCCTTCGATCCGAAGGGTAAGTAAATTTACCGCGAACGGCGGTAGAAATTGCGCAATAATAATTAATTTTTAGATAACATTTTATTTGCAAGAAGTTGGCAGCCTACCGAAAACTCATTGTATTTCCACCGCAACTCTTGTATCTAACGGTATCGAAACTCCTTGAGACACACAGACACACACACACGTGTGTGTGCAGAATGAACAGAACTCTACCGATTACGACTTTCTTTCGTGGTATCTAAATATTTTGCCGTTCATTTCGAAATTAATGTGGTCGGGTATCGTGAACACGCTGTCAATCATTTCGGCCCACCGCTAAGGAAAAAAAATGAGCGTGACAGTCGAGAAATCGACGTAACTTCGAGCGGGAGAATCATTGCAACAAAATACTTTATTGAGCGTGCAACGTAACATCTATGCACGGTGGTGTTGGCACGTTAATTAGATTTATTGGCCCGATGCCCGATTTGGTCGACGTCTCCTGGACAATCGGAACTCTTCGATCGTCTTGAATTTCCAACGGCTTCAGAAATTTGCAACAAATTACGTACCAAAAGCTTTGAACGATGCTGTTGACCAAACCTGAGAATATTAAGACGAAATTTATAGCGGAGCGTACACCGATATCGCGAAGGGCAGCAGCCTCCTGACATCAGTTAATCAAAAGGAGCATTTTCGAATGTTACGAGCTGCTACGTCGGAAGGTACGCATTGTAACAAAAAAAATATGTTCTAAATGTAAGTTATTCGGTTCTGAGGGGGAAAAAATATTAGTGATTTCTTCTTGGATATAACTGCCAAGCCCGTGTGAGGTATACTTCGAAAATTTTAATAAGCTTTCTTTTTTTATTGTATATTCTTATAGTCCGGCTAAAAAGCTTTTCAAAACAGGAGGATTAATGCATTTTTCCATCAAGCACTTTTCGTATTATGAGATTTCCAGTGGCATAGTAACTTATAAGTCTGACAGCTCAGAGTACTTGATTAACATATCATTTACAGTGCTTCGGCAACCGCTCGAGGTAAGTCACCAAAATATAGAATGAAAAATATGGGTTCTTATTAGAAAGTTCGAAGTTAACCGAAGAATCATCCTATTCTTTTCCCACTTCTTACATAATTAAGTAACTTTTTTCATGTTTTTTTTAAATTACAATGCTTACGTCATGAGATGGCAGCTTATGACACTTTGAAGGGAGCAGCCTATATACAGGGTGGCCCAAAAGTCGTGGATCAAACGAAGTGGGAAAGTAGTCAAGATAATTTCCAACCAAAAAGACCATACATAGATTGGTCCGTTTCTCAGTCATTCCAAAGCTATGATTTTTTTTCTTAATATTCTTGAGAAAACGGTTTCTAATTGTACCAAAAATTGAACTACAAATTTATATGTAAAAAAAAATAAATAGAAAAAAACAAGCTCTTATTTAATGTACTAAAAAGTAGAAAATTATTATTTTTTTACCAAGTCACCTATAAGTGACTAAATAGAAGCTTGGGGCGCTCAACTTTTTAAATGTTTAATCAATTTGATCAATTCAGTTTAATTAACCCTATTTAATTTGGCACAATAGTAGTTAGAGAAATGATTATCACACGTTTATACTCAGTTTCATGATTTTTATTTAAGAAATCTAAGGTTGTTTTACGGTAAACTAAATACAGTTGATATGTTAACGGATTTATGTAAATGAAAGATTATATGTCTACATTTTGAGCGCCCCAAGCTTTTATTTATAGTCACATATAAGTGACTTGGCAAAAAAAATTATCTACTTTTTAGTAAATTAAATAAAATATCGTTTTTTAGTCACTGTACTAGCAGAACCGGTTCTCAGGTAGATAATACGTGACTCTTCAATTGGATGGACGTTAGTTCATTGTTTCGCTTGCTGCCTGCTTGTTTCTGCGCTTTTCACTCTGAAGTGTGTTGTGCATTTGGTGATTTGGACATTTAAACAGTTCAAAGTACCAAGTACACACGAATTTCAGAATGAAAACCGTGGTAATAAACAGACAGCAAGAAAAGACTGAACGAACGTCGATTCAATTGAAGAGTCACTAAGGCTGCGCGTTTAGTGGCCCGCGCCACCATCGACACTCATACACAGACAGTCGGCATTTTTAAATTGTGTACGAATTTGAAACGTATTTTAAGCTTTTTAAAGTCCAAAATCTAATCCGACGCGGGTCAATAAACGCAAGCGTTAGTATCTATCTGAGGACCGGTTTTTGCTATTACTTACTGTACGTACTTGCCGCAAATGCTCTGTATTCGAATAATGCGCTCGCAATGCAAATTAACAGCTCGAATTTGTTTATCGCAAAATTTGATTTTCTATCAAAACACTACCTTGCAGTCAATAAAAATCGATTGTAAAAAACTTTAAAGGGTTAGAGCTGTGAATTATTGGCTCATAAACTGAGCCAATTTTCCTACTACAGGGGCAAGTTTCGGTAGAACATTTCGATGGTCCCGAGCGGGTCTACCTTATCTCGCTCAGACCTTTCCGCAGTAGCGTAATTGAAAGGGTCCCAGATGTACTAGCATAACTCTCGCGTCCTCCGCGAAGTATCGTATCTCGGCAGACCCTATTCATTCTAACGCATCTCCGGCCGCGCGTGAGATCCATCGTATCTCCCGCAGCCTTAGAACGGAGTGTCGTAACTAGCCGACTGCGATATGCTCTATCGTATCTCAGATGCACCAAAACGTTTCATCGTATCTACGAATCGCAAGTTTTCAGTAAACGCGGTTTGAAAGTTTCGCGTTCTCAAAAATAAAATGTCACTGAATCATCACAACATTTATGTCTAAATATTGCGCATTATATGCAGAATATTTTTTACACATGAAAAGGGTTGTGAAAATAGAAACATAATATACTATTATCATAATATTCATCATATATTTCGGTCGAAAGGTCTTTGGTAGGCTTTCCCCCTGACAGCCGTCATGCTTCGACGAAAGGTCTTTCATTCAAATTATTAGCACATGTATGTGTGCTAATAATTTGTATGGAACTGTATGAAAAATAGCTGCTTGTAGAGATATACCTAATGCATATTTTTTTCTAATGAAATTGTTTCATACTATGTAAAGTTTTCGGAATAAAATTTAAAAATAAAATATCTTGTAACTGGTAATCAATTTTTGTTTCAAATAAAATCGCGAAATCTCAGTCAATTTTCAAACGAATAGATATAGTAATAACCGTAATACAATTCTTGTGTCGCCCAATCTCAAAAGGTGTTAATAATATCATTACGATTATTATTTTTCTATATTTCATGATTAATTAATTATCTGTTTAAATCAATGAATTATTATATTATTTCCATTCACGTCATAATAATAACATACTTATAACTGTTATCGTTACATAACTTATTCTTTCATTGTAAGTCGTCGAGATTTTCGACGAATTACGATAGAGTAGAAACTAGAATGGAACTTTCAGAGCGCGGGGGGATACGATATCTTGTTTTACTTTAATTAATTACAGCACAAAAAATTATCAAAATGATTTAAAATTTTGTCTGGGCATTCTTCAAGCTCGAACGAACTTAGTAGTGATGTTTTTCAAAAATCACAAAATTTCGACTTACGATGAAACGTTTTGGTGCATCTGAAATACGATAGAGCATATCGCAGTCGGCGAGTTACGATACTCCGTTCTAAGGCTGCGGGAGATACGATGGATCTCACGCGCGGCCGGAGATGCGTTAGAATGAACAGGGTCTGCCGAGATACGATACTTCGCGGAGGACGCGAGAGTTACGCTAGTACATCTGGGACCCTTTCAATTACGCTACTGCGTAAAGGTCTGAGCGAGATAAGATAGACCCGCTCGGGACCATCGATTTGTCTTTCTACCTCCCCGCTTCGTTTGATCTGTGACTTTTGGACCACGCTGTATATATGTGTGTTTGTGTGTATGCGATATTGGAAACTTCCTCACCGCTTGTTACGAAAACTCCACCGATGATGGCGCACAGTTTTACCAAGAATTTCACCAATGTGTCTCTTTGCTGATTAACTTTGACTTTCAAAGCGCAGGTATCGTATTTGAAGAAAATCCCCGGAATACCGTGAGATCCTTTGTGATGATCAATGGGCCTCTGATGATCCTTTACACTGTACTGATAAGACTTGGATGTATGCAACAGCGTATAAATTTCCGTGGGTACGACTTCAATGAAATATTGGTACAGCATCATACCTGTAGAAAGTGCAGTGTCAAAATGTTATCGTGCATCCAGTTGTGTTAAAGTTATGCATTCGACCGAAAGAAATGGAAATTCAGAAAAATTGTTCATATCGTAGAGTACACTGACCAGTGAATAGACGAAGGCCGATTTATACAGGGTGAGGCACATAAAGTGTTACAGAGCAATAGCACTCAAACTATTGATCATATCCAAAAATGTTTCAGACAAAAGTTTCAGTGTTCGAGAAGGCCGTCATAATAACAAATATAATAGTAATATGTATAAGAATATTATAATTTTTGTATAACACAGTGATCTTCAAATCTAGCATTTAATAAAAATAAATAATAAATCGTCAACTAGTAATTTCGTTAATTCACTGGCGATTTAATTATTTCGCTACTTATTTCACAATCCCTCCAATATTATTTGTTGTAATTCGAATTTTTTTTTCGACTATCAATATATCTTTTATTAGCGATACTCAATTTAAAAGTCTGTTTTGATATTATTTTCAGTTTACAGTCCATCCGAATCTTATAGTGTCGTTATTCGTCCATTCCCTGGTTGCTTTATCCTATACGACTATTTGACTTTAAGATTAACAAAGACGGAATTGCATTAATAAGGAATACATTTAATGATAATTTATCGAAGATTCATAGTTCTTGCCTAATGTGGAAGCCATTTTTTCAAACACACATTTATCGTTTACGTCGTGATTTTACTTCGTAATATTGAAGTATCTCGGCGAGAATCAAACACACGAATGGCAAATTTCTAGACTCATTCTGTACATCGAATACTAACTTTCGTCGGCTATTTTTTCATCGCCGTGAAGAGGGTGTATAATTCCGGGGCTGGATCCACCGAAAGAGAATCTATTGATTCTGTGAGTAAAATTGTAATCCTGGTACGTCATAAATGCCGAAATATGTACATGGCCGGACGGAAGGGACAAAGATTTTCCAGCTGTAATGTGAAAATTTCCGGCCACTTTGTTCACGTCCAAACTACCGTAAATACGACATGCGTCGGGAGGATGAGTCGCTGGGACTGTTCTGAAACAAGTGTGCCGTAAGCTGTTGCTTTAATATATGTGAAACAAGTTTTTTTTCTTCCTAAATCGTAAATATAATACCTTACGAAATATTTGTCACGGAATTAAAAAAAAAAGCGTTCATGTTAGAAAATTAACACGACTTGTATTCATCTTTTTATTTTACGCACAAAGGGTGTCCTGTGAGAAAGCAATAAATTGAAAGAAAGAAAACCGAGCGTATTTAGAGAGCGTAATTTGCTAATTTTCAGTGATCTGCAAGACGACTGATAATTCAGAGAAAATAAAAGAAACACCTTGTTGAAAGACGAATGACTATCGCTTCGTTTGCCCGAAATGTACTTGTTCTTGACGAAAACTTGGCTGTATAATTTTTACCGACCCGTACGTGTGACGCCCATTCTTAAATCACTAAATTTGAATATCAAAAATATTTGGAATACTAAAAATGTCGTCATGTCCGTTCATCACTCTGTTACATCACGTCCCCTGGCTTATTCTTATAGCTTTTTGGTTTAAATTTTGTTAAACAGTAAATAGATTTAAATAGGATCTCAGTTCCGTGTTTCACTCTGATCCGCTGAATGATTTTTCAATTGTAAAGCAAAGAGAAGAAGTACGGGGCTATATATTAGTACAACAGAGATACCTGAAAGCCCATTCCACATTTCTCAGAGGCGACTAATATTTCGGGAAAAAAGTAGCATCATTGTGCACGCTATTATATAGAGAACAAAGTGAGTTTCTTTTTGTTTTCTTTCCAAAATGTTAATCTGTCGGAGAAAAGTATGCAGTGGATTTTTTTTTCCGAAGCGCTTCAACCTTGCTTTAAGGGGCCAGTCCACTTTGGAGCCACGAAAAAAAGGCTATTTTCGCGATTTTTTTTGAGGATTTTATAAAAGATATGAATATAAAAGTTGTTGGGCTTGATAAATAAACTCTTGAAATATATAAACAAAACATTTTTAATTCATTTTTATTCATTTTTAAGTACAAAAACTATAGTTTAACGTAACGCCTCAAAAATAGGTCGGCTAGGTAGCTCCATCACAACTCGGCAACGGCTTGTCTGAAACAAAAAAACCAAAGTCTATTAGATTCAGTATGACACCAGCTACAAAATGACCCTCGGATATAAAGCTTTATCAAAAAATAAAAAAAATGGCAGATGAAAAACGAAAAAAGTAAATAAACGCATTTTTTTCGCAGTTTTTCGCAAAAAAAAGAAAGAGTAAAAAACTAAAATTTTAAAACCATCGAGGGTCATCTTGTTGCGAATCATGTTTACAATATGTGGTTCAAATTTCAAGAAAATCGGTTTATTAGTTTTAGAGATACGATGGAGCTAGATTTTGAAAACGTTGTTTCGAGAAAAACGCGTTTGAAGTTTATACTATGAAAAACTCTTACCTAAACTCAATCGGCAATTCCTGCACCGTACAAAATCCCTTCTGATTGCTCATCATCGTCGATTTCTTCAAGTCTTGCTTGCTTTCGTTTGGTTCTGGTCTCTTTTGAGCACTCAGAACTGCGGCGGTTTGCAGAGCGAACACGCTCGTCATCGCGATTGTCGGCGAATCCGATGGCGATCGGGCCGAGTTTGACGCCCATTATTTCCATTATTTTAAGCACTGGACGAAATCCTTCATTAAAGACACACGCGGAAACTTTGCAGGCAATGTCTACGATTTTTTTGCCGTTGAACATGTGTTTAGATGCCATATTCCATACGCAGTTGTTAAAACTTTCATTATTGTTTTGCGTATGGCCACCTAAACACCTTTCGAGCAGTTCTGTTTTGGTGAGATCCTTGTAAATAGGTTTTAAAACTTCCTGTACTTCCTCAGAAAGAGCAGGAGGATGTTTGTAATGTTGCTGAAGTGCCTTAGCTTTGAGGTACTTGCACCATTCCAAAGGCCGATGGGTCGGCCGAGCGCGCTATACGCTCAGGTAGACGAAATGAGGTCCTGACGTTCAGGTAAAAAAAAAATACTTAGAGCTCGGATTTTCATAAAATTTTCACACAATATTTCTGAATGTATGTGCCTTCGAAAACGGTAAAAAAAATCAATTTTTTGAAATTTTCGGTGGACTGGCCCCTTAAAAAAAACCAAACATTTTCACGGTCGAGGAGAAGTCTCGATTGAAAGGGGACACCAACCCTTGCAGAATGACACCCCTATCGACTCGTAATTCGTGAGACCGAATACTAAAGCCAACCCGAACGCTACACTACCCTGAAAGGACATCCCAAAATCAATTGCGCGCCTGGCAGGATCCCCTCGTAAGAGACTGAAAATATTCGTACCTCGGCGGCATCTCACTGAAGAAAGAATTGTGCTGCGACTTCCACAATAATTCGTGTATCGCGTGATATTCCTCTCTCAGATAAGAATTCATGTGTTTAACGGCGTCGAAGTGCGATCTCTGCTGAGGCGTCAATTCCCACCATGTATCCTCCTCCGACAGAGGTTCAAAGCCGTGAAGATTTTGATTAGTTGCGTCCAATATGTCGGCGCCTACTTGACTGCACGGCATCGCCACCGTTATATCGATGTTGAGGGCCAATTTGGCATCGATGTCCGTGTCCGGCTTGTATCGGAACTCCAGTCTCGTGTCGAGAAAGTAACTCGTCTCGGAGTATATCAAAAAGAGGATCAGACAGAAAGTTACTAGCGAAACTGTACGAAAAGAAACAAAAGAGAACCGATGAATTTTATTCGTTAGAACAAAATGTGTATGAACGAAAAGGATGCGAAACACTCACACGTTCCTCCAACGGCTGATTTATCGGTACAAGTTTCGTCCACTTTTGGAAACGCATCGAGCTCCTTCACATTCTTCATATTAACATTTCTACGACGCAACATTTTCGTGGCCAGTTGTATCACGTAAATACTATATTTAAAAAAAAATTGCCTGATCAATGTGATCAATGCGGCTCGTTAACCTCGCGAACTAAGAAACAAATGTACGAATAATGTTGCTTCGTTCGTACACGTTAAATTAAAATTAAATCATCTCGAGCATAACTCAATCGCAACGACGACGAAATTTTTGTTTTATCTCACATCAATTCGCGTTATTTCAAATGTCCAATCGTGCTTCCGCACGAGACTTTGCTGACGAGGCATGTCATTATTTACTTGCCGACGAACGCACCCGGACGTGTTTTGTTCGACTTTTTTTTCTTTCGAATAGTACACGTCGACCGTCGATCGTACAGTTTTTTTTTCTCCATATGTGTATGCGGTGAGCAACCGCTAGAGGGAGCCTCTGGGGATTGCATAAATATGCGCGGGAAAAGACGAATTCATGCGGCGTTGATTATTGCACGAAGATTCGTAATTTATTCAAAAGATTTATACAATAATGCATTTATGTAGGGTAGACTGGGTACAGTTGTAACAATTTTTTCCGTTCATCGCCCATAACGTTGCAATTACTGTATAAGACGTACAAATGAAATGCTTTATACAGGGTGGATCAATAACTATTAGCAACTTGGATATCTTCGAAACTATAAGGTTCACAGAAATATTTGCTGAAATGAAATTGAACAGTACGAAATCACGAACTATTATCTATTATCACTATCGGGGCCATCCGATAGTGATAATAGTTTTTTTTGCAGGTGGAGGTACTTCGGACATTTGAAGGTGAACTCCATTTTTTTAAATGGAACGGTATGTTTTTTTTTCTGTATCATGAAAGAGGAGCTCAAAACGAGTTCAACGACCTATAACATAAGGTCATTGAAGGTCATAGAAAGTACAGAAAGGCGATAATACTTACAGTTTCGGTAGTAAATAAAATTAATACGTTTATTTTACAGCAGCGACGCGCAGTGGCATTGAGACGGATAAAAAACTTGCTCAATAAGGGTCCTATCCTCACCACTAGAAATTCGATACCGTTTCCACAGGCCTGTATAAGATCGTTGTATTCAACAGTGCATGTCGGAACACGCTTATTATCTAGGGAAAGCAGATTAAGGGACAATACGGTTTCCCGACTCAAATTCCCATCCAGGTCGTTCCTCGCGAAAGCAAAATACCAAAGTAGAAAAAAAAAACGTAAGACAAGAATTTCGGAGTACCCTGGGAAAAAAAGTTCATGTCTGAGTGGATATGTTCATATATGTTTCAGATATTGTCATATATGTATCAGATATATTCATATCTGACATTTTACAGTATCATATATGATTAGGTCTGATCATATTCCACATCATGTATGCATATATAAGATCATATCTGGACAAATACGGTATCTGGCCTGCGACCATATATGAACTCATATCTGTTTATATCTGGCTAAGTACCAAGGCAAGTTGGTACCGTAAATTCGTTTCTGAACATACATGATGTGATATGTGAACGTATCTGTTCGTATAAGATCATATCCGATCAAATACGGTACCAGACTCTGCTATATAGATCTCAAATATGTTTTTATCTGGTCAGGTACCAAGGCGAGTTGGCAGCGTGAAACCATATCTGAACATATATGATGTGCTATATGAGCAGGTACGTTCATATAAAATTCTATCCCATCAGGTACGATAACAAACCTGGAAATATATACGAAGTCTTATACACTCATACCTTATCGTATATGCAGTTCAGTTGTTCACACATGAAAATGTCTACCCGGGAAAAAAGTTCATATCTGAATATATCTGAATGTATCTGAATCATATCTGTAGAATCAGATATGATCAGACAAGAAAAATGGCCAGGTCTGATCATGTAGCGTCATGACAGATCATACATGGTCAGATATAAGCATACATGATCTGTCATGACGCTACATGATCAGACCTGGCCATTTTTCTTGTCTGATCATATCTGATTCTACAGATATGATTCAGATACATTCAGATATATTCAGATATGAACTTTTTTTCCTGGGATCTCCGATTCTCGCCATTTTTCATAGGCCTTGCAATTTTACTCCCGTTTTTTTGTCTTCTGCTGAAAAATAGAAAAAATACACGTTAGAGAATAAAAAAAGAAAACGAACGTGGCCATTGTAATAGAGAATACTGAACGTTCGGACGTTTGAAAACTACCGCGTTGGTTGACAAAAGTTGGCATCTGCCTTACCGCTGTACGGTAACGGTAGACAGTCGATAAGTACACCTATATACGTATATATCCATACGTCGATTGGTCCATCTAGCGGACAATTTGTGAAGCTCGTGAGTAGCCGAGGTTCGCCGTTCGTACCAACGCGGGTCAGTGGGTGGATGCGACGCGCGAGGCGAAGGCTTCTCTTCGACGCGAGCTCTCTCTCTCTCCTCACCACCACCATTTTCGCATCATTCGTGCGGAATCCGGGACGTCAGGTTGCCCGCCGCCATCTTTAAGTAAACTCAAGACTCCGTTTTTTTTTTTTTTTTTTCATCTTCTTTTCCCCACCAATAGAACGAATAACGAAACGAGAGTACTCGTTTTAAAAGAGCCTCTGCTTGACGTCGCGCGCGCGCTCTCTCTCGCGCCTTTTACAACGCTCGTGAACACGGTGCAATAATAATTATAAATAAGTTTCGCGTCCGAAGTACGTGGTTACACGCTCGTACTTGTGTGCTCCCGTGTGTTTGTGTACTACATCGCCGCGTCTCTGCCTTACTAGCCGTGCCGTGGCTTTTCGGTATCTGGGCGAAGAAGAGAGCAAGAGCGAGAGAGAGAGAGAGAGAGAGGGAAAGCAACTGAGTGAGCGCGCACACATACACATCCGCGCGTGCTTCTTCCTGTCGTCTGCAAAGTGAGAACAGTGAGTCGACGTCCTCGGTGTGGAACGCTCGCGTTACGGTGTACAAGGATCTAGAAAAAAAAATCTAGCGATTGAATTGAAATATAAAAGTGTTTACAACGTAGGTGGCTTGGATTACTGTGTTAAAAAAAAAAATTCGAGGCTCCGCGATTAATCGTAAACGTGAAAAACGCGAGCGTACACGCGCCGCGGGGGGTGGGCGGGGGGTGGGGGGGGCGGGGGGCTGACGCAGAGTGCTCGACGAGTGTGAAAAAAAAGAGGGCAGCAGTAATAAAAGTGGACTTTGCGAAAAGTGGGATTTAGTCTCGAAAATCATTTCACGATTGAAAAACGCGATTGCGTGACGAAGGAGCACGAAAGAAGAGGCTAGTCGCGAGTCTGGCAAAAGCCGGAGAGAAGGAAAATTCGTTCGCCTGACTTCGTTCTGTCCATGTGTGTGTGTGTGCGTGTGTGGGTGGGTGCGCGTGTATTACACACTTGGATCGAGCGTCCCGCGGAGTGCGAGTGCGGCAGTGAATACAGGAGGGGAGACTCCCCCCGCCGTCGCTGTCCTCGTACCGTTAATTGACAGGAAAGATGGCGCAAGGTGCGGACGAGGAGTGTTGACCCATTTTGTTGACCCCGGGGAGGTTTTTCGTGAGAAATCGAACGGATTGGGCCTCTCTGACGAGCCACCTTACGGGCAAACGTAACAACGCGAAATTCACGTTTGAAAACAAAAAAAACCTCGTAAAATTTGGACTTGCAAGCGACGCTTGTTGAAAATAAGGAAGAAAAAGAAAAAGAGGTGAATCGTTCCGTGGGTCTACGTCAAAGGCGATAGGCGCGGGCCACAGGAGAGAGAGAAAGAGAGAGAGAGAGAGAGAGAGCGAGCGTGCGCGCGGGGTTTGCGACATTGGCGTTTGTTTCGAAAATCTTAATCGCGAAAGGGTACGAAAAAAGGCGTAGAAATTCTGAAAAAATTTGACATCCGTGGAGCCCTGCCAGGCTCGAGCACGGCTGGAAAAATGGGTAACAATGCAGCGACAGCAAACAAAAAGGTTGACGCAGCCGAGAGCGTTAAGGAATTTCTCGATCACGCGAAGGAGGAGTTTGAGGAAAAATGGAAGAAGAATCCAACGAATACAGCGGGCCTTGATGATTTCGAGCGTATAAAGACCCTCGGCACGGGCTCGTTCGGTCGCGTTATGATCGTACAGCACAAGCCAACCAAAGAATATTACGCGATGAAGATACTCGACAAGCAAAAAGTCGTGAAACTGAAGCAAGTCGAGCACACGTTGAACGAGAAGAGAATATTACAAGCGATAAGCTTCCCGTTTCTCGTATCGTTGCGCTTTCACTTCAAGGACAATTCGAATTTGTACATGGTACTCGAGTACGTGCCCGGTGGCGAGATGTTCAGTCATTTGCGCAAAGTCGGACGTTTCTCCGAGCCGCACTCGCGCTTTTACGCCGCACAGATTGTACTGGCGTTCGAATATCTTCATTATCTCGATCTTATTTATCGCGACTTGAAGCCGGAAAATTTACTCGTCGATTCCCAAGGTTATCTCAAAGTTACGGATTTTGGTTTCGCCAAGAGGGTCAAGGGTAGAACGTGGACGCTGTGCGGTACACCCGAGTATTTAGCCCCCGAGATAATACTGAGCAAGGGCTACAACAAAGCGGTCGATTGGTGGGCGCTCGGTGTTTTGGTTTACGAAATGGCCGCCGGTTATCCGCCATTCTTCGCCGATCAACCGATACAAATATACGAAAAAATCGTTAGCGGCAAAGTACGCTTTCCCTCGCACTTCGGCTCCGATCTCAAGGATCTGTTGCGCAATTTGTTGCAGGTCGATCTAACAAAGAGATACGGCAATTTAAAAGCTGGCGTTAATGACATTAAATTGCACAAATGGTTCTCAAGTACCGACTGGATCGCTGTCTTTCAAAAGAGAATCGAAGCGCCGTTCATACCAAAGTGTCGGGGACCCGGTGACACGAGTAACTTCGACGATTACGAGGAGGAGGCACTCAGAATCTCGTCTACGGAAAAGTGCGCCAAAGAATTCGCCGAGTTTTGAATAACTCGGTTATATATTACATATATATTTTATCTGCATCTTTTTTTTTCCCGTCTTTCTCTCGATTCGTGTACACGGTTGAAAGAAGAAAATGTATATGGAATGGATAAAAAGTACAAGTTCGATCATTCGAGCTACGCAATACGTAACGACGCGAGACGAAACGCAACCGATTGCATCCTCCCAAGCGGCAAACACACACACACACACACACACAAGTCATGGAAACGCAGAGTCCAACGAGAGCGGAAGAAGCTGAGTGAAGAAAAACGAAATTTGATCGTGTATAAACGAGGAAACGAGATCCCGTGGTGAGACGCGGGATGGCGCTGTCGTATTCTCGCCAATCTTTTGCCCTCGTCAACCATCTTCCTACTCGAAAAAAAAAGAAAGAAAAAAACAAATCGGTTTCGTCGCGGAACGTAAGGACGCCGCTCTTACCGTCTTACCATCGTAACGTTCTATACGCTACGAACATTTTCTTCCCCTTTGTTGTGTTTCGTCGAGTGACACAACCGTAATGAAAGAAAGGGATTCCCCGAACCGTAGATCGGAAGAGAGATATATAGAGAGAGAGAAAAAACAATGCTTTGTTCTCCATCGCGAGATGGCGCTACAGCTGTTACGGTTTCTTCGACTTTCTTGCAAGTTCTCGAGATGGCGCTCGCGAGACTGCCGAACACTGATTTAAATCGAAGGAATTTATGCGTTATTAGTCGCCATAATTATTGCATCAATGATTATTAAGGTAATAAGAGGATAAAAGAGAAACCTAAATATCATGGCTCATTTACCTAATTCAACATTTATATATATATATATATATATATAAATGGTGGAATAAATGAATTACGAACTAGGCAAAAGTTCGTTTCATATTGCCGATCTCTCGCTGTGCACCCTCATCCCTTATTATCGTGTCATCGTTTTCCACATGAAGACACACACACACACACACACAAGCATAAGTGCACTGGAGTTGAAAAAACAATGGAACAAAGAAGAGAAGGAATCAACTAGTTGTCATCGTCTTTTGGAAAAAAGAAATTCTTCATCGAGTACGAAGAGACCCGCCGCCATCTTGTTTCGTTTCCCCCTCCCCCCTTGCTGTATAGCACACACGCGCCAGTGAGAAAATTATACGCGTGTATGAGATGAGACTGCGAAAAAAAAAAACAACAATACTTTGAAAGATTCGCGTGAATTCGAATTTTGGATTCAGCGCTGCTCGCGTTACTTTTTATTTTATTTTTTTTTCCTCGTGTTTCGTTTTCGTCGCAGCGAGACGACTCTCCACGAGTAATACAAAAGGAGTGCGCGGTTTTTACGTAAACGAAAGAAGAAGAAGAAGCGAAGAAAAGGTGAATTTAATGAAAACGCCCAGTTATTTTTTCTGGTTTTTCCGCGTGTTTCGTTTTCTTCGTTACGAGAAGTGCAATATTATAACGAGAGAGGAGAATTCAACCTCTCAGCATTCGCGAGAGTGTTCTTGATGGCGATTGACGACGACGACGACGAGGAAAGTTATGCCAAAATGAGAAAAGAAGGGCGACATCACCGACGTCATCGCCATTTTGTTCAGTGCTTGACAGCGGAACATCGGTGACGACTCTTCCAGCAGGCAGCGGCACCGTCGACCACGGGAGGCAGCTAGAGTGTGAGAGAGAAAGCGAGAGCAAGGCGCCACAATCGGTGAACGAGACAAGAAAAAAAACGAGAACGGACGTAGTTCGAAAAGTTTTCCTTCACGGCTCGAGGTGAAGTTTTAAACATTCGATAAACCGAAATTAATCAATCTAATATGTCGACAGTGACGGGAAGGAAGGAAGAAGAAAAGAAAGAAAGAAAAAAAAAAACAAACCAAAATTTCGTCGTTTATCATCTTCGATGGTTCATCTCCTTGTTTTCCTCCGCTTCGTTCTCTCATCGTCATTTATAAATCGCGTTGGATCGACGCGGCTCTTTTCGTTGCAACTTTGGCGTGATCCAGCGTCCACAAGAAGACAGACGCGTCCTCGCCGATCGAGAATGAAGATTAAAGGATATAAATTACCAAAAAAAAAAAGAAGATAAAACGTTGAAAAAAAAAATATATATATATATATATATAAATATATAAATGAAAAAAAGTGTAGTGAATGCTATTTTTCTCGGCTTTTTCAGTGAGGTCAGTTCGGAAAAGTGCAAAAGTATTTAAAAAACAAAAAGAGAAAGATAAATTAATGAAAATAAAAGAGAAGATTAATTAAAGTAAATGAGCAAAGGTGAAAGCTGTGAATTTAAAAAGAGGGGCGGAGGGGGGCTGGATGATTTCTCAGTTTAAATTGAAAATGTGAATGTAAAATCTTATCGCATCGAGGGCAGGTCAACCAGGCAAGAACAGTCGAATTCTATCGGTCCACAACGCTTGAAACAGCCACGTGAAGAGGAAATGGAAAATACAGACAGAAAAAAAAACACACACACACATACACACACACACACACACATATCGCAGTCTCCAAAGTCTCGACGTGATTGTCATGTGATGTGAATGAGCATGATAATAATAATGATTAGAATAATTAACGATATGTTTCAATTTAGTTGAACGATCGATGCAGTTTTTAGTACGTTCGTGTATGGCTGTGTGTGTGTGTGTGCGCGCGTGTGTGTGTGTGTGCGGGTGTGTGTGAGAGAGAGAGAGTGTGTGTGTGTGTGGGTGTGTGTGTGTGTGTGCGTGTGTGTGTGTGTGTGTGTGTGTGTGTGTTGCGTGTGCGAGCGAGAGTCAGGGACGTGAGAAAAAGAGAAAAAAAAAGAAAAAAAAACTTCCGAGTGTTTTCGCGTGTGATAGATTAGTCCGTAAAGTATCTCGATTAGATTTTACGTATATAATTAGGATAATTTTCCTCCCTACCTCAAGAACGCATTGAAATGAAGAAAAAAAAAGGGAACGTCAACGTTCGTTTGTCATTAATGAAGATGAACGAGCGAGAGAGAGAGAGAAGAGAGAGAGAGAGGGGAGAGAGAGAGAGAGAGAGAGAGAGAGAGAGGGGAGAGAGAGAGAGAGAGAGAGAGAGAGAGAGAGAGAGAGAGAGAGAGAGAGAGAGAGAGAGAGAGAGAGAGAAAATAGACACGAAGCTCGTCGTGCCACGAGTGTTATATACAGTTATGTCAGGAATTGAGAGACTCTTGGCAGAGTAATAACTTGGCGCAAGAGAGAAGATTAACTTTTCGAATCTCTGTCCTTCAGCCCTGCCCCACCCCCTCCCTCCCTCCGCCACCTCGTATCTCTCTATCACCGTCGCGAAAATGAGATCTTGGCACCCATTGTACATACAATCCAGAAATACTGACTTCCATTCGTCGTTATTTTTGGACCTTAGCTCGCAGAAAAAGATCCCGTTATGAAGGGGACAAACGATTTAAAATAATAATAATAATAATGATAATACTGTCGAACGCAGTTTTATCGAGGCGAAAAAAATCATTGACTTGCGGGACAATGTGATTCGGCTAGGCTTTCTCGAGAGGGCAATTTACACTTTACGATGCTTAAGTTTTGCATCGTTGTTGGAATTCAACGAAAATTCTCCTTTATTTATCTTCTTCATTTTCTTCATCGTAAAAAATTGTTTATGGCAAAATCGAGCTGTAAATCTCCAATGAGAATTCTCAAAAATGTTAAAATTATTTTCTTGGCTTATAATTTGCATTTGAATAAAATTCATCTATGGAGCGTTCGTTGCGTTTCAACGATGTAAAGTTTTAATATTATATTGCGGAGGTGTTTCTTTGCGGACTGGAACGGCGTGGAAAATTGATAGGCGGAATTTGCAAATCAGCCATCGCTCGATAGATCGATGCAGGGAAATTTTTGGGAATTTGAATATTTCGAGCCACCGCGACACGATCAACGTAGACAGATGTAGATGGTTTTTTTTTCTTCTTTTCTTCATTCTAATCGAATGGAATATGTTTTGAACTCGAGGATAAGGAAATTATCAAAGATTTGTCTTTTGAAAATAATCGATATACCTGTGGAAAATCAGGCAAATTAAACCTAGAACGGTAACCTGGGGTGAAAAACCACCCCATGCGAGTTTAAATCTCGCGCCCTTTCTCCCTTCCTCACGTTTACGACTGACTTCTTTTAAATTCCCAGACTAGTACCACGTGACTTCTTTTAAATTCCCAGACTTCGATTCCCGGAATAAATAGACTTTTTCGAAAAACGAGTAAAACTAACCATCGTGTCTCAAAACTGTATATTTTTACTTTATAATGCCGTTGGATTTATTCAATTTCGTTAAAAATCAACGGAGATATTGCAAATTCAATCAAAAAAGTCATCTTTACGAATTTTTCATGTTTTTCACCCATTTACCTCACTTTTTTTACTAACTATTCCTACTTCAAGCGGAATCGCCGTAGGCTTACGTGATTCTGCATTAAAAAATGAAAAGAATGAGCCCAAGTTGAACCCTTTTCGTGAAATTTTACCGGACATATGAATTTTTCAAAATCGGGGTGGTTTATCACCCCACTGGTTACCATAATAGGTAAAAAAAAATTAGGTTACCATTCTAGGGTTAAATATTTTATTCCGCTCTCGTGCCTGGAGCTTAACGTTTTAGGCAATTGCATGGAAATTATTGAGAGCCGTACGGCTGCCCTTGATCACACGTCCGTGGAATGCTTTATCATTAAAAAAAAAACAATCAGTTTTCTGCTATTAATAACGACTCGAAGTGACAAATCCATATTTATTAAAAATCAGATTTGAAAATTTGATCTCGCTGAAAAAATTAAGAAAAATATGATTTTATTTTAGACGCTATTTAAACGCGATTTCAAGAAAGTCTCGCCATCTCTTTCGTAATACATGAGATTCAAGAATTAAGAAAGAATTTCGAGTAATTTCATGACATCGAAAATAAATACATTGATATATTTATTTATTGATCGTATGACATTAATGAAAATTTCGTTGTTTCTTTAACGTCTTGTATTTCGAAAAAGATCGCGTTTAAATAGCTTCGAAAATAACGAAATTGTAATTTTCTTCATTTTTTAAACGCAATCAATGCTTCAAGGCGGCATAGACATGTAGACGGAAACATTTTTTTTTCTTGTCGCGGGGTTTTTTTTTTTTCATTTAGAACGTGCAGAGTTTCTTTTTGGCGGTAATTAAAATGAAGAAAATGCAAATTTCAGAGAACGGCATGCATTTAAAAAAAAACGAGATTTTACGCACAATTTTTGTAAAATTTGGATTAAAAAAATCATAATTTTTTTCTAATTTTTCAAAAACAATTCTCGTCAACTATAAGGCAATAATATCATCAATATTTCTACAGAGTTTCAACTCAATCGGCTTCATCGTTGTTGATTAATCCCGCGAGCCAATTTCGAAAATGCAGTTTTGAGAAGAAAAGCAAAACGCGTTTAAACTTTGGACACTCAAAAAAAAAAAAACCCAAGATTAAAATTGCTTTCGGATCAGTCAGCAATACCAGGCCCATATAATAAGCCTTGAGCTTTTTCACGAAGTTCATTTTCTTCGATTGATTCATACGATTTTGGAGTTTGCGTCGTTGGAATGCAACGATAGTTAATTTTTCCTTCCATCGCCGACATTTTTTTCGCCGATTTAGGGTAAAAAAATCGCCCAAACGGTGTTTGATATTTTCACTAGAGAACGGCAATCTCGATCTATTTAAAAAAAAATTATAGATCATGATAAAAATGAAGAAATGAAAAAAGTAGAAAAAATCTTTCGTTGTATTCCAACGATGCAAACTCGAACGCCATTCATTCATCTTTTCTTGCTTTTCGATTTTTTGATCGTTGTAAATTTATATCCCTCCTTAAGGATATATGTATGTACAACTGAAAATAATAATAAATTGTTCAAAATTTGATATATCATTCGAAAATTCAAACTGAGTTCATGTGCAAAATTTAAAGACGATTGATCGAACACATCAAAAGTTATACGATAACTAATTTAACGTGCGCTCTTATGACATATATATATATATATATATATATATTATAAGAACGCACGTTAAATTAGTTATTGTATAACTTTTATTACTATATAACTTATAATATTATAATATTATATTATACTATATATTATTTTATATAATATTATACATAGTATAATATATTAATGATATATATAATACTATATAGTTATTGTATAACTTACAATAACTAATTTAACGTGCGCTCTTATGACATATATATATATATATATATATACACACATACATACGTATATAAATATACATATATATATACAGGGTGTCCCTCTTATCTCTGACACTCGAAATAACTCGGTAATTATCGACGTCACAAAAAAATGTTCCAGACAAAAGTTGTACGGTGTGAAGGGGGCCATCAAATGCGACCATTTTTTTTTTATTTTGGTGAATGCGCTGACGCACAGTGAAGGTCATCTCCACTTTTTTAAAGGGAATGGTACATTTTTTTTTTCAACCATCTTGTGGAGCACCTCAAGCCGCATAAAAAACATTTAGGGGTCAAAGTCGTTCAAGGTCATTCAGGTCAGTATCGATGATACAAATCTAAATATCTCGAATCACTGCCAAATATTTAGTAGTGATCCAAGATATTTAGATTTGTATCTCATTTTAATAGGTGTTCGAAATTAGCTTAAAATGAGAGATATCGGAGATCGTAGTCATCGACAACACTTCGAATACCTTCTGTTTGTTTGCCAACTCGCGTTAATCTGTATCGTATGTAGCTCAATCGAGGTTGTCGTTCAGTTTGATTTCGAATTTGGATAAGGGCTCTCTCTCATTTCAAGCTAATTTCGAACACCTTTTAAAATGAAATACAAATCTAAATATCTCGGATCACTGCCAAATATTTCGTAGTGATCCGAGATACTTAGATTTGTATCATCGATACTGACCTTGAATGACCCTGAACGACTTTGACCCCCTAATGTTTTTTATGCGGCTTGAGGTGCACCACAAAATGGTTGAAAAAAAAAATGTACCATTCCATTTTAAAAAGTGGAGGTGACCTTCACTGTGCGTCAGCGCCTCCACCGAAATAAAAAAAAATGGTCACATTTGATGGCCCCCTTCGCACCGTACAACTTTTGTCTGGAACATTTTTTTGTGACGTCGATAATTACCGAGTTATTTCGGGTGGCTGAGATAAAATGGACACCCTGTATATATACAAATATATGTGTATATATATATATATATATTTATCATAAGAACGCAGCTTAAATTAGTTATTGTATAACTTTTATTATTATATAACTTAGAATATTATAATATTATATTATACTATATATTATATTATATAACTTATTATTATATAGTTATATAGACAAATATATATATATATATATATATATATATTATAAGAACGCACGTTAAATTAGTTATTGTATAACTTTTATTACTATATAACTTATAATATTATATTATACTATATAGTTATTGTATAACTTACATTAACTAATTTAACGTGCGCTTTTATGACAAATATATATATATATATATGTCATAAGAGCGCGCGTTGAATTAATTATTGTATAACTTTTGATGTGTTTTTTTAATGATATGCCAAATTTTGAACAGTTTATTATGATGGATTTTAGTTGTAGCCCATACATCCTTAATCTGGCTTTCAGAATCAATTTTTTAATCTCACTTTCATTAAGTATGCATTACATTTTCCACTTTGAATTGTTACCAGTACACGGAGAGAATTAAATGTTAAAAATTACCGTGCAGTAACGGTAACCAGATGACAACCCTGAAACTTCGCTTATTATTACTGAGTAAACACACAGATTTTCACGAAAATAAAAGAAAATTTCTTCTTCAGATAGAAAATTTTACCAGATTTTCTAGTAAATTTTCATGTGTAACAAAATACGCAAAACTTAAATTTCAAAAATATATATTATCAGCGAAATTTTACTGTGCATTTTATTATTTTATGCCTTTAAAAAATGTTTATAAAAAAGTATCGTCTTTATAACAGTTATTTTAAGATTTATTATAAAATTTAACGAGTGTTATAGGAAAATGTATTGTGCTCTCGGTAAAAATTGTCGTGCGCGCTACCCTTCTTGTATAGTAAAATTTTACCTACGTATTTGAAATTTTCTGTAACGTGAGTTCAAAAAAACTTGTCGCATACGAATTATTATGCTTTTCTCACTTGTCACCACATTGAAATATATCACGGTAATTTTTACCGTGAAATTCACGACAATAATTACTTTTTAATTCTCTCCGTGTAGAAGATAGATTGTTGGATTATGAAAACAAATACATACAATCGCTATCGTCTAATCGTACATTTTATGAAAAATAACCCTCAATTGTTTTTCGTTAAGTTGAATATTAATTGACGACGAATTTCATCGTCGTGTTGAGTGTCTGCGCCGAAAATCATTGAAGAGAAGGTTGATTTTAAACAATTTTTCTATTGAATATTTAAAATGCGATTTTCATTTCCAATTTTTTTCTCACTAGATAAGTTTGAGTCACGTCTGTTGGAGAAAAAAAAAAGCTATATTCTCGCTTTTGATACGAATCTTGAATGCGGATCGTTGTAAAAATTGAAATGTCAGCTACGAGGTAATTTTTATTAACGTTTACCGAAGAAAGGCCGGTTGCAGCCTCGTCTAAAAATATCGAAATATGAACTGAGGTCGGGACAAAATGAAATAAATAGATCGCGCGATTTCTCGTGAAAAGTTTATTTTTTTTATGCTCACCGAACTCAGGAGAAAAGCAAGCGGAACGGAAGAGGCAAAAAAAAAAGTAGAGCGAACGGAAAAGAGTTCATCAACTTGGCTACAGTCGAATAGTTCCACGTCAGGGATGCATCAGATCCAGCTGCGAAGGTGGCGGAAGGGGGGGGGGGAAGAGGAAGAAGGATGGAGGTTAGGAAAGAGATAAAACCTAGCCCATTTTGTCCCGCATATATTTTTCAAATGCACATATAAATTGGGTCCAGAAATAGCGTGAAAGGGAAAAAAAAAATTGCGGGGGAGTCCAAGCGGCGTGAATTCAATTACGCATGAAAAAAAAAAAGAAACCGAACGAAAAAATACCAATTTTGTCGATATATTTCTCTCACCTGAATCCACATTGTCGAATCTCACTAACAAATTTTATCGCCATTCTGTATAGAAGGAAGCGAAAGGATGAAAAAAAAATCTCAAACGTTATACTCGATTGATAAGAATAATGGTAAATATGGCACGATGTATGTGTCAACCTGCGTAAGAAAACGTTATGTTCCTCTTCCTGCAAAAAAAAAAAAGTGTTTTGTCACTGAAACTCGTTTGTCGCAACTTTTCATCAGTACAAAAAGCCAACAAAAAAAAAAGCTTCGATTAAACGAAAACCATCCGATCAGTTAAATTACTCAACACGCGTGTTGTAGACTTTCTGAATTGGGAAAAAATTCATGAATTCCTACCGGGGAGCATATTGTCGTATAATTATTGCTGGAGCTCGTCGATTACGACGAAGGATCTGTAATGTGTAAAAATAATAAAACAAACGAAAAAAACAGAGACATTTGCTGTCATTTGATTTGATTGAATTCTAATGTACCGAGATAACGGATTTACAGAAGCTTAAAGTATATATCTCATCTCCCTTCGCCGTTCCCTCAATTAATTCAAGCCAGTGCCGTATTATTCGTGCCCTATATACGCCTACACGTTTGTTCCAAGCGACCCTCGAATCGTCGATCTGATTGTAACGATAGTGAATCACTATGAAAATGTAAGGAAATTTTATGTGGCTCGTCGAAAAATTGAGTGAGTTCGAGTGAAGAAAGAAAACGAGAGGAAACAAAAAAAAACATATGTTACACTTCGCAATAATTGATAACCATGGAAAGTAAAGTTAGACATTTCCTTTTCGCTCATTGTGAATAAACAATATTCTAGCGAAGCATCCGGAAAATTACAGATCTGCCGTAAAATTGTAATTCAGAAAGCGACAGAGAGAAAAAGAGTGAGAAAGAGAGAGAGAGAGAGAGAGAGAGTGTATGTGTGTGTGTACGTGTGTAAGTGCGAAAAAGCGACAGAGCCGGAGAGACATAGAGTAAAAGATTAACGAAACAAAGGTAAAAATGAAAAGAATTTAAAAAATAAAAATAAAACTACGATTTGCATGTCTTGTAATCGATGTACGTGTTGCCATGGTTATCTCTAGATATCTGCCTTGGTGTTAAAGAATAGGACCCGATCTTGAAGAAGAAAAAAAAAAAAAAGGAAACGAAAAGTTGAAACGAATCTACGTTTTGTTCGTTTGTTTGTTTGTAAATATCAGGGGTATTATAACATAAATATAGCAATGTCAAAGTATCGCTCTTGAACGATGTATTTTTCAACGATTCGTTCGTCATCTCGTTCATAGCTCGAAGATAATGAGGAAAGCGAAGCAAAAGAAAGAAAAAAAGAAAAAAAAAGAGGAGAGCGTGATAACGGGTTGTATATTTAATTTTTCATTATCTCGCTCGAAGACGATACGATATATAGGGACTTTAACCAGAGACCAAACCGCAATTGTACATTGATTATGTGTTTTATACATGCGCACGTATGAAGAGAAGGATAAAACAAAAACATGTGTACACTTAGAGATTAACGCCATAATACCTTCAAGAAAGCTCTGCATGTGTGTGTGTATATATATATATATATATATATACACATACGGAAAAAAAATACGGATCACTTCACGTCATGCAGCTTTTTATCAATTTTAATGCCATCGTCGTCATTAGTCGCAAAGAAAAGGTGTGATTCGTCTCGAATTTTCGTCAATTACGCAAGACGATTAATTCAAGCTTTATACAATAAGGTCACGAGACGCTTGAATATATATATACAAATATATGTATTCAATCGTGCAACGTGGAATGATCTGTACGTCAGTGTTGTTGTTGTTTTTTTTTTTGGCTATTTATAGACAGAAACTGAATGAATGAACGTTTATTCATTCAATAGCGAAACCCACGGGTATTGAACTATTATTATTATTGTTATTACTATTATTATAATTGCATCATCTCACCGTTGGGACACTCGTGGTCCGTCAATAGCGTTCTTCTATTCATCATTTGTGTAGATAATTGACAAAAATATTTCATCCCTATGAGTGCTCGGAGGGTTATCTCGGTGATGATGTCGAAACATTTTTTTTTTTAAGTCACTCGGTGTATGCAGACTGTTTACACACAGACATATACTTAAATATATGCACAGTGTTATGTATACGTAAGGTATTCGCATTAATGAATTGTGATATCGCGAGGAACACAAAAAATGTCAGGAAAACGCGCTGGATACGTGTGTATGTGTGTGTGTGTGGTCGATTTGATTGTACATCATGAGGAAAGCCACGATCGAAACAACGCTCCTAACATGTTTATCAATTTTACGTTTCAAACTGAATCTCCAGGCAACGTGAAACGCTTACATGACATTCGTTTATAAATTTGACAACGTACAAAAAGAAATTTCGTTGAATTATGCATCGTTGGAAAGCAACGATTTTTGTTTTTATTTTTCTAATCCTTATTATCAACATTGTTTTTTTTTCTTCTTCTAATTGAAATCCTGCATCTCTCACGAGTATACATAGAAATGGATTTTCATAGGCTGAAACGCCCAAAAAGAAATTTCTATTGTAATGCACAAGCCGCCAGCCTCCGTTGAACCTACCAAACCCCATTTGTCGAGTTGAGTGCCATGATGAGGCCTCCATTTGGTCCAGTGTAGTCTCTGTTAGTCCTCGCAAACCTTCTTTCGACCCCTAGTTTCAGTGAAACCTGCGGCATACAGGCCTCCACAACCTGCTTTCGATCTCAAGTCCGTTGCCTCGACCCCGCCTAACCTGCTTTCAGACCAAGTTCGATATTTCGTCCATCAACACTTCATTGTGGCCTGATCGGTAACCCGTTCGATGATGAAATAAATACGTTTTTACTGAATGGAGGGGTCCGGAGGGTCTACAGTGCGCTTACAGAAGGCTGAATGGAGGGTCTAAATGGTCTACAGTGCGCCTACAATAGGCTGAATGGAGGGTCCAGGGGGTCTACAGTGCGCCTACAGTAGGCCGAAAGGGGCGCTAGTAGTCACCTGCGTTACCCCCACTCCGCAAAACGCCTCGCCGCGTCATTTCAAACTTTCGCAATCTTGACATTTACTTTGGTTTTCATCATTTTCTCGTTTTTTTTTTATTTGAAAGTGTCGAATTTTCAGAAGGTTTTCGGCAGTTTGATGCAAAAAAAAGAGTAGTGTGGTGATTCGTCATCAAAGTGATTAAACAAAAAACATTTTCGGTGGTTTTCGTTTTTATATTTAACAATACCTGCGTGTATGGTTCTTGTCTGCGCGTCGGGTTATAAATCAAACAAGGAAAAGTCACATTTTTTCAATGTACTCCGTAAATCAGAAGACCTGGAATTAGGAAAAAGTTATCGGACGCACAGGCATATGCATTAATCCAAACGGGGAACGCGAGTGACTACCAGCGCTCCTCATGGAGAGGGCCGATAAAGCTAGGATCCCACGGCCCGTTATATCACAGGCCGCGTCAGACCTTGGCACGCCTGTAGAGGCCTGCGCGAACGATCGCGCCTCGCGCCGAGCAATTCCCACGGCGTGGGTCGGCTCGAAACGGCCCGTTGTTTTCGCCATTCCAACATGTCTATTGATATGGAGCGCATGGCTGCGTGTGCAGCCGCTGTGGTTTCATTCAGTGGTCAACAATTGATAAACCAAGCAAAACGAAAGCAGAGGCCATAATGTTGTAGAATGGCCATTCCGGCTCATAAATATAATCGGTGCCACTATCCGTTTTCATAGAATCCTTGATTTTCCCTTTTAATTTCCTGTATGTCGACATCAAGTACACTTTTCTCTTTTTTTAATTCCGTGATAGGTATTGCTTCATCTTTTAAATTACTTTTTATCCGTAACCACGCATCATGGACATCGGTCTTATTTTTATATTGGAGCGACGAGTTATTCTAAAGCGCTTGTTCATTTTCGTAAAGATTTAAAAACTCGAATGTTAGCTCGTTGATCCACTCGATGGTATGGCCGCAGACGAAATTAACGAGAACCGACGCGTCCGTACAGGCGACGACAAGTCCCTCGCGCCAAGCTGCGCCGTGCCGTTGAACTTATACCGACTTTCGATGGATCGGACGGGTGACGGCAGTCTAGCACAGGCCACAACAGGCGTGACCGTTCCCACGGACTGTCAGCCTGTCCTGGCGCGGCCTGGCCTGTCAGAAAACGGGCCGTGGGACCTGAGCTTTAGATACCCGATAATCCACTATCGCCGATCTCTCCTCGGGGAGGCCTTTTATATTCCGGTTTGAACGCAGCTCTCAAATTTTTTGACTCGTTTACCGTTGCCTTACAAGGATATTTATCTTTTTTTTTGTTGATTTCTTCATTTTTATCATTATCCAAGGCCGTTCCTTTGCAAGTTGGTGTCGTGAATTTCTAATAAGAATAATTAGAAACGTTTGCGAGATTTTTGCAATCTAAATCGGCAACATTTTTTTTTTTTAATAATTAAAAAGAATTTATTTGCATTGCATCCAAACGATGCAAACTTCATCATGAAAAGGGAACGTAGTCAAGAGCAATGCGCTTGACGTGCGGATTACCGAAATATCGTAATAAATGGGAAAATGCTCGAATCGATTTGCAAATCATACGTAATAAGCGAAAGTGCGCAGGGAATATATATTCCGTTTTATTGGAAATATTCCCGCTCGAGATGGCAGTGAAATTGTGGCCGTTATAGAGTGTCGATAAATTTCACGGCGTACTAAAAAGGATCATCAAATTCGAGTGTGTTTAATTCTTGGAAACATATCGAAGAACCGCGGCGAGGTGGGGCAATATAATGACAAAGGGGTTGCAGCGATTTTATATGGATTTCATTTCAATTTGATTGATCGACGCTGTTGTCGCTCATACGCGTATTGATTATGAACTCACAACCCGATGTGATGTTTTGCTGAACACTCATTATTCCAAACTTTATAGAATACAGCGTTTGTAATCGGTATTTACTTTTAATGTATTGCGTGTGCGTTAAGAGGGATAAAGAGGTTTTGAAAATTGACTAGCGTTTGATTGTTCGTAACAGGGCCGCGTGAAGTAAAGCACTTTTCGTTTTAGGCGTGTTTATTATAACATAAATTGAGATAATTTATCGAGATTTATTTCCCGGACGCAATGAGGTCAAATCCGATTCTACACGATTGCAATCGAATGGATGAAAATTTTGGGAAAACCCAGAGATATTTCTTCTTTTTAGGCTTCCCTCTGTTGATCATACGTAAAAAAGTAAAAATGATAACCGGATTAACAATATGGTGGCCACGTAACGCAATAGTTGAAAATAAATGAACTAATTGGCTACTATGAAACTGTATTTTTTTTTTTTTTCATTCAGACTTTAAGTATAATTAACAAGTCATAGTGTTTTACAAATCCTGTGTAAATTTGACCTTTATATCTTCAGCGGTTTTGGCCATATCGTCGTAAAACCGTATTTGACATAGTTCGCCTTGGTAAGTTGATGCACCGATATTATTGACCTAGAAACGAATGTCAATAAATGTTCTTCTTTTCTATCGCTACGATAAATATCCTGAAAAAGAAAAAAAAATTATTCGCAATCTACTTATAAACAACCGAACGGACGTCAATTTTGCAAATTTCAAATCCCCCGAGTCCACTTTATGAATATTTGCCGTTGGAATTATTGATTGCAATATCAACCGAAGTATTTCCCAATACATTACTTTCCAGAGTGAAAGCTCTTTTTAATGACGGAGTAAAACGGAAAAGTGCCAAAGTAATATCGCGACAACCGATATATCGTGTTCTGGTCGATGTTTTTGCTATGTTCTCTCTCTCTCTCTCTCGATATATATATACAGGGTGAGGCACATAAAGTGTTACAGAGCAATAGCACTCAAACGATTGATCATATCCAAAAATGTTTCAGACAAAAGTTTCAGTGTTCGAGAAGGCCGTCATACTGGACCACCCTATTTTTTTTTATCGGTGGAGGCGCTGAATCTACGTCAAGGTCAACTCCACTTTTTTAAATGGAACCATGTATTTTTTTTTCGATGACATTATTACCGATTTTAAGACGAGTTCAGCGACCTACAACACAAGGTCATTTTAGTCACGCAAAGTATGAAAATAGTCGAAAAATCGAAAAATATCGGAATAATCACTTTCAAAGGATCCACTAACCTTGGCTTGGGTCTACCTACAGAAGATGCTCGAAGTGATGACCCTCGACTTGTAAACACTTGTTTGATCGCTGTTTTCATTTCTTACGATACCAATGTTTCTTATCGGCAGCAAGTACGCATTTTCTGTTGACATATCAGTCAGTCACGCATTACCTTTTAATGTGAGTACAACGGATCGCGAAAATGAACTTTTTATGGGGTTTTGTCAAGGAACGCGTAATGGCGGTAGTACCTACCACGCCTGACGACATGAAAGAAAGAATACGCCGAGCATGTACCGAAATTACACCACAATTGTTGGCCGAAGTTAGACGGTCTTTTAATCAGCGAATTAACAAGTGCTTACAAGTCGAGGGTCATCACTTCGAGCATCTTCTGTACGTAGACCCAAACCAAGGTTAGTGGATCCTTTGAAAGTGATTATTCCGATATTTTTCGATTTTTCGACTATTTTCATACTTTGCGTGACTAGAATGACCTTGTGTTGTAGGTCGCTGAATTCGTCTTAAAATCGGTAATAATGTCGTCGAAAAAAAAATACATGCTTCCATTTAAAAAAGTGGAGTTGGCCTTGACGTAGCTTCAGCGCCTCCACCGATAAAAAAATAGGGTTGTCCAGGATGAAGGCCTTCTCGAACAGTGAAACTTTTGTCTGAAATATTTTTGGATATGATCAATAGTTTGAGTGCTATTGCTCTGTAACACTTTATGTGCCTCACCCTGTATATTCGACTCGATTGCATATACAGATCGGCTTTTCTCGCGTGATTTTAATTGGATGAGCGAACGCCGCGCGCACGCGGTCAATGAAGTGAGATAGAAGACGAATGTAAACCGGGGAGCGGGGTACGGATAAAGGGTATAAAGACGCAGGCGTTATGCAAGTATTTCTGGAACGGCTTTCCCCGACGAAGTGCTTAGCGGAGGGACACGTGACGTTCGGAAACTTCCATTACATTTTTTTTTCTCTTTTTATTTTTCCAAATGAGATTATCGATTTTACAATCATACATGAACTGTGAAAATTTGACCCTCCTACAAAGTTTCCATTCTAATGAACGTTGTGACGAATCGCGAGCGAGCAATTGCAATAATGATTAGTTAAAAGATGGAAAAACATCAATGAATTTGATGAAACTTCGGTAATTTCATTTTACCGAGGTATCGAAGTCAATGAAATTTACGAAATCGTTTGGCAATCGAATCTCACCGCAAGAATCTCTTGGCTGCTGTTTTTTTTTTGTTTTATCTTTCAAATATATATATTTTTTTTACTTTTACACGCGCTACGAATCAATGACAACATTTCATGGAGTTGAAGTTTGCATCGTTGGGATGCAAAGATATTTTTGTTTCGTTTTTTGTTTTATTTTTATCACTATCCAAAGGCTTTACTTTAAAATTGAGGTCGTAAATGTCTAAGAATACGTAGAAACGTTTAAGGCAGTAGTCTGGTCTAGAGCGAGATTTTTGACGTCATTTTTGGGTCGGAATAACATTTAAACCGTTGAAGTTGTCTTGATGAAATTTTACATATGTATTTATTGTTCCTTTGAGAATGTATCGACATTAAAAAAAAAACATTATTTTAAATATTTTCATGTAGTTTTTTATTTTTTTACAACATGGTCCGCCGAAAACCGCCTCAATCGGCGCCCACTCTTGGGTGATGTTGTATGCATCTGAAAAAAATATATATATATTCTCAATCTGTATGAGTATTCTGAGCACTGGTAGCAGAATTAGTACTTAAAAAAATTTTGTTACAAAATGGCGGCCTGTTAAACTTTGATTAACGATATTTCATAAATTTTCGAGTATTCGACGAGTTATAAAATGTGGGCAAAATTATTGTTCGACTCAATTCTGCTACCGGTCCTCGGAAAGAGGCTACCGAAGGTATGTGCAAAATTTGAGCTCGATCGGTCAATTAGTTATCGAGATATCGTGGGCGCCGATTTGAAAAACATAGTTCTGAGATAAACGCGTTCAAAGTTGCTTCCCGACCGCGCTACCTGAGCGCGCGGCTTGCTTATAATTTTTATTACTCTGCTGATTTTTGAAATATCAATCAACGGTTTTCACGAGCGTATTAAGAAAGTTCTAAGGAATAATAAAATGAAAAAAAAATCGATTTTGTCAAATTTCTAGACCAGACGATCTAGATTGATTTTCCGACGGTTAAAATACGCTAATCAGTCTGATTTTTTTTTTAATGTCAAATCAAAGCACTCGTGAAGAACGGAAAATACATTTTTAAACGTTTATTTTTATTTTTTTTACATTTTTTCAACGGTTGAAAATCTCTTCGAAAAAAAGGAGACCTCACGGTGTACACGGTTGTGGCCGTAAATATTACCTGAAACAAAATTTGTAAAAAGATTATTAATCAGTATGAAAGCCGCTATCTTGCTATGGAGGTTTTTTTAAAATCAAAATTGACAAAATGGCGGCGGTTTGAAAAAAAAGTATCGAATTTAGCTTATTTTTTCGACAGTTTTTCGTTAAAAAAAGGAATAATAAAATGAAAAAAAAAAAAAATCGATTTTGTCAAATTTCTAGACCAGACTACTGCCTTAAGGGATTTTCTTAGCATTCCAACGACGCAAACGTCAACATCATAAAAATTTGCGCGTATCGGAAACTCGAAGTGCCCCATGCGCGTTAATATTGTACGTTCAATTTGGGAAATGTAGCGTTGGAGCGTTCGCCGGTTTAATTATACACACAAAAGGCACTTTGATCCCCAATTGCAGTCGCCAACATCGCGCCAAATGTTCTCGTAACAAATTCATTCAATTTTCCGATTCGCTTAATGGGTTTTCCAATCTCGTATACACACTCCGGGATTACGGGGTTCCGGATATATAGGAATAGCAGAAGAAGAGAAAAAAAAAAACAAACGAAAGTCAGAAAACGACTTTCAAGGTTAGGCGAAAATCCGGTGCGCAGCAGTTGATCCCTCTTTTTTTTTATTGCCATTCAAGAAACGGGACGTAGAGAAAGGGCGAGAGAGTGAAAAAAAACAACAAAAAAACGACACCTATTTGTTGCTCGATGCGTGAAGAGATTCTTTTTTTCTTCCCAAAACGATCAAATCCGAATATACTGACGGCGCTTGAACAGCTGTATTGAAAGAATATTTCTCTTTTTACGGCACAGCGTGCAAAATGTACAACTGAATGGGTATGTGAAGGAAAAAAAAGGCATTACAGGTGTACAAACCTAGTGCTTGTTAACAATAATTCGATAGCATCTGTTGGTACACATCCACGATTGAGAGTTTCTATTTGCGTTAAAACTTGCATTGACGCACGCCAAAGGTCTTCGTAAACGTTTATATACAGGGTGGATCAATAACTATTAGCACCTTGGATATCGTCGAAACTATGAGGTTCACAGAAATATTTGCTGAAATGAAATTGCACAGTACGAAAGGGGCCATCCGATAGCGATAATAGTTTTTTTTTCAGGTGGAGGTACTTCGGGCATTTGAAGGTCAACTCCATTTTTTTAAATGGATCGGTATGTTTTTTTTTTCAGTATCATGATAGAGGAGCTTAAAACGAGTTCAACGACCTATAACATAAGGTCATTGAAGGTCATAGAAAGTACAGAAAGGCGATAATACTTACAGTTTCGCCAGTAAATAAAATTACTGCGGATCAACATGACGGATGCCCAGCACATTATTCATTGATTGCACGAAAGCAACTCGACGAAAAATTTCGAAATCGTTGGATTCGACACGGCGGTCCAATATCGTGGCCAGCTCGTTCCTCAGACCTAACACCTTTAGGCTTCTTTCTATGGGGAACATTGAAAGATAAAGTGTACAAAGAAGTACCAACTACACTTGACGATATGCAACAAAGAATTATTACAGCCTGTGCATCAATAAGTTCTGACGCTGTAAAACTTGCAAGTCAATCAATCGAAAAAAGAATCCAATGTTGCATTGATACTGATGGTCGTCATTTTGAACACTTACTATACAACGTAGTAATTTTATTTACTACCGAAACTGTAAGTATTATCGCCTTTCTGTACTTTCTATGACCTTCAATGACCTTATGTTGTAGGTCGTTGAACTCGTTTTAAGCTCCTCTTTTATGATACAGAAAAAAAAACATACCGATCCATTTAAAAAAATGGAGTTGACCTTCAAATGTCCGAAAGACCTCCATCTGCAAAAAAACACTATTATCGCTATCGGATGGCCCCTTTCGTACTGTGCAATTTCATTTCAGCAAATATTTCTGTGAGCCTTATAGTTTCGAAGATATCCAAGGTGCTAATAGTTATTGATCCACCCTGTATATATGTACGGATGTTTAATCGCTTTGCAATCGTCACGATGCCGCTCTCCTCGAACGATTACTATGCTGAAAATATACTGGCTTCTTACAGTTATTGGCTGTGTCACATCGAAATATTTGGCATTTCTTTTTGATCGGAAACTTTGCAAAGACGAAAATACGAACGGGGAAAGCTCATAGGCTTGAAGTTTGCATCGTTGAAATGCAATGGAAATTAATACTTCTGAATTGCCGATGTAACGGTCAGAAAAATAAGCCTTTTTTCTTGAATTTTTTAAATTCGCTTAATGGTTTTTTTTGTCTCAATTAAAGATATATTATTCCACATACATTAAAGTAGATTCAAGTAAATTTTTAATTAAAAAATAAACAATAGTTGAAGTCCAGTAAATGGCAGAGTATGAACGCCTATCGGAAATTTCCCTCTTCCTGGTGGGATTGAAATCTCTGGTTTGATTCGTCTGAAAAAAAAATTGCCCTTAACCCGCATTGATGTCGCTATTGTTAAGCGTAGCCGTTCTAAATTTTGTTTATTTTTCTAAATATGACCATGTTTCGAAGTAAAAAGTATTAGTGTTAGCTCAAATATTTTCATTCAAATTGCCTTAAGAAATAGTATTTATCAACAAAAAAAAACGGCTACATTCAACGATAGCTATTACAAAAACAAGAACTATTATTGCTCGAACTATCGTTCGCACCAGTTCGAAAAAAGCAGTTTCGAGAAAAACGCGATTCAAGTACAAGGGCCAGCCGCTCTACGACCTCCTACTAAAAGTGCTCTATGTAATTTTTGTAAGTTATAAAATAATTTTTGGTATACATATTTTTGAGAGTACATACTACAAGAAAGTGCAAAAAAAAATCGATTTTTCGAAGCCGTCACAGTGGGGTTTACCCCTTAATTTGCCTACTAAAATCCCTCGACCATTTTTTGCGACACTTATCAACGAAAATGAATTCTTTTTCATTGCTCAAATTTTTGTTGGCCGCTTCAGGCTGTGGAAATCACTCAAAAGTGTCTGCGTATTCTTATTAGAAATTTACGAACATAATTTGCAAAAAAAAGCCTTTCAATAATAATAAAAATGAAAAAAAAATTAAAAATAGGGGAAAATCGTTACATTCCAACGCTGCAAACTTTAGGGCCATACATTTCGATGAAATTTAGCTATACGAATGCGGTTCTCAATCGAGCAGCATGTGCTCTTAAAGCACCAAATTTACTCAGGACTTAAATATAGCATGCAGCCCGTTATCTTAATTTATTATGCGCTATTATTCCTTAAAATTGTCAAGTCGTTAAAAAATTGAAGTCTCTCATTGGCAACAAAATTTGTGCATTTCCGGAGACAAATTGATGTGTCTTCTGCGATCGCGGAGTTGTGCAAGACATTCAGCATGTCATATTTTCGGTCATTTTTCAACGAACAAATTGCCACGTCGAAATGATCGATTACGATAAGGCTTTACAAAAAGAATTTATGAAATGAATTATGATGATGTTTGCGTCTTTGGAATGCAACGGAAATTTGTCTTTTCGAATTGCCTAATTTTTCTTTTTTCGTGGAGTCATTTTGCTTTTGATGAATCATTTAAAATATAATCAGTCGTGTATGAGCATTCATTATAATTACGCTATTTTTAATTACTAGATTCAGGCTACGAGAATAGCGCAACCTATGGATATCTCCCAAAACTCTTGTTTCAATATGGAAAACCATGAAAAAAAAAGCATAATTTTACATGTGCAAAAATCTCTTGAATTTATCCTTCACGAGCTGTAAAAAAATTGCGATGGAAGCAATTTTCACTCGCAGTGATTGGCAGAAAAAAAAGATCTGATACGTGAACGTATTCTGTAAGATGTATTCAAGCATAGCAACTTTATTGCTACGATTTTACGATCAACTATAAATTCGCAAGTGATTTATTCTCGAACGAATTTCACTGTGTTCTCCGGCTGGCGTTTTCGCATAACGACTCGGTATGGCCAATAAATCAGTGGACCCGAATTCATAGCATCACTATCTTGGTTGAGTCCTATGCTTGAAGACTAATTCTCTGCCGCCAACTACAGAACACTCATGGAAAGACTCGGTAAACACAATTTTTTTTTCCTTCCAACACAATTTTTATCGTTGAAATTTTTCGACCACGGTATGCTTTTCGTTCCTATGTTCATTCAATTGCGAAATAGGAATAAATCTTAATAGGAGAATGGTGGTCGTGACGCACCTTCTCTATAAGACACTACGATGTATGACGTTGAAGTTTGCAACGTCGAGGCCATGCTATTGGATTTATTGCGTTAGTTAATTAACTAATCAACAGCAACTTATAAGCATTGTGCAAATTGCAAAATCCACCGACCACCAAGAAAACTGTCTCTACTTGGCAACCACTTGTGACGAATTTTCTGAGGTTATGTTAATGTTGGTTCATGTCGGAGGGGCGGGAGGGGGGTGACACTCGTATATATTCCCTTAACGATCGATGTCCCTTGTTATTGACTCCACGGAGCCCACCATTCGGCGCTAGTAGTCACCTGCGTTACCCCCACTCCGCAAAACGCCTCGCCGCGTCATTTCAAACCTTCGCAATCTTGAAATTTTCTTTCGTTTTCACCATTTTCTCGCTTTTTTTATATTTAGAAGTGTCGAATTTTTAGGTTTTCTGCAGTTTGGTGCAAAAAAAAAAGAGTAGTGTGGTGATTCGTCATCAAAGTGATTGAACAAAAAACATTTTCGACGCTTTTCGTTTTTATATTTAACAATACCTGCGTGCATGGTTCTTGTCTGCGCGTCGGGTTATAAATCAAACAAGGAAAAGTCACATTTTTTCAATGTACTCCGTAAATCAGAAGACCTGGAATTAGGAAAAAGTTATCGGACGCACAGGCATATGCATTAATCCAAAAGGGGAACGTGAGTGACTACCAGCGCCCCTCATGGAGAGGGCCGATAAAGCTAGGATCCCACGGCCCGTTATATCACAGGCCGCGTCAGACCTTGGCACGCCTGTAGAGGCCTGCGCGAACGATCGCGCCTCGCGCCGAGCAATTCCCACGGCGTGGGTCGGCTCGAAACGGCCCGTTGTTTTCGCCATTCCAACATGTCTATTGATACGGAGCGCATGGCTGCGTGTGCAGCCGCTGTGGTTTCATTCAGTCGTCAACAATTGATAAACCAAGCAAAACGAAAGCAAAGGCCATAATGTTGTAGAATGGCCATTCCGGCTCATAAATATAATCGGTGCCACCATCCGTTTTCATAAAATCCTTGATTTTCCCTTTTAATTTCCTGTATGTCGACAACAAGTACACTTTTCTCTTTTTTTTTTGATTCCGTGATAGGTATTGCTTCATCTTTTAAATTACTTTTTATCCGTAAGCACGCATCATGGGCATCGTTCTTATTTTTATATTGGAGCGACGAGCTATTCTAAAGCGCTTGTTCATTTTCGTAAAGATTTAAAAACTCGAATGTTAGCTCGTTGATCCACTCGATGGTATGGCCGCAGACGAAATTAACGAGAACCGACGCGTCCGTACAGGCCACGACAAGTCCCTCGCGCCAAGCTGCGCCGTGCCGTTGAACTTATACCGACTTTCGATGAATCGGACGGGTGACGGCAGTCTAGCACAGGCCACAACAGGCGTGACCGTTCCCACGGACTGTCAGCCTGTCCTGGCGCGGCCTGGCCTGTCAGAAAACGGGCCGTGAGACCCTAGCTTAAGAGGGACACGATATTCGAGGAGTGTCACCCCCATGGTTCGTGTGATCATCTTAGGTGGGGAGAGACGCGAATTATTTGAGTTCATATTACCGCATTACGCAGGTACATGCTGGTCAGCAGCGCCTGCTTGAATCTTCCATATGCGGGCTTACCCCCACCACCTCGTTCTCTTAGTATGGGGACGTCCATTAGTCTGGCAAAATCACACCTAAGCTTATTTAGGGAAAGGAGGGTGGGAAGGGGGGGGGGGGGGGGGGGTGTCAATGGAAATCTAACGTCAACTTTGTAATTCAGAAAATATACTATTATAACATTCTGTAAGGTGGAGAGTGTGAGTATGGACACCTTAAGACTTAAATCAGTCTACAAGGGAAAATATTTTAAGGAAACAAGAATAATAACACCATTGTAATTGTTTTATTATATTTGGTACCAATCAGACGTATTAAGTATATAACATCCTTTGTAATAAAATTATTTTGACTCGTGAAATGTCGACAGTCACCCCCCCCCTCCGTAAACTTTGTATCATTTTTTCTCCTCTTCTTCTTTCACAGAAAAAATATGTATTTGATAGAACGCTCTATCAGTAAGTCGTTATTAGTGATATGAAGCAAAATACATGAACATATCGAACTAATGTAATCATTTAAACATTATGAGAAAAATCTCACGTGCGGGGGAGGGGGGTCGCCTCCACATCTCACCAAATCTCGTCGGGGCGGGGGGGGGGGGGGTCTAAATTAAAGAAAAAAATATCTCACGTGATTAATGGACGGTCCCCTCTAGTTTTCTTGATTGCGTCAATCGAATTGCATTTTCGCTTAAAAGATGGGCGGGGCTCGTACTCATTTGGCCAATGGCATGCGCGCGAACATTGCGTTTTCTTTTTCTCTCGCTTTTTCTCTTTCATCCTGCTACCCCTCTCGTTCACCGGCCATTAGCGACCAAATTGTAATGCGTCCGTTGGTACTTTCCGGTGCAGCAGCCGTACAGCTGCCGCAGTGCCGGAAACGCGCGCCAACATTTTTTCCTTCCTTTCTTTTTTCTTTCACATTGAATAACATCGAGGTGTAACCGTTACGACTGCGGACATTTCGACTGTACATGTATATCGGATAACGCCTTCCCCACTTCCGCTTGCCCTAAACAAAAAACTATGACGTTGAAGTTTGCATCGTTGGAATGAAACGATATTTTTTCTTTTTTTTTTTTAAATCATTATCCAACTTATTTTTTTTTTTTTTTTTTGCAAATTGAGGTCTCGAATTTCTAACGAGAATACGTAGAAACGTTTGAGCGATTTTCACAGCCTAAATTGGCCAAGAAAATTTTATATGTAAAAAGAATTGTTTTTCATTGCACTCCAACGATGCGAACTTCGATGTCATCAAAAACTACTAAAAGTATCGAAAACGTACTTTTCATTCGCCAGCGCTACGCGTAAAGTAGAACCAGAGGAATAAATATCAATAAAAAAAACGTACGTTTTTTTTTATTTTTTCTTCTTTGTTGAATTTTAATCCAAATTTGTTTTTAACCATAGTGTAGAGGCCTAGTAGATCTCTCCTAAAGATAGGAAAAATCATTTCAGTGATTTTCTTACACCAAGTCAGAGAAAAAAGGCGAGGCAATTAAAGAAAAGTTAACTTTCGTTGCATTCCAACGATGCAAACGTCAACGTCACTAGAATAAATAGTACAAATAATTTTTTTAGGCTTTTGGAAGAAACAAAAAAAAACATCTGCTTGGGGAATTGAAATATAGGATTGTTCCATTCGAAAATATGCCAATTGTAAAGTTGATATGAAAAACGATTTCGGGTATTCGTCCCTGAACGAATGATTTTACACGTAACGGTAAGGGACATTCGAAGCATTTTTTTTAGGGTCATGTTCGGATGAGCTCTCTTCGATTTTTCTCCGATCTCGCTTTGGAATGACGTTGAAGTTTGCATCATTGGAATGCAATGTTTTTTTTTTTTCTTCTCACTTTTTCAGTTCTTTATTATTATGCTTATCCAAAGCCTTCTCTTTTCGCAATTTGAGCTCTTGAAGCTCCAATAAGAATACGGAAAAAAACGTTTGAGTGATTTTTACAGCGAAAAAAAATACGAACAATTAAGAAGAATTATTTTTCTTTGCATTCCAACGATGCGAACGTCAACATGATGCTTCGGATCATTTTTCGCGTTTTATTCTTTACGAATTCAAGGGCATTTCTCGATGAATAGTTTTATTTTCGTCAAAAGCCAATGCCGTTGAAGTTTGCAATGACGTTGAAGCTTCATCGTAGCTTCGTTTTTCCATCCCAATTGTTCCTCGTAATTATTAATCTCGATCATCGACGATTTTTATTCGAAAATCACACACAAGCTTGAAGCGTAAAGAGTCGCGGAAATTTTGGCTATTTTACGGTGCTCCTGCGAGTGTACTACGAAGCAAAAAAAAAAAAAAGTAATTTTTGTCGCATGGACGAATTTTGCGGTGACTGATGGTTGGATAAACGAAATTATATTTTCACATTGACGGATAGTTTCGTTGCATGTCGTTGACCGTAAAATTCGCCGATGCAATAAATTTGTCTTTTTTTTTCTTTTCTGTTCAGTATGTTGGTCGCTTCATCTACGACACTGCTGTTATCTATATATACCTATCGCGTTATCTCACCGATCAATTTTCTCACACGACCACCGTAGCTTCGCACAGACGTTGACAATTTTCGCAAACTCTCCAATACACAGACCCTCCAACCAGCAATGATCCATTAGGCAATTAACAGTTACGAACTTCCGGTGCGCGCGGTGATCGAGCGAGCGAAGGAATCTGATGCACACATGTAAACGCATATTTAGGTATGCACACGTGTGTGTGTGTGTGTGTGTGTACGATGCACTCGGCACTAAACTTTTGAACCTCGAGGCGCGAGTATACGGACCTCGTCGATTTCCGTTTAACGCTCATTTTCGTTCCAATTCAATTTGTCGATATGAAGACTGAGCGCGGTCGAACGAAAGACGAAAAAATAACATTATTTGAAAGCCCCTGGCTGATATTTGCATATGCCAATGGTATTGAACTTTGCATCGTTTCAATACAATGAAAATCTTCTTTTTTTTTTTCTATTGGCCAATTTTTTTTTGCCGCATTTAGGCAACAAACGTCAGTGATTTTTTTGTTATCTTTCTTAGGGATACATAACCTAAAATATCAAAATAAGAGGTTAGATAGTAATAAAAACAAAGAAGAATTTTCATTGCATTCCAGCGACGGCACTTTTCGCGTGACGAGAAGAAAAAAAATGAATATGGAGACCGAATTTTGCATCGTTGGAATTCAAAGAAAATTATTATTTTTAAATTGCTCGAATTTCTCGTGGCTAATATTCGTTACGAAAATCCATGAATCATTTTTTTTTCTTTAATAGCTTATTTAGAGATCTATCATTTTTTATCCGCAAGAAAATCATTTGTAAATTAATTTAAACGAGGAAATAAAAGTATGAAAAATGTTCGTTTCATTCCAACGATGCAAACTTCAAAGAAATGCGCCCTTTCTCCAGTTTCCACGCCGATGGTATTTCCTCCGAGCATCTTTGCTCCTCGAGGAGTCCATTTTTTTTCGCTCGAATTATATCGGGAGATAACAATTCGACGCGATATTCACAGGACTACGTCAAGCTATTGTTCTTTTTTTTTTCTATAATTAAAGCGAAACTCTTTTCTTCGTTTTTTTTTTCTTCGTCAAATAAACAAAATTCGGTATACATGCTCGAGCGCAATTCGATCATGGCCTCATAAAAATGATTCCTTTCATCGCCACACGTATGCACGTTCGTTGTCACGCAATTTCCATGCAAACGACGATAAGTATCGCCATTAACGTGTGAACGAAACCTACGCGAGAACTGTGTCACTGAGTGCACGATACGAGAGTTCGACATCGATCATTGTACCGCCCGAAACCTCGTTCACGTTTCATTCTTCGAATCGCGGAGGAACGAAAAGAACAAAAAAAAAATGTGCTCGCGATACGAGAAGATTAATTTTTTCTCTCAGCACGTAATGTAGGCGTGTCATGTAGGCATTTAATTGATCGGTGCAAGAGCGAGAGAGAGCGAGAGAGAGAGGGGGAGAGAGAGAGAGAGAGAGAGAGAGAGAGAGGGAGAGAGAGAGAGAGAGAGGAGAGATGGAAAAACTGAACTTATATATATGTATCTATATGTTTGACATGAATTTGTAATCCACGTATAGAGTCTGTGCGGCGCGACGAGCTTGGATTTGAAAAGCTAAAAAAAAAAAATGTCACGCGGCTGAGATGATTGAAGAATCTATACTATTATCGATTATTGTATCGTAACGATTAAGAAAAGTGCGAGGTTTGTCACGCACCGCATCATACGCGTCGTTCGAATCTCGAGCGTTTTTAAAACAAGGGCTCTGATAGCAAAATTTTATTATATATAGTCGTTTATCGGAGATAATTGTCAGGGAATTCGCGCGTACTTGCCAGTTGGAGGCTGGCGAGAGTCGAAGGGAAAAAAGAAAAAAAAAAAAATTAGATACACGCGAAAAATAAAATCATACGTTTTACCCGAGAAGCCAATAACAACAATAAAAAAAAGAAGAAGAAAAAAAACTGTCCAACGACGTGAGTCATCGTATTACGAGTATACATAATTACATTGAATGAATCTGAGGCAAAAAAAAACGGGGTAAACAAATTGTAAAGAATATGAAAACGAATAGTGAAAAAAAAAATGAGTCCGAATGCTTTAGGAAACAAACACAAGAGACAGGGACAAATGGACAGAGGCAGGAACGTGTTTTTTTTTTAATTGAAGAAAACAAATATATATATATACAGTACTGGTAAAAAAAGTACGCACTAGTCGAAATTTCTTACCGGACTAAAATTTACATAGCAGACTCAAAAATGAAGGTAATTGAATGTCCCAAGTGGCCTTTCAAAGAGGACAAGTTTACCGTTATTTTGCTTTTTTTAGAAAATTCTCTATGATTTTTTTTTTGCCCCGGTGCGCACTTTTGAAAGTGGCCATTTTTCGGTTATTTTCGGCCGTCGAAAATTAACTGAAAAGTTTGTAGAAAATTTTTTCCTCGGTTTTTTCCATGGTAAACTTAAAAAGGATATCAAAACCTACATTTTTGTTTTTTAGAAAGTGTCTTATGATTTTTTTTCGCCCCAGTGTTGCATTGTTAGATAAAAAATACATGTTTCAGAGGAAATGTCAAGAGGGTCTAGGACAATATATTGAGAAAGGAAATTTGTTTACATATTCATTTTTAATTAACAACAATTTTTTTCTCATTTTTTTTAATATTCAAAAATAAAAAAAAACATCTAGAAAAATTGTAGTTAATTAAGAATGAAAATGTAAACAAATTTCCTTTCTTAATTGTCCTAGGCTCCATAATTCCCAAGTGGAGCCTCTCGACTCATCAAAGTTCCAACCAAAAGTGGTAAAAAAAAATGTCCAAGAAAAATTCTGAAAATATTCTACCCACTTCAGTGTGAACCCATGCAACTTTTTACCCTCTTGACATTTTTCCTGAAACCCTATAGTTCTTCCATGACGCCTTTTTTTTCTAAAACATGTCTTTTTTAGCTAAAAATGCAATACTAGGGCGAAAAAAAATCGTACGAGACTTTATGAGAAATAAAAATGTCGGTTTTGATATTCTTCTTAAGTTTCCCATGGAAAAAACTGAGGAAAAAATTTTCCACAAACTTTGCAGTTAATTTTCGACGGCCAAAAAATAGCCGAAAAATGGCCACGTTCAAAAGTGCGCTCTGGGGCGAAAAAAAATCGTAGAGAATTTTCTAAAAAAGCAAAATAAAGGTAAACTTGTCCTCTTTGAAATGCCACTTGGGAAATTAAATTACCTTCATTTTTGAGTCCGCTATGTAAATTTTAGTGAGGTAAGAAATTTCGACCAGTGCGTAGTTTTTTTGTCCAGTACTGTATATATATATATATGTATGAATAAATATACGTAAGGATGATGTACGTTTCAACGACGTCACATCCAATTGGCGCCGATTAAAGTTTCGCCAATGAAACGACGAGAAAGACAGATATAAAGAGGGAGAGGTAGAGAAAACATACATATGAAACGGACAGTCGCGAATACAGACTCGCAAACACATACACATTTACACGAGAAAAAAAAAAAAAATTGTAAATTCGGGCGCGTCGATATAATTCTTACTTATATCCCTCCGCCCTGTGATTACGTTTATTAAACTTTAGAAATATAATATATATGTATATATACATATGTGTGTGTGCGTGCGCGCGTGTATGTGTGTGTGTGTGTGAGTGTGTGTGCGTTCGCGCGCGAATCTGCGTATGTGTCTGTATGTATGTATACATATATATATATAAATATATAAATATATATATATATATATATGTATATTCGCTATTAAAATGTCGTAGCTATTAACGAAGAAAAAGAAATGTATTATTTGATCTAGTACGAATTATGGTTTATGATATATATATATATATATATATATATATATATATATATATACATAATAAAACGGAAAATAAGAAAACCGACAGTCAGAGTGAAAGAGAGAGAGAGAGAGAGCGCGAGATAAAGCGAGAGATGTAATACAAGCAAGCAACCACCAACTAAACTTACCAATCTCATTTTTTGTAAATATTAATTTAAATAAATCCTATTGTAAAGATTGTAATGTTTTACATGTTTTTATCAGATATGCATATATTATGTCATTGACTAACAATGTCATTGCATAATTCTCTGAGTTAAACCTTTTGATTTTTCTCCTCTGAGTCATGATCATTGACGACACACCATGGACCTATTCGCTAAAACCGATTCGCAGGCCTTTCGATGAGGAAAAAACAAAACATATTTCACGCTTGAAAACATAGGAAGAAGCGGCGAGTCAACTATCCAACGAATATACGATATTACGCAAGATTTTGGTAACTGAGAGGAGAGTCGTTGAGTGGAAAATTTCTGATGACGATGTTATGTTGTTTTTTTTTTTTTTTTTTTTGGAAATTACGTATCGTTTCAACTTTGATCATCTTCGAGTTTCTCAAGGATCGTTTGAGTGTTTTGTTTTGCTGTCAACGGAGCTTACTTTTAACAAAATGATAAAACATTCGTCGGATCGGATACTTTTTTTGAAATTTCGAAAATTACGACAATGGCAAGCGGTAAAAAATTAAGTTTCGACACAGAAAAAAAGAGATGTGAATCAATTCTTGTTAACAAATGGATAAACGTATTGAAAAAAAACATCTGGTCATTCAATGAAAAATATTATACACTATGCTACGTCTGATTTCAAAGTGAATCGGACAAATAGATTTTGAGATACGACTTAAGGCCGTCTTCTAGTCCAGAGGGCCAAAATTTGGGGATTTTTCAACATGCGATTAAAAAAAAAACAAAAAATATTTCCGTATCTATCTTTTTACCACATATTTATTCATCCTTTGACATTGTATAAAAAAATTGGCGAAAAAAAAAATCCATAATTCTGGTAGATGCAGGCTGGTAAAGTGGGGGTGGAAGAAAAAACGGCCTCTCCTGGTTGACATGATTCCAACCCTCCCGGTCATCTGAAGAAAAAAAAAATAGATTCTTAATTAGTAAGGATGTCATTATAGCCCCTACCTCAGGCAAAAAAAAAATCGCAAAATGGCGGCTGTTTAAAAAAAAAGGTCATTTTTGCCGTTTTTTTTCACGATTGTTGATTTTTGTAAAATAATTAGTAACAAAATTTCGCGATAAATCTGGTAGGGGCGATAGAGGGGTGTATAGAGAAGGTCCACAAAAAATTTCAAGTAAATCGGTTCATTACGACTTGAGATATCATGTCAACCGTCTCGAAAAAAGTAGTTTCGAGAAAAACGCGTTTAAAGATTCGAGTACAGTTTCAGGCAGTCTAAGTCATATAATGGTACATATATTTACATTTCGTTAATCGGCGATTCCTGGTCCATAAAATACTCCTTCTTCTTCAAAATCGAAGTCTTTTGATGTTTTTTGATGATGAGAAGTTCGGAGTTCAGAGCGGTGAATCCGCTGTTCATCACGTCTGAGAGCGAACGCGTGACTTTCAGGACCGATCGTAATCCCCTGGACGTCCGTTAATTTCTGGAATTTCCAAATTTCCTTTGGAGGGTATATTCTTGAAATACTAAACATTGAAAATATGCAAAAAAAAATCGATTTATTCAAAATTCTAGACTAGAAGACGGCCTTAAATCGTTTCCTAAAACATATAGTCTTGAGAAAAACGCAAAAGAAAAAAGAGCAAATTGTATGGAGACGGTTCGCTGTAGCGCAAAAAGCGATCTAACCTTTCATAAAAAATCGTCATAATTCGGTCAATTTTCAAAATTTTTACAAATTCTTCGTTGCAAATTAAAGTTAAGATCCTATGAAAGTATGCAATAAAAAAATCGTATTCTTGAAATTGCAAGCTTATACAGGCCCCTTAGGTCGAGGAGAACCAAAGAAATGGGGAGAAAAATTCCTCACGACATCGTTGGCTTTAAGTCACAGGACCAATGCACAAGGTAAGATAGTTTGTAGTGTGACTGTCGAATTTCTCGGACCCAGCGACGACATCGTCGAGGCTCGTAGTAGAATCTTAAAAACTTTTAAGATGTTAAAAAGGTACGTCAACTACTGAAAAACCACCTCGAAAACATCGATACATGTTTTACCTCATCAAAAATTCTGGTTTGGCTTAAAAATCTTTAATAGTTTTTATTCAAACAATGGATTTATTATATTTTTCCCATCAATCAATTGAACAAAAAAAAATGAAATTATTTATAAAATAGCTAAGTATTAGGTGTGTGGATTAATTTTTACAGTTTTTTTTTCCATACTTGCGGTTTATTAAAAAATAGACAAAACCGTGTTTAATCCAGGTAATATCCCTCGTTGCTTTCTACAACCTTCTGCCACCGATCTGGTAGCACCTATATACCAGAGTTACGAAAACGGAAACGAATTTATCGAGCGACGGAAACTTTCATCTTGGAGAACCTCACCCTCATCCCTCACGACGTCGCGTTAGTTTTCATCTTCGTCGGGCTTCAATTAAGCCGGTTCATTCGTACCGTGGCGGAGTGCTCGGGAGGAGCGCATCTCGATCGCAGCCGCACCATATCAACGTGAGACCGCGTATACGCGGCAAATGCATCGGTGATGCAGAGGCATGGAGATATAGAAGCGATATCTGAGAGACAGCATCAGGTGCTCGTGCGAACCGTAGCCCAGTAGAGCAATTTATATCTGCCTGTGCCTCTGTGTGAGTGTGTATGTGTGTGTGTGCGTGTGTGTGTGTGTGTGTGCGGTTGTGTCTGCGCCTGGCACACGTGTAGGCACTTGCGTATATCATCCGTCAGCACTCGGAAATCCTTGGACTATGAATTTTCAACGGGAGCGAACGTGCTTGAATATCCACGCATAGCCACGAATAAATCATATAACCAAGTATCCGATCTCTTCCGTGCATTACATATAAACGATAAATCGATTAAACAAGTGGTACTAAAAGTTCTACGGGAGAACAATATATGTCCAATTTTGCAATGGAAAAAATAAAAAAAACGTAGAAAATAGAATATCACGAAGATTACATATGAGGGATTCTCCGTCAATTCAGCCACTTTTTTTTTCGACCATCTCAGATCTGCCCCATAATTGGTTATATCAACGTACTACTAAAAGGCATTATATGTGAATTTTTTCAGATTTTTTAATTCAACATTTTAGAAAATGCCGTTTTTTTCCACATGCATATATCTCGGAAACTTGAAGTAACTGAAAAAAAAAGTCTGTACATAAAAGTTGTAGTTTTGTGTTAGCTTTCGAGCGGACGACTTGAAATAATTTTTACGTTCCGGTAACGCTGATTTTTTACCAAAAAAGGGGGAAATGATTTTTTTATTCAAAAACGGCCATTTTTTTTTGGTTGAAAAAATTATAGAGTCTTCCAGTATGTCTGACGATATCGCAAAAAAATCGCCAGAGTGGCACGGATCGAGGTTCCGGTATAAAAAAATTAATTTGTGTGGTTTCATTTTTTTTACCCTAGAACTTCGATCCGCGCCACTCTGGCGATTTTTTTGCGATATCGTCAGACATACTGGAAGACTCTGTAATTTTTTCAGCCAAAAAAAATGGCCGTTTTTGAATAAAAAAATTATTTCCCCCTTTTTTGGTAAAAAAATCAGCGTTACCAGAACGTAAAAATTATTTCAAGTCGTCCGCTCGAAAGCTAACACAAAACTACAATTTTTATGTAGAGACATTTTTTTTTCAGTTACTTCAAGTTTCCGAGATACATTCATTTGGAAAAAAAATTGCATTTTCTAAAATGTTGAATTAAAAAATCTGAAAAAATTCACATAGAATGCCTTTTAGTAGTACTTTGATATAACCAATTATGGGGCAGATCTGAGATGGTCGAAAAAAAAAGTGGCTGAATTGACGGAGAATCCCTCATATACATGTGTGTGTGTGTGCGATCTTTTGATTTTCTTTCCTACGATTTTTGTACAATCGTAAAATTGAACGCCTACGCTTTGTTGGCGACCTTGAAATTAATGCCAAGAAAAAATAACCAGATACAGATCGCGGGATTTATAAAAAGAAGACATTGGGACAGGAAAAAGAAAAAACGATACCGAGCGGAAAATGATTTGGCATATACTTTTATGAATGAAGCGTGGATATTGTTAGTTCAAAATCTAACGAAACGAACATTTATACAAACGTAACATTTCAATGTGATATTATTATCAGAATTCTCATCTGGTTCTATTTTTAATTGGTTAATTCTATTTTCAATTGCATGACGAAACATCTACTTGAAGCATTTACTCATTCGAAAATACGTATACGTTTAATTTACATTGAAAAGCATGATAAATCTATACCGCTGTTAAATCCTATTTAAGGGGATACTCTTATAGATTTGAGAAAAATTATTTTTTTTTCTTTGCATTTTTTTGAAGTATAGACTTTTAAGAACACGTGCTCGAAAGGAAATTTCGAAATTCCCAATTGGGATTTGTCAAATGGCGATGTGACATTTGGTGGCGGAAAATCAAACTATACTTAGGTCAAAACCTTCAATAGAAACTATACGTAGCCATACGATGAAAGTATTTAATTTTTGTGAAAAAAAAACATGAATATCGGTGAAAATGGAGTTCGCGAAGTTTTTTCCCCGCGTAAAAACAATCGTAAGAACATTAAGGGCTTACGTACACCTGGGTAGGTAAAAAAGATCGATTTTTAAAAAAGGTTCTGATTCGAAAGTACTATCCTTTGAGTGTCTACCCTGAAAATTTAATAAGGAAATTCGCAGTAATGACGAAGTTATAGCGTTTTGTAACTGACCGGATGAGCAACGACTAACGATTAGGGCGCAGGTAGACGCGGCCTTTGTCATCTGTTTGACTATGAGTTTGACTACGAATGAGGTTGACACAGCAAAAAAAAAGTTCTAACGAAAGCGTCAACATTTAAGGAAGAGCCGTCACATGGCCCAGGAATCGACGATTTCATGTAAGTTTAAAAGAAACCAGTTATTTCAATGTAAAGTGTTACTCAAAACTTTAAACGCGTTTTACTCGAAACAGTGTTTTCAAAATCGGTACCAGAAATATCTCCGCAACTACTGGATCGATCTGGATCAAGTTTTGCACAGTTATGCTTCATACAATGATCTAGTACTTATCGAGCCTTTTTTTTCGATACCTGGCATAGTTTTTTTTTTTCATCATAAGTACTGAACAATTTTGAGGCGAAAAATCGTCTGTTTTTTTTCCAGTGACTGCCATGACCCGAAAAAATTAAATTTTTAAATTCCGGCTCGATAATTACTAGTTTTATCTATCTAGTCTAAGGAACAAATATTTTATTTTTAGATAAAAAATGGCAGAGGTACGTCTGGTACCGCAAACGCTGTTAACAAAAACACGTCCCAGGAAAACGACTGTAACTTTTTTACCGTTTGAAATTTTTCACCAAATTTTCACACAATGTAGACAAAATGTCATACTTAAAAAATGTATATCATGGTTGTTCAATGAAATTCAGTTTTATAGAAAAAATTCTTAAACATAACCTTACTTTTAGCCGTCTCAGGTATATGTAAGCACTTCGAGTACACGGAGAGAATTAAAAAGTAATTTTTGTCGTGAATTTCACGGTAAAGATTACCGTGATATATTTCAATGTGGTGACAAGTGAGAAAAGCATAATAATTCGTATGCGACAAGTTTTTTTTTAACTCACGTTACAGAAAATTTCAAATACGTAGCTAAAATTTTACTGTGCAAGAAGGGTAGCGCGCACGATAATTTTTACCGAGAGCACAATACATTTTCCTATAACACTCATTAAATCTTTATAATAAATCTTAAAATAACTGTTATAAAGACGATACTTTTTTATAGACATTTTTGAAAGGCATAAAATAATAAAATGCACAGTAAAATTTCGCTGATATTATATATTTTTTAAATTTAAGTTTTGCGTATTTCGTTACACATGAAAATTTACTAGAAAATCTGGTAAAATGTTCTATCTGAAGTAGAAATTTTGGTAATTATTCGGAAAATAACCCCCCCCTTTACCCCCTCTAGGGCGGGGGGATTTATAGATTTTGACCCCCTGAATACGATGGTGAAGAGAAATCGCGGCGGTCACCCCCCCCCCCATAAAAAGTTATGGGGTTTTGAAGTTCGCGGAAATACCAACGCAGATAAACGAGTAGTCGCTACTGGAGCGGGTGGCTACTGGACCACGGGGTGTCCAGTAGCCACCCGTGGTCCAGTATAACAGGCAAACCCAAACAAACCCAAACAAACATACACCCTCACCCTCATAATTACCGTACGAATCGCATATGTACATGTACACATGTAGGTAAGGACTACAAGTGTTGTGATAAATGTTTGGGTTTGTTTAGGGTTGTTGTGGTTGGTTTGGGTTTGTTTGGGTTTGTTTGTCCAGTAGCCACCTGTGGTCCAGTATAACAAACAAACCCAAACAAACATACACCCTCATCCTTATAATTATCGTACGATTCGCATGTGTACACGTACACATGTAGGTAAGGACCTCGAGTATTGTGATCGGTGTTTGGGTTTGTTTGGGTTTGTTTGTCCAGTAGCCACCCGTGGTCCAGTATAACAAACAAACTCAAACAAACCCAAACAAACATACACCCTCATCCTCATAATTAGCGTACGATTCGCATATGTACACGTACACATGTAGGTAAGGACTACGAGTATTGTGATCGGTGTTTGGGTTTGTTTGGGTATGTTTGGGAAACCCCCCGGACCCCCCCCCCCCCCGTGGTCCAGTAGCCACCCGCTCCAGTAGCGACTACTGGTTTATCTGCGTTGGTATTTCCGCGAACTTCAACACCCCATAACTTTTTATGGGGAGGTGACCGCCGCGATTTCTCTTCACCATCGTGATCAGGGGGTCAACATTTATTAACCCACCACCCCCCACCCCCCTCCGGGGTGGGGGTCATTTTCCGAATAATTACCGAAATTTTATTTTATTTTCTTGAAAATCTGTGTTTTACTCAGTAATAATAAGCGAAGTTTCAGGGTTGTCATCTGGTTACCGTTACTGCACGGTCATTTTTAACATTTAATTCTCTCCGTGTAAGCAGTTACAAGTGCGTTTCCACAACTTTCCCATTGCAGGGAAACGCTTTGTGTGCATGAAAAATTATTTTGAAAAAGTGGAAAAAACAGAGGCTTGGATGAAAGCCATAAAAATTTTAAAAAGGAATTCAGGCATGAAAATTTGCTGTACAGGAATTTTTGAAACTGTAATGAAAAATTGAGAAACATGTAGAAAATAACTAAAAATGTTTCGCAGCTAAATAAATGAAAGGTACTGAGAATGAGAGGTTAGACTTATCGATTGCAATACAGTAACGTCACAATGATGTGCTTGGAGCTTTCTCCTAACCAAGCTTTGCAAGAGCAAATCATTTTAAATCATCAATTTCATGCGCATTATTTCGTAACTGAGACGTTTGCAAACAATACGCTTTGAAGCTGACAGCACCGATATCGGAAACGCTGCAAAATTTATTACATTTTAAAATGTGTCCAGCCTTTAAAATACGTTCTGCTTCCATAAAATTGCGTTGTTTAGGATTGATACCATCGCCATTAGAAAATGCACTAATACTCATCATAATATCAAAGAAATTGGCACTAAACTACATGACTACGTCTCAGGGTCCTTTTATCGCCGCCATGTTTTTTAGGCTCCGCCCATATGACAGATCCTAATATTCGGAAAGTTATAGCCTTTTGAATACGGCCGGATTGAGAGGCCGCACTAAGGAAGCCAGAGCTGCTCGTAGAGAAGAACGAGCTTCATAAAATCATAATTTCGAAAGCGAGAGGAAGGCATACTTTACGAAGCAGTAATGGCGGGTTAATATAACGTAAGTATAACATGCCATTGTACCACTTAGATAGTTCCGCTTGTCTGAAATTGTACTAAAAACTTTAAAAGCGTTTTTCTCGAAACTGGTTTTTCCAATCCGGTTGACAAAAAAATCTCGAGTACTATTCAACCGCCCGAGTAGAAATCTTGCTCCGGCTACAATAAAGGCCTGATCAGGCATCCTGATTTCTTTTTTCCGGCCTTGCTCAGGATTCTTGATCAAGCTCTGATCATTTTTGTGACACTTTCCCTGATTCCGGCCTGATCAGGGTAAAAAATCAAGGCCTGGTCAGAGCTTGATTTAGCAAGGCTTGATCAAAATGAAAAATCATGGCCTAGTCAGTATGATGTAATGGAGCCCTGTTTAGGATGTCCTAATTATTCCTGAAATAAAAAATACCACGCATATTTAAAAAGAGAAACAGGCACGAAATTATAATTAACGCTAATAGTTTATTTTTTAAACTGAATAGGAATTTTTATTTATCAAATACATTTTTCACGTAGATGCACGTAGAAAATAAATAACACTGTCTCTTACAGATTTGATTGAATATGCACCGATGGCATCACATTCACTGGACTAAACTATGCAGTCAACTTACCATCGTTCGGTAGCCTACTCTGTCCGGCTGCTTGACCGTCGCCTGAAGCTAGCCGAATCAGGCAAATTGAAGTAAGCCGTAAGTCCGGTTGCTTGACCAGCGCCTGCATCTAGCCGGATCAGGCAACTGGAGGAGAATGTACATCCAGTTGCCTGACTATCGCCAGACACCAGCCGGATCAAGCAAATTAAGGCATGCCTTAAATAAGGCCTCCGTACTACAACTTGATCAGGCCCGGATCAAATATCAGTCCAGCCTGACAATATTTCTATTCGGGCGATTGGCTTGAAATTTGGTATGGACCTTCGGTAATTATTCCTCTATCGTTCTTACCTCGAATATGGCGAACTTATTATTATTGGTATTTTTAAATAATTGAAAACATCGAAAAAATGGGGCGAAAAATTAACTTTTTTTTTTCAGGCAGTCGCCATAAAATTTTTTTTTCCCTCTGGTAATTCCCTCTGCCATAATGACATTCTTATTTGTTCAAGGAAATTGGTTTTATTTCTGTTTCAGATGAATGGGAGCTTTGGAATGATGTCAACCGTTTCCCAGAATCACAGCTATCACACCAGAAATTATTCGAAGGTCAAGAGCATCATTCATCCGACGTCTTAAAAAATGTGTCGAGGTTAATGGCCATCACTTTGAACATTTGTTACAATAAATTTTCTGCACAAAAGTTCCATTACATTATTCGAATATTCTTATTGTCAATACCATCACGATTTCCCGTTCTTACACGTGTATTTTGGTGAAAAATCATTTCAAGGTCATGATATCATAGGTCGTTGGATTCGTCTGATTATCAGCTACAACGTCTTAATAAAAAAAAACATGTTCCCATTTGAAAAACCATTGATGACCTTGAGAACGCAAAAACTATGACCTTGACGAAAATGATTTTTTTACCACTGTATTAGCCCTTCGAATTCAATCAAATTATCTCCTGACATTTTTTTCGTCACTCTGAAGGCAACGGAGATATTTGGCGTGGTCACGTTAAATGGTCCACCCTGTATTTATCTATTAGATAAAGTAAAAAGTTCTGAGCGTTTTTTCGCTTTATTTCGAAGATGAAATTAACATAGGATTATCCGACTTAGATCAAATATGCGCCGTTTTGTTCGATAACTTTTGTCCATTTTGAAGGCAATTTCATATTTCCGCGATTGAGGAAGTCCTCGTCCCTATTGATAAAACACTTGACTAGCTCATTTTCACAAGCCTCTCTTGAGGCCAGTTTTGTACCATAAAGAAAATTTTGCAAATGCTTGAAAAGGTGATAATCTCTTGATGCCAGGTCTGGACTATACGGCGGGTGCGATAGAACCTCCCATCCAAACTCTCGGAGCTTCTGGCGCGTCGTTAAAGATGTGTGCGGCCTGGCGTTGTCTTGGTGGAACACAATACCCTTCCTATTGGCCAATTCTGGCCGCTACTGGTCGATCGCCTGCTTCAATCTGGTCAGTTGTTGACAGTAGAGGTCCGAATTGAGTGTTTGGCCCGATGGGAGCAGCTCATAGTGGATGATTCCCTTCCAATCCCACCAAACACACAGCAAAACCTTCTTGGCCGTTAATCCGGGCTTGGCGATCGTTTGGGTCGGTTCACCGCGATTGGACCACGATCTTTTTCGGCTGTTGTTCTCGTATGTGACCCATTTTTCATCGCCAGTCACCATCCGCTTAAAAAATGAGTCGATTTTGTTACGTTTCAGCAAAGAATCGCAGGCATCAATTCGGTCCAAAAAGTTCTTTTGCGTCAATTCGTGTGGCACCCATACATCGAGCTTCTTCTTGAGGTCAGCCTTATGCAAATGGTTCCAAACGGTTTTCTGGCTAATCTTCAGTTCCTGGGCAATGGAATAAGTGCTCACATGCCGGTCGGAATCGACGATTTCCATGATTTTATCGACATTTTCGACGATTGGCTTACCAGAGCATGCCTCATCTTCGACGCCCATATTACCAGAACGGAATCGTTCGAACCACCGCTATCGAATAAAGAATTTAGGGTCGTTAGATTAAGGGGTTACGTGGGTTTCGAAGCCCAAAAAGCATATTTTCTCTATTTTTTTTAAATTATTTTATTCAAAATGTTAAGCACATAAAAGAGCAATATTTCAAGAATATTAAAAGAAATTTCATCCTAAAATTTGGGAAATTCAGCCGGTGGGACCTGGTTTCCGGAGACTCCTAAAAAAAGTGTCCTCGTGGTGGTCAGGATAACTCATGATAGCTTTATCTGCAATTTAAAAAGCAAATTTTTTCTGTTAGTAGATAAGTTTAGCTCGTGATTGAACGAAGAATTAAAAAAAAAATTGAAATTCCAATTTTTGGCAGAGTTGTATGCAAAATAGTTCAATTTTTGGTACAATTTACACTACTTATAGCCTTGTAAAATTAGTTGTAATAAAAAAAAACCTTCGTTCAATCATTAATCGAAGCTATTTCGAAGAAGTGTGCAAAATTTCAATAAGATCGGTGCATTAGTTTTTGAGAAATCGTGTCCAGTGACATAAAAAATAGTGTTTTGAGAAAAAATGCGTATACTTGCGTCGCTCCCAGCCGGTCTTTCCCAACAGGGGGAATTCCCAAAGGCTCTCTCTCTCTCCTAGACTTTTACTCCAATTGACTCAAAACTTTGGGAGAATATTCTAGACATATTGTACTATTAGATAATAAAATTAAAAAAAGGATTTAAAAAAATTTTCAAACCCACGTAACCCCTTAATAAGGAGAATTTCCGGTACTATTTATATTATATGAGTTGATTTCCTCGGAAATCTGATATCTATTTTTGATTATCCGAATTTTTGATTATCCGAACGATGTCCGGCCCCAATTAGTTCGGATAATCGAGGTTCTACTGTACATCCTATATGTATGCTTACGGCTATGTACTACAGTGGAAAAAAAAAGTACGGGCGTAGAAGCATACAGAAAAGCTTCGCGAAGCTAGCCGAGTGAATACACTCTATCGTCATTTCTAATTTTAGCACAAAGGGTGTGCGGTATCTCTTTCTCTTCGGACTCTGTCCCTCATCCGCGTCTCTCTTTGCCTCTTCTGTCCGCTTGAAGGGATACCGAGTAGCGTTAACGCCAGAGAACTACACCAGCCGCAGCTTTGCGGTCCTTCGTGTCCGGCCCAGCATCGTTCCAGAGGGTATGACGTTATTTCTTTTTGGTTTTACCGCCAGCTGGTGAAATCTCACCGGCCTGGTGCAATGCTATGGCGTTTTATCGAAACAAAATCATGGCACCTGTCGACATATATGCACGTGCCCAAGTCGACTCGCCGATAATCCAATGAACCCTTCTCATTCGATTGTACGTGGATGACGTGACCAAGGGTCGTTAGGGCCATGCCTCGAGGCTTTCCTCGTCAGATGATTCATAAATATTGCGAGCTTACATTTTTTTTTCCGGCATTCTGCCAGTGGGTTACGTTGAATGGTGGAATTGCGCACCAAATGGAAGAGACGACATTAATATTTAATGCGTTACACCGCCTTGGCGATCGGAAAAATAGGTAGAAACGTTTTTGAAGAATTTCAAGTTTCAACTCCATACATGCAAAGAATTTAATTTTCCATACAAACTTTTACTCCCCATTTCACCCCCTTAAGAACTGATTTTCGAGAAATTCCTCCTTAAACGCGATGCCTCCAATATAAAATAAACAGCCTCCCCAAATTCCACGTTTCTACCTTTAGCGGTTTAGGCTGAGCGATTATGAGTCTGGCCAGTCAGTCAGTAACCCGACTAGAAATTTTGATCAGGCAGCCTGGCCACTGCTCAGGCCACTATCATGCTGCCGTCTGGAATGCCGTAATGGCGCACTTCTGATCGGTTCCAGATACCGACCGGATCAGTGAAACCGTAGTACGGGAGTAAGAAGGCTACCTTACTGCGGCCTGATCAGGGTGCATTTTTACTCCCGTAAATCAGGCAATACGGATATGGTCCTACTAGGGCTGGACCTAATAAGGTCCTATTGGGGCTTGCCTTACAACTGCCTCAGCATTCCATCAACGCACATAACTTCCTATATCCCACGTCGAAATTTTCATTCAGCAGCATATTACGAGCTTTGAAGTTTTGACGTTTTTGAAAGGTGTTGATCAGGCAACCGTATAACGGCCTGATCAGGCAGCCAGATAATGCACATATGTGACAGCACGTTACACTTTCTATCAGGGCGCTATCGGGTTTCCTTATAAGTGTCCTACTAGGGCAGTCAGGCAACCCGAAAGCGTCCCGAATCGGACCCTATTGAAATTTCTACGTGGGCAGTCAGGACTTTGTCTTGTATATATATATTGGGAGTACAAATAAGTCTCTGCCGTTTGACAAAAGATGGCCCCACCAGAAGGTTATGGTTGAAATTGTCAGATGTAAAACGTCATATCGTAAATTTGGACATCTGGCAAGACCATAACCTTGAAATATTAGCGATTTTGTATCAGCATCACATAATTTTTTTCGTGCGAAAATGTCGAGTTTTGAGCCGAATAAGCGTCATTTGCGGGAACTTTTGATTTACTTCTTTAATTTGAAGAAATCTGCAGCTGAGGCGCATCGATGGCTTGTAGAAGCATATGGCGAGGCTGCTTTAAGTGGGAGAAGTTATCGTGATTGGTTTCAAACGTTTAAGAACGGTGAGGTTGACGTCGAAGACAAAGTACGTAGCGGAAGGCCGAAAGTGTACGAAGCAGCGGAATTGGAAGCATTATTGGAGGGAGATTCGTGCCAAACGCAAGAAGAACTTGCACTTACATTAGAAGTGACTCAACAAACAATTTCACATCGTTTAATATCGTTGGGAATGATTTAAAAGCAAGGAAATTGGTTTCCATATGAACTGAAGCCGAGAAACGTTGAACGCCGATTTTGCACATGTGAAATGCTGCTTGCCGCGGCATAAGCCAAAGGGTTTTTTTTGCATCGTATAGTCACTGGTGATGAAAAATGGATCCACCACGATAACCCAAGGAAGAGGAAATCATGAGGACCACCTGGCCATGCTTCAACATCGACAGCCAAGCCGAATATTCATGGAAAAACAATCATGTTGTGCATTTAGTGGGATCAGCTTGGTGTCGTGTATTATGAGTTGCTCAAACCGAACGAAACCATTACGGGGGCTCAAACGTTTCAAACGTTTCAGAACGGTGAGGTTGACGTCGAAGACAAAGAACGTAGCGGAAGGCCGAAAGTGTACGAAGCCGCGGAATTGGAAGCATTATTGGAGGGAGATTCGTGCCAAACGCAAGAAGAACTTGCACTTACATTAGGAGTGACTCAACAAGCAATTTCACATCGTTTAAAATCGTTGGGAATGATTCAAAAGCAAGGAAATTGGGTTCCATGTGAACTGAAGCCGAGAAACGTTGAACGCCGATTTTGCACATGTGAAATGCTGCTTGCCGCGGCATAAGCCAAAGGGTTTTTTTGCATCGTATAGTCACTGGTGATGAAAAATGGATCCACCACGATAACCCAAGGAAGAGGAAATCATGAGGACCACCTGGCCATGCTTCAACATCGACAGCCAAGCCGAATATTCATGGAAAAAAAATCATGTTGTGCATTTAGTGGGATCAGCTTGGTGTCGTGTATTATGAGTTGCTCAAACCGAACGAAACCATTACTGGGGCTCAAACGTTTCAAACGTTTCAGAACGGTGAGGTTGACGTCGAAGACAAAGAACGTAGCGGAAGGCCGAAAGTGTACGAAGCCGCGGAATTGGAAGCATTATTGGAGGGAGATTCGTGCCAAACGCAAGAAGAACTTGCACTTACATTAGGAGTGACTCAACAAGCAATTTCACATCGTTTAAAATCGTTGGGAATGATTCAAAAGCAAGGAAATTGGGTTCCATGTGAACTGAAGCCGAGAAACGTTGAACGCCGATTTTGCACATGTGAAATGCTGCTTGCCGCGGCATAAGCCAAAGGATTTTTTTTGCATCGTATAGTCACTGGTGATGAAAAATGGATCCACCACGATAACCCAAGGAAGAGGAAATCATGAGGACCACCTGGCCATGCTTCAACATCGACAGCCAAGCCGAATATTCATGGAAAAACAATCATGTTGTGCATTTAGTGGGATCAGCTTGGTGTCGTGTATTATGAGTTGCTCAAATCGAACGAAACCATTACTGGGGCTCTCTACCGAACATAATTGATGAGATTGAGCCGAGCACTCAAAGAAAGACGCGCCCACTACTACTCCGGACACGACAAAATTCTTCTCCTGCATGATAATGCTCGTCCACATATTGCGGTGCCGGTTGAAACCTACTTGGAAACACTCAATTGGGAAGTTTTACCTCACCCGCCGTATACACCAGACATTGCTCCCTCTGACTATCATTTATTCCGATCGATGACGCACGGCCTGTCTGAGCAGCACTTCACATTATATGAAGATACGAAAAATTGGGTCGATTTGTGGATAGCCTCAACAGATGAAGCGTTCTTCCAACGCGGTATCCATATGCTGCCAGAAAGATGGCAAAAAGTAGTGGCTAGCGATGGACAATACTTTGAATAAAACATAAAGTACCGTTATTTCACAATAAATGCCAAATTTTTGATAAAAAATTGCGGAGACTTATTTGTACTCCTAGATAGTGGCGTTAAATTTGAAAAATAATTTTGATACTTATTTTTCCGAATGCCAAGATGGCGTGACCCCTTAAAATAAACTGAACTAGACTATCTTGGCTGCGATACAGGTGGGCATTTATTTAGCCGGATCTGATTGCACACTCATTCGGAGTAGATTTATTATTTCGCCGGGAATATTGTAGATCGCCTAAGGGAGGCATGTCCATATACATGGACATGCCTCCCTTAGGAACACACGCACACCAATGAAAATGGTAGTACTACGGGGATTGAGATGAGCGCGTGCGAGAAATAATTAAAGCGGTCGTCACGAGCACTCTTAACGTTGACTCCGCGCTGCTTCTTCCGTCCTGTTTTTTTTTTATGCCGTCTCTTCGTGTCTCCACTTCATCCCGCTCTTTTTCCCTCAGAGGGTTCTCATCTCCCCGGGTAACCTATCGATCCCTCGCAATATCCCAACTCTAGTACGATTTTTCATGTGCTTTATGAGACGCGCGTCCCTCATTACGTCCACCACCACGACATAATCATCTTATGTCTTAAAATATTTTCAGCATCAAGTATATACGCGTGTGTGTGTGTGTGTGTCGGTGTAAATTTTTCTAAAGAACTTATATTTTCTGAGAAAGCGGACAGTAATACTCACCTTACTGGTGAGTATTACTGTCCGCTTTGGCTGAATGGAGAGCTCAAAATGGATACACAAGTATTGCACTATAAATAGTATCATTAAATATGAATTTATAAAATTTATCAAATATTCATATTACGTAGGACGCGTGTGTAGTCTTATCAAACGGTTCATCCATTTTTCATATCTCATCCCGTATAACCGAGCAAGACGAGTTGATGCTAAACATAAATATTCGAGGTGCTCTCTTGAGAGAGATAATTCAAGTATGATCGCGTAGTTGACTCGTAGTTTGAAAGCCAACCATCGAGGGAAATGTTCTCGATCTCTCTTGCACCTACAACGCACACGGATAATCTTACCTGGGTTTTTTTTGTGAATACGCGAATCGGTAAAGACTCGAGCACTTGGAAGAATTATGTCCATGATGCAGGCCCAGAAGGAGTTCGGAGATTTTTTTTTAAGTGAAACTTCTTATACGAGATTCTCGCGTTTAACGCTTGCGTTACTTTGCAACGCCTACAAATGTTATTTTAATATTTTTTAATTTAAATATAATTACTTAGAATAAATAATCTATATCACTTTTCTCGAGGAAATATAAATCTTTCAGCGTCTATATATTGTTTTTTTGAAAAAAAATATTTTTCAGAATTTAATACATTTAATTTGAATATAATTAGAATAAATAATCTATATCACTTTTCTCCAGGAAATATGAATCTTTCAAGGTCTATATATTGTTTTTTCGAAAATTTTTATCAAATGTTAAAATTTTTCGAAATTTTGTTATTAAAATATTGTTTTGACTTTCTAAATCCAAGCGAGCGTAATAAGCATATACATACGATTCTGAAGCTGTCACATTGCATGTGAACTTTGACGGAGTGGTTCCATATTTCCATCATACTCGCGTTGTAGGTTCAAAGCCACTAGGCTCAATTTTTTTTTATTCCATCCCTCATTCCCGTATTTTTTATGCAATTTAATAATAATACAAATGCAAATAATTCTCTGATATTGTTTATTTATGTACGTGCATTTTTTTTCATATCGAGGTAAGCAGAATGAATCCTTTCAAACTTTTTTATGTTGCCCCTTCGTGTTTTTTTCTTATTGTTGCAAGTGTTTCGGTTGTCAACGTTACTGTGTCCAAAACGCAGAAAAAAACAACAGTTATGAGCGACTCAGCGACACACGTTTTCAATTGCTCACTCCGTTGCTCGCCGTATTGAGGTTATGTATGTCGGGGTTGCGGAACCGCAGCGACAACTAGTGGCGGCGCTAGGACCGAAATTTGCCACGCTAAAGCCCGTTCTACAATAAGTCGGTTGTCGGCGTCGGATGTCGCGCGCATGCGCTTCTGCGATGTTTACGTCAACTTTACGCCACCGACATCGCAGAAGCGCATGCGCGCGACATCCGACTTATTGTAGAACCAGCCTAAAGCCCGTTCTACAATAAGTCGGTTGTCGGCGTCGGATGTCGCGCGCATGCGCTTCTGCGATGTTTACGCCAACTTTACGCCACCGACATCGCAGTAGCGCATGCGCGCGACATCCGACGCCGACAACCGACTTATTGTAGAACCAGCCTAAAGCCCGTTCTACAATAAGTCGGTTGTCGGCGTCGGATGTCGGGGGCATGCGCTTCTGCGATGTTTACGCCAACTTTACGCCACCGACATCGCAGAAACGCATGCCCCCGACATCCGACGCCGACAACCGACTTATTGTAGAACGGGCTTAAACGACGCACCTGATCGCGGCTGCCAGCATTAAAGTTTCCAGACCTGTATGTAAGACCGTGGTATAGTCTCCCTGCCTGTATTTAAGTCCATGCTTATAGTACTTGTTCATAGATGCGTTACCAGCTTAAACGATACGCATGCAACTCTCGTAACGCCATCTCTTGGAAAACAGCGAGAACTTATTTTCATATAAGCACCAAAAAAGCATAGAACCGTTTATAGCCGTCGCGTCGCATTGATTATTATAGGTTTAAAGAGCTCAAAAAACATTTTTTTTTTACAAAAGAAAATGGCGACGATGGCACAGGAAAGACGCCTTTTCCCCCGTGCGCCTTTCCTGTGCCATAAAAAAATGCTCCATTTTTCACATTTTTACTGTTCATCTGAAACAGAAAACAAAAATATTTTTCGATAACGGACACATGTAGGGGAAGGATAAACCTACAAAATTATAAAAAAGTATAAAATTGAAAATTACACAGGCTTTTTAACCAAAAGTTCAAATTTTCGACAGTTTTTACCGCAAAAAAATTATTTATCTACGCGATATCTTTCAAACTTTAGGCTTATCCTTCCGGTAATACCATAGACAGAAACCTCTCAAAATTTCAGCGAGATCGATGAATAACTTTTTGAGCTACCGTGTGAGCAGTTTTTGAAAATGGAGTTTCGAGATAATCGCGTTTAAAGTTTCAATACGATAAAACTATAAATTTTAGTGACTTACCGATCAATCAGCGATTCCAAGGCCTATACACTGACCCTTCAACTTCCTCAAAAAGCTGATTCTCTTCCATTTGCTGCTGTTTTCGGGCTGTACGAGGTGCTTTTGTCGAGGAAAGGCTCTTCCGGTTCTGCCTCTCTATCCGTGCCTCGACGGAGTTTTCGGCGAAAACTCTGGCGTACGTCCCAACAATTATGTCCAACGAATTCATAATTCTTAGAATGGAGGAATAGCCTTCATTAAACACCCCAGCAGCAATATAGGCTGCGATTTCAACGATTTTGAGCCCAGAATGGAGGTGTTTTGGTGCTAATCGCCAAACTGTTGCGTTGAAACTCTCTTTCGCCTTTTGGGTATGGCCACCCAAGCATCTTTCGAGTAAATCTTCCCTCAACAAATCTTTATAAATTGGTAAGAGATGCTGCTTCATCTCTTACCAATTAATGGAGTAATGGAGTAACATCTTCAAGTTCTGGATTTCTCTGCTCGCTAGTTCGCGGTATGAGGTTTCGGCGCTGTCCACTATGAGCTATAACTCCGTAATTATTTCATATTTCGATTTTTCCTTATAACAATATCTTCTTAGTATATTAGGTGTAGTAAAAAGAAATCCATTATTTTTGCAATAGATGGCTTTAGTAATCTGTATCTCGCGTTGTATAAGTGCGATGGGATTACGTTAGATGGCGTTAGAAAGATAAGATTTCGTACTAAAATAAACATCTCAGACAGTGTTGTTATTGCTTGACTCAATATTTTTTGAGCGCGCGTCAAAGATGGCCACCAGCAAAGTGAAAATACACCATATTTTACAGTTTTTCTTCGATAAAGGCGAAAACGCAAGCCAGGCGGCTGAAAATATGAATATTGTTTATGGTCCTGATACTGCAACAGCCAATCACGTGCAATTTTGGTTTCGTCGATTCCGTTCCGGTAATTTTGATGTCAAAGATGCACCACGCTCTGGAAGGCCAATTGTCGAAAATGTCGATAAAATAATGGTAATCGTCGAGTCCGACCGTCATGTAAGCACTGTTTCGATTACCCAGGAGCTAAACATTGCACAAAAAACCGTTTGGAACCACTTGAATGAGGCTGGATACAAAAAGAAGCTCGATGTATGGGTGACACACGAGTTAACGCAAAAAACCTCATGGACCGAATTTCTATCTGCGAATCGCTGCTGAATCGCAACAAAATCGACCCATTTCTGAAGCGGATGGTGACCGATGATGAAAAGTGGGTCACTTACGACAACGTCAAGCAAAAACGGTTGTGGTCGAATCGCGGTGAGCCGGCGCAAACGGTGGCCAAGCCACCAAAATCTTCCTGACCAGGTCAGGAAGATTTTGCTGTGTGTTTGGTGGGATTGGCAGGGAATCATCTACTAGGAGCCGCTCCCCTACGGCCAAACTCTTAATTCGGACCTGTACTGTCAACAATTGGATCGTCTGAAGGAAGCCATTCCCCAGAAGCGGCCAGCTTTGGCCAATAGGAGAGGAATTGTGTTCCATCAGGACAACGCCAGGCCACACACATCGATAGTGACTCGACAGAAGCTTCGGGAGCTTGTTTGGGAGTTTCTTATGCATCCACCTTATAGTCCGGATCTGACACCAAGTGATTACCACCTGTTCCTGTCTATGGCGAAAGATTTTGCTGGTGAAAAATTCGCCTCAAGAGAAGCTTGTGAAAATCGACTGTCCCAGTTTTTTGCCAATAGGGACGAGGGTTTCTATGAGAAAGGCATAATGAAATTACCTTCAAAGTGGCAACAAGTTATCGATGAAAACGGTGCATATTAGACCTAAATCGGATTATTTTAACTATGCTAAATAAAGCCTTCAATTTCATGCAAAAATAATGGATTTCTTTTTACTACACCTTATGTTATAGTTGCGAAATATGTAAAAAAAATCGATTTTTTGATAATTCTAAAGTGATTTTGCGAAGACTAAGATGGTTTGTTACAGAACTGTTACACCATAGTATAAAGGGTTAACAATAGTGGCTTTATTTTATAATCAGTAGACTATTGGTTCGTAGAATGCAATCTGGTTATTCAACTTTCCAAATAAGTTTTGCCAAAGCCGATACCTAGCGAGTACCCGAAAACCACTGAATTCCACCCCATTCGATAAAAATCCTTGGACTCGTTTTCGACATAAAATTAACAAATATGAAACTCTCGCACGTTCAATAATACAGAATCGTCGACGTTACGATTGGTTTTGGAAAAAAAAACCGTGAGAAAATAACAATTGCACGGCGAAACCACTAAACGGCAGTTTTTTAGCATACACAATAGCAAATAATTGATTTTCTGTATCAAGAAGTTTCGTCAAAAGCTATAAATAGAGTGGTAAGAGAGTATGGAAGGAATGGCGAGCGAGAGAAAGTGGATGAAACAATGGGGATACGTAGCATTGTAATTGTAGATATAGAACGACCAGCAGGCTCGAGTGAACGAGGTTTTGACGGTATTGATTTTCCACGCCCGGGAAATACTACCTCTCACACCATATATTGGCAACTCAAACGCTAACCCACTATACCTTTACCCTCGTTGTTATCAACGTGGATATATCTGCACTACTGTATCACTATAAAGCCAAGGGATAATGCAAGAAAAAATTAAGCGTACGCGAGCATAACAATATATCGTAGAGTGATATATCTTCGTGGGTGATACATATACGTACAGGACTAAGTATTGGTTATTGGTCACGATCCCGTTAAAGGGCTGCAGGACATGTTTTTCTCTTTCAAATAACCCAGTAATGCTTTATGCAAAAGTTAAGCCGTTTTCGCGATATTGTCAATCAATCAAAACGAGTTTTATTTGCACAACTTTTAGAAAAATGATTTTTTTTTCTACAAAACCGTAATTTTCCGCTTACATATTCCGCCACTCATTTACTACAACTCGCACTCTTGCACTTTGTACTCTCTAACATTTCTCTCTTTTCTTCATTTATGCCTCTACTTCATCTCCCCCCCCCCCCCTTCATCGTTACTCATTTTTTTTGCACACTTCCTCTATTTCCCTAAACCATTTACATATCCCTTTTTGTATTTTTCCATCCAACATATTTATAATTTTCCCCTTTATTGCCAATTCATTTACGAGATGTGTAAATTAAGTAATGAGACTGATTTTATTCAATTTTTTTCTTCGAATAGAATTACAATTCAATATTGTCTCCCTCGAAATAACTTCCTTGGAGGCTAAACAACGCTGGAGACGGTTCTTCCAATCTTCATAGAAGTGCTGCAACTCTGATACTGAAATAGCCTTCAGCTGGTCGGTTACAGTCGTTTGAATGTTTTCGAGTGTTTCATAATGATGTCCCTTAAGGCCGTCTTCTAGTCTAGAATTTTGAAAAAATCTATTTTTTTTTGTGCATATTTTCAATGTTTAGTATTTGAAGAATATACCCTCCAAAGGAAATTTGGAAATTCCAAACATTAACGGAGTTACAGCTGTAATTAGTGAGGTGGAAACTTAACCGGCGCTGCCGGACCGAATCGAACAATAGACGGTTCCGTCTGCTCGACTACCTGAGGCCCAAAAGACATCAAAAGACTTCGATTTTGAAGAAGAAGGAGTATTTTATGGACCAGGAATCGCCGATTAACGAAATGTAAGTATATGTACCATTATATGACTTAGACTATCTGAAACTGTACTCGAATCTTTAAACACGTTTTTCTCGAAACTACTTTTTTTCGAGACGGTTGACATGATATCTCAAGTTGTAATGAACCGATTTACTTGAAATTTTTTGTGGACGTTCTCTATACACCCCTCTATCGCCCCTACCAGATTGATCGCGAAATTTTGTTACTAATTATACAAAAAAAAATCAACAATCGTGAAAAAAAACGGCAAAAAATGACCTTTTTTTTAAACAGCCGCCATTTTGCGATTTTTTTTTGCCTGAGGTAGGGGCTGTAATGACACCCTTACTAATTAAGAATCTATTTTTTTTTTAGATGACCAGGAGGGTTGGGATCATGTCAACCAGGAGAGGCCGTTTTTTTTTCCACCCCCACTTTACCAGCCTGCATCTACCAGAATTATGGATTTTTTTTCCGCCAATTTTTTTATACAATGTGAAAGGATGAATAAATATGTGGTAAAAAGCTAGATACGGAAATATTTTTTGTTTTTTTTTTTAATCGCATGTCGAAAAATCCCCAAATTTTGGCCCTCTAGACTAGAAGACGGCCTTAAGGCCCCACACCACGGTAAAAAAAAAAATTTTGTCATTTTTTTTTCATTTTCTGAAAGATACATTTGTTAAGAATGCTCTCACAGAATGTTTTAAAGAAATTTGTAAAATTGGCGGAGATACAGCATTTTATGTGTATCATTATGTGTCATTTGTTTTTCATTTTCTGAAATTTGTAAAATTGGCGGAGATACAGCATTTTATGTGTATGTGTCATTTTTTTTTTTCATTTTCTGAAAGATACATTTGTTAAGAATGCTCTCACAGAATGTTTTAAAGAAATTTGTAAAATTGGCGGAGATACAGCATTTTATGTGAAACCGTTGAAAGCGCACGAGCGCGCCGAGCGGCAGATGTGCGGCTGTCGAACGGGTCTGCTACCTGGCGACCCTTTGTCGGCCTCTATCAACCCTAATTCTTGGAATATATTTCGATTAAGGTCTTCGATTAAGTAATCGGCAGTTTCTTCGATTAAAAAACTGCCGCTAATATTGCTTCAATACTTTTTAACAATGGTGATATTGGCCTCATAAATGTATTGGAGATATTAAACATAACAATTGGTGAAACACTCTACCAAAATATTGTCAAAACATCGACGAGAAGCGAATATGCGAAGCCGAGCACGAAGCCGAAAAAAGCACGCATGAGGGTCGTTTGCGTGCAAAACATGAAAAAAATTATGCATCTCTGGATGCTGAGGAGCTGTTGGATGGTCCAGAAATAGCTGACTAACGGTGAGAAACCAAAAAAAAGAGACAAATAAAAAATTTAATTTGTATTTTGAATTATCCTTCAGCAAAACTTTGAACGCGTTTTTCTCGAAACTACGTTTTTCAACCTGGTTGACAACATATTAAAAAAAACTATTCATCCGATTTGCATGCGCCGAGTCTTAAACTGTTTGAAAATCCAGTCTCTATGGCAACACGTAGGGATTTTTTTTTATAAAGGGCCCCCTTCTATTTTTTTTATGAACGACGAAAATTTTCGATAAAAATCGGGAATAAAATTCGCTGGTCCGCCATTTTTTTTTTTAGATATCGAAATTCCCCTACGTGATGCTGTAAACCTATATGTCTAGTTTCTAAATATATTTTTATTTTATTTTTCAAATGAACCGTATGGCTTAATCGCTGTCAATGGCCGAGCAGCAATTCGATGAGCGCAATATGACGGCGATATGCATGTTTTTCAGTAATACTTTCTATGAGCGCCATACGACGGCGATAGTTAGTACACTCGATCCGTCCTCCGGTTTATTTCTCATGGACCTGTCAGTACGCTATCACCTTTCCCGAAAAAAGGAACTGCGGATTAGGGCCTGGCCTAAGACCTATTTCATGGCGAATCTGAGCCACGTTGGGCGGCCTGATATTATCTCAGGAAGGCAGATAAGGGGCAGTACTTTTTCCCGAATGAAATTTGTACACGGGACTAATTGCCGTTTTTGGCCCGACAAATTGACTCAGTGCAAACTAATTAAATGCAATTGCGGCGCGATTTAAACTTTTATAATTCATCACAATATTATAAACACAATCATAGAGCCCTTGACAGAGCCGAGAAAAATCCGAACGCTACGCGACGCTGGTGTTGCGCACGAAGCCAATAAAGGGTTGAAATGTAAGCAAGGATACGTGATCAGACGGGAAACAAAACATGCGTATCTCTCAAACAAAGGAATAATTATGCATTTGAAGTGGCTACGTTTACAAAGCGCCCTTTGTGCTACCGCCTGCCCTCGATGGATCCAATCGGTGCACGATTCCATTGAATGGTAAATGCGTAATCTGCTATTTATCTGGGATTAATTAAGGAGCTATACGATATGGTGGGGAGCGGGGATCACGTACTTTGTAGCAGATATCAAGATCAGGAGTGCTCTGCCCTTAAGTGGCTAAATAACAAGCCGATAAGAGTAGCAGCTACCTATAGGGGCCGAGATATGTTACACCAGGGATGCTGCATGGAATTTAGTTAGCACAGGTATTTCATGAATATACCCGCGATTGATGTACAGCGTCAACTTGTGTATATCACGTCGTTGTCAATGCTGCTTGTCATTGTCGTTGGTGGCAGCCACGACATATCGGGCCATCTATTAGAATCCAGCCGGAGTTATATAGATAGGCCAATATAGACACACCCGCACACACGCACGCACGCACGCATTTGGGCTTGTTTGGCTTGTTTGGACTTGTTTGAGCTGGTTTGGCTTGTTTAGCTTGTTCAGCTTGTTTGGCTTGTGCCTGGGCGTTTTGGCTTGTGCCTGGGCTTGTTCGGCTTGTTTGGCTTGGGCTTGGGCTTGGGCTTGAATGGATGGATAGGTGAGGGAATGAGAATGTGAGAAGAGAGTGAGAGAGTTGGAGAGTTGGGGGGTTAGAGAGTTAGAGAGTTAGAGAGTTGGAGAGTTAGAGAGTTAGAGAGTTAGAGAGTTAGAGAGTTAGAGAGTTAGAGAGTTAGTTAGAGAGAGAGAGAGAGAGAGAGAGATTTGGTTTGATTTGATTTGATTTGATTTATCATCCGAAAAGTCTAATTACATTTTCAATGCCATGAAATAGTTGCACTTTCTGTTATATCTGTAGATTTTTTTTACAAAATTCAATCTGGCCTTTTGATTCTTTTCACTGATGTGTGGTTTTTTTTTACACCAATGCTTCCAATAAGTCCTACAGCCTTCAGACGTCGGGATTACTGTACTCCGACTAATGTTGGCACGACTTTCACTACTTAATTCGCTCGAAATGCCTGCTGCAGTTTTTTGTAGATCTATAACGCACTTCCTTTTTATAATTTTGTCAATATATTCCGTAGTTTTTCGCGCTCTACCACTTCGACTTTTGTCACACAACAAATTTGTTAATTTATATTTACGAATAATACGATTGATGAGAACTCTTTTCGTCTGAAGTAAGTTCTAACACGATTTTACGGACTTCAATATTCGTGTGTTTCGCCATCGGGAAACAAATAATATATCATACAAAAAAAGAATAATATATCACGCTATTATTCACATCATAGCTCTCTTAAACATTTGAAATTATTAACGACTCCAGGAATTAAATATTTTATCAATTTACTCAAAAAATCGGGTGGTCCGAAACTTTTGCACGCCACTGTATGTGCACATATACTTGAGCGAATATCCTATATCTCACTTGCTTCGATCATAGTGTCTCCTAGGTCGTATACATATACTATAACGCCGCATTAATTCTCTCCTCTGTTCTTGTCACATTATCGGCCGTAATCGATAGCCGACCCGACCTCCATTCCATCTCACCACTTTTACTCATATATATGTTACCCTCCGCATACCGCCCAGATTCATATACGCAAAAGTCGCTTGCGCCGGATTTGCCAAGGGTTTTATTCATTCCCGAACATCGAGGATAAAACAACTGCGAGATGTGAAGGCGAGGATAAGGGATCTCTTTGGACACAGGATTCAATCAAGCGAGCGATTCCTCACAAAGACTTTAACGCGAGATTACGAACACTTTTCGGTATTGGAAAACGTTGCTTAGATCTTGTCATTACTTGCTCTGAAGGGAAATTGAATGCAATATGTTGCGTGTATTCTTCGCAACTATTTGTAACAACAAAGAATTTCGGTCATCCGCTATGCGAGATCGTGCAAACTCGAAACTTGCCCATTGTTTCTTCGTTGTTTTACTGCGGGATTGCAAAGCTTTCCACACAAGCATGTCGCTTCTTCAATATTTGCTTTCTAGGAGGAGTTTTCGTTGGTACAACAAAATTGTCAGGAAGCAATTTGCGAATTAAGAGATCGATAGTTTTTTAGCATTGAAAATGCTTTTAAAGCATCCATCCATCCATCCATCCAACCCAAACAAACCCATCCAAAGCCCAAGCCCAAACGAACCCAAACACACACAAACGAACCCAAACAAACCCAAACGGACTCACCCGAACCCAAACAAACCCAAACGGACCCAAACGAACCCAAACGAACCCAAAGAAACCGAAACAAACCCAAATCAAAGCCCAAAACCAAACACAAACCCAGACCAATAAACCCAAACAAACAAATAAACCCAAACCCACCAACATTATAATGTACACACGAAAATTGAAACTTACAACTTGTACCTACAAATGACTCTACATGTGATGCAGCATTTTTCAACAAATCACAGGCATTTGGCATGTCGCAGCTCCCTCACCCTGCTACAACACAGCGGCAGTGGAGTGGGCGTAGCGTTATTTTCGTGTGACATCTCGCTAAATCAGACTCCCTATATAACACATGGGTCATTAAGTCCCGGGACTAACCAGTAAAAACACATTTTTTTTTGCAAAATGCGACTTTCTTCATCAACATAGTCGCCTTCCATAGCGATACAATCATTCCAACGTTTTTCTAAACTTTCGATGCCTTTCTTATAGAAGGATTTGTCTCTTGCCTCAAAATAGGCTCTCCTCTCCACTCGGCTGAAGCTCTTTTCGACTCCGGCGTATAGTGATGAATCCATGTTTCATACATTGTTGTGTACCGACGCAAAAAATCCTTTTTATCACGCGTAAACAGCTTCCAAATAGCGCTCCGAACCATCAATTCGTTGTTTGTTTTTGTTCCACTGTGAGCAAACGCGGCACCCACTTGGACAAAAATTTTTTCATACCCAAATTTTCATGCACAATTTTGAACACGGTGCCTTTTGATATCTTTAGGATGTCATCTATCTCTTGCAACTTCACTTTACGATCGGGCATAACAATTTTCCGAATTTTTTGGATGTTTTCGGGCGTAGCCACCTCAATTGGACGACCTGAGCGCTCCGCGTCTTCGGTGGTTGTTCGACCGCGTTTAAAATCCGCATACCATCGGCAAATGGTTGTCTTCGATGGGCACTTTTCCCGGTAACACTTTTCAAGCCATTGCTGAGCTTGAACGGTATTTTTTCCCATTAAAAAACAGTGTTTGATTAACACACGAAACACGTTTTTATCCATCGTTTAAGCAAAAACAAATGTAGCGTCACTTAACCTTCAATATCTCGACAACGACTGAACCGAATGTCATGAAATTTTTACACGTATCTTTTGAAGGTTGGTACTACCGAAAAACAAAAGCGGCATGGCATTGGTGGCTCCATCTGTGTCAGTCCCGCGACTTAATGACCCATGTGTTACATCTTTAAAAGCATTTTCAATGCTAAAAACAGTCGAAAAATTCAAAAGTGCGCCATTTTGTTTTCTTTTTATGGGGGGTGAACGTTTTTAGTAGGGGTCGTAACTACAACTCCACTTTATAATAAAATACTCGACTTTTTGTTTTCAAATGGTCCAAAGTTAAGATTTCGTATCGTCAAGATGAAAGCAGGATTATGAAAAAAAAATTCAGGCAGCCAGATCATCAAAACAAAATTAAAATAACGTTTTTTTATTCATTTTTCTTGTACTCTGAACTTGTATTTTTATGTATAAAAAGATTGAAATATGGAAATAAATTTTATTATGAAAAAAAATTCTTGAAAATATGTGCAATAGATGGAGACTGATGCCTTAATGTATAAAAATGTCATGCCTATATTTCACAATTGGCAATAATCTCGGGTGTTTTCGGAATTTTTTGGCAAACTTGAAATTGCAAATTGAACAAAAATATTTAAAACAAATTTGAACGATTGTCCCGATTCTCGTGAAATTCAAAACAAATAGTGTTTCGAGCACTGCTTTTTACGGGTAAAAAGTTATGTCATTTTTTATGCGTTGCAAAATTTTGAACGCCTTATTGCGAGGTGAAAGAAAATTGCCATCAAGCATCCTCTGTAAAACAAAGTGAAAATCACTCATGCAATGGTCGAAACAATAAGACTTATTTGAAGGATCACTTGTTCATTATTGATCTCAAACAATTCAGGACACAAACATATATCTACGCGTTGTAAATAAGCAAAACGGTCTAGGATTATTTTTCATCGACCCGGCTGGTAACTTTTTTCCTTCGCCCTTTATCGGCAGTGGCCGGTGTCTGACGTGGCAACGATTGAAATAGAAGAAAAAAAAATCTAAAGAAGCCGCTATAAGGAGGGTAAGAACGTCAGAAAAAAACGATAGTGAGAGATTTTCCCATGTCTTAAAGCTGGGGTTGAGTATGATGTGGATAAATTCGTGAGGCGTGAGTGAAAGCGCAGAGGGTTTTATCCCGTCTCATCTTTGTTGTCGTTATTGGACGGGTGGAGATCCGCGGTAAGCCAGATTCGCAACGAGAAAGTGGATACAGGACGGCGAACAAGTGAGTGTTCACATCGTTGTGAACACTCACTTGTTCGTTGTTTCAATTACTAATATTCTCAACTGCAGCCTCGTCAGCAAAAAAAAAAAAAACGTGAAAAGGAAAAGCGCAATGACGGTTATATTAGGGAACGTGGAACAATGAAATCGAGAAAGCACTTGTGTAATACTGGAATTGATGTAACTCGAAAAATAATAGACTAGCAGTAGGATTATGCAATCCCCCCCTCCTAAACAACGTCCTCTTATATCCCAATAACCCATGAAATGTGGATAACAGAAAATGTCTATTTTTCTGAAAGTCATAGTTAAGCAAAGTAGCTGATAAGTAAAACAAAGAAAAGAAAACAAACCGTGAATTCATGTGCCAAAGGATGAACTCGTTTGGCAATCCTTTTCCCGTCTCTTTCACGATTTTCCGTATTGAGATGGGACAAGCGTTTTATGTCAAACGAATACATTGTACATAACTTTTAGCAGGATACAACAGGAAAAACATTTGCATCTCTATGTCTTTGAACCGTTTTTACAATGTAGCATATTCCTGTATCGTAATTCGCGTGAATCGATGTGTCTCTTTATTGTTCCGTTTGTCGCAAAAATCGTAACGCAGAGAGAAACTATCCGAGAATGTATGTTTCGAAGGAGTCCATTGAGCGTTTTCAGAAGACGAAGATTGTCTCCCGATTACCGATTCTACTCGAGTCGTCGAATTTACACTTATGAGGATTATCGTAGTTGAGCAACCGAAGGCAAAAAACAAAATTAGACTGAAGCATATTGTGTCCGGTACAAATAACTATTTATTGTAAATAAAGAATTGATTTTTCTCGATGTGTAAACCAATGCTTTATCGTTTATTCGACGTACGCGACTGAAACAACGATGTTCGTAATACAAATCGTCCCGAGTGGAAAATACAAACTCATCACCGTGTAGTCCTGAGCTAGTAAAATTATATTTCAAATCGACACTAGCTAGTCGTTTTAACTAGTCACTGTCCAGCCTTGTAACGCTTCCGTCGTCTAGTGACTGGTTACTGAATAGTACGCGGCTGTATAAAGTTACTCCTCTAGATAATGTGCAAACAATTGTTTGCACATTATTTATGCACACTGCGCAATTTTAGGATTTTCTTCCTCATCTGCCAATTTTCGTTATGATATTACCGCTGCAAATATATTGACTTATTCATTAGAAATTATATCAGAAAAACGCTTGCGTTTAGGGTGGTTTCGATCGTGTTACCTCTGCGGGTGATAAATCCATGACGCTTTCCACTGGGCCAGTTCTACTTACGATTAGGTAATTTATTAATTCCGCATCGTCTCTATATGAAAAATTAAATAACATTATCAGCTTGAACATCATTTTTTTTTTATTTTTACTTTGAGAGCTATAGGGTACAGCCAACAAAGAGTGCGCGCTACCCTCTTCGTAGCGCAGTGCTTTCAATTGTTTTATTTTTTCTTGTGTTGGAAACATCACCTAACTTTTCAGTGGCATATTTCGTGTCAAAGTGTTGGACAACATCTCGCTTCGTTAAGGTAGTAGTCTCGCCACAGTGACGTTGAAAAGTACCAGGTGTACAAGTATGAAATGCGAATTTTTTTTTCTAAAAAAACACGTTAAATTCGGAAGAATGATAAAAAGTGCTTTATTCAAAGTATGCTCCATCGCTTGTTATACATTTTTCCCATCTTTCGGGCAATTTGTGAATACCACGCCAGTAAAAATCTTCCCCTTTTGCTGCGAACCATTCATCGAGTCATTTTTTCACATCTTCTTACGAACAAAAGCGCTACTCAGCAAGTGCGTGACCCATCGATGCAAACAAGTGGTCATCGGAAAGAGCCAAGTCTGGTGAGTAAGCCGCATGGGGTAGAACTTCCCAGCTGAGTGCTTCCAACGTGTCGCGAACCGGTTTTGCCGTATGTGATGGAACATTGCCATGAAGAAAAATGACTTTGTGTTGCCTCTTTCGGTATTCTGGCCTTTCTTCAAGCAGCGAACGGAAAAAATTGCATATACCAACAAATTTTGAAAATTAAGCGTGGATTTTGATGTTATTTTTTTGGAAATGAACAAAACGTTTTACATTTATGAAACTTTAGTTCCAATTTATAACATATAATTAAACTATTCAAATAATTTGTTTCATTAAAAGAATATTGGTAATTACCCAGATAGACACATTTAGCTCATATTGGCATCATATGGGCATCGTCTATGATGCATATGAATACCTTGTTGTCCTTGCTAAATATTTTAGTGATGTAAGAAAGACATCCAGATGCATTAAAAGGAATGATGAAAAAATGTTCAATTTTTTAAGAAGGTGTAATACATCCATTTGAATATAAAAAAAAACACGAAATTCTTAGAAATTATTTTTTATTGAAATTTTATTACATTATATCGTACTTACCATCGCCGTCGTATGGCGCTCATAGGAAGTATTACTGAGAAACATGCATATCGCCTTCATATTGAGCTCATCGAATGTATCACTGAGAAACATGCATATCGCCGTCATATTGCGCTCATCGAATGTATCACTGAGAAACATGCATATCGCCGTTGTAGGATGTATAACAGAGAAACACGCATATCGCCGTCATATTGCGCTCATGGGATGTGTCACTGAGAAATATGCATATTGCCGTCATATTGTGCTAATCGAATGTATCACTGAGAACATGCATATCGCCGTCATAGAATGTATCACTGAGAAACATGCATTTTGCCGGCATATTGCACTCATGGGGGGTATCACTGAGAAATATGCATATCGCCGTCATATTGCTTGCATGGCATATCTACTACCAGTGCTAACCCAGTGAATACACAAAAAAAATCATTGGATGATTACCATATGACGTCAATCGGCAAATATTCATTGTAGAATTCAAATTTGTCCTCTTATGAGTTCATCTTGTAGTCAATGGATGATGCATTTCGAAACGACAAATTTACGTCAAGATGTATCTCAAATCCATGATACTGAATGAGCTCATGAAATGTCTTCACCAACGTAAACGAAATTGCGTTCATGTTAAGTACAATTCATGAGTACAATTGATGTTACCATAGTGAGTACGCACCAAAATGTCTACACATGACTTCAATATGACGTAAAATTTGCGGATATTAATTGCGGACACTTGAGCACAGCGATATGACTTCGACGTGCTCTAAACGCACGATGCATTTGTAAACGACATATTAAGATCAAAGTGTTTTGTAAATGCATGATACTAAATGAGCTCATGGCTTTGCATCACAACATGTAGTCAATGAAGCAAATTTTACAGCAGTAAAATTTGCTTCATCAATAGTATGCACGCCCTAATAATCATGGTTGTCTATCTGGGTATCGCACTTACTATCGCCGTCGTATGGCGCTCATAGGGAGTATTACTGAGAAACATGCATATCGCCTTCATATTGAGCTCATCGAATGTATCACTGAGAAACATTCATATCGCCGTTATAGGATGTATAACACAGAAACACGCATATCGCCGTCATATTGCGCTCATGGGATGTGTCACTGAGAAATATGCATATTGCCGTCATATTGTGCTAATCGAATGTATCACTGAGAACATGCATATCGCCGTCATAGAATGTATCACTGAGAGGCATGCATTTTGCCGGCATATTGCGCTCATGGGGTGTACCACTGAGAAATATGCATATCGCCGTCATATTGCTTGCATGGCATGTCTCCTACCAGTGCTAACCCAGCGAATACACAAAAAAATCATTGGATGTCTACCATATGACGTCAATCGGCAAATATTCATTGTAGAATTCAAATTTGTCCTCTTATGAGTTCATCTTGTAGTCAATGGATGATGCATTTCGAAACGACAAATTTACGTCAAGATGTATCTCAAATCCATGATACTGAATGAGCTCATGAAATGTCTTCACCAACGTAAACGAAATTGCGTTCATGTTAAGTACAATTCATGAGTACAATTGATGTTACCATAGTGAGTACGCACCAAAATGTCTACACATGACTTCAATATGACGTAAAATTTGCGGATATTAATTGCGGACACTTGAGCACAGCGATATGAGTTCGACGTGCTCTAAACGCACGATGCATTTGTAAACAACATATTAAGATCAAAATGTTTTGTAAATGCATGATACTGAATGAGCTTATGGCTTTGCATCACAACATGTAGTCAATATGCTGTAAAATTTGCTTCATCAATAGTATGCACGCCGTGATAATCATGGCTGTCTATCTGGGTATCGCACTTACTATCGCCGTCGTATGGCGCTCATAGGAAGTATTACTGAGAAACATGCATATCGCCTTCATATTGAGCTCATCGAATGTATCACTGAGAAACATGCATATCGCCGTTATAGGATGTATAACAGAGAAACACGCATATCGCCGTCATATTGCGCTCATGGGATGTGTCACTGAGAAATATGCATATTGCCGTCATATTGTGCTAATCGAATGTATCACTGAGAACATGCATATCGCCGTCATAGAATGTATCACTGAGAAACATGCATTTTGCCGGCATATTGCGCTCATGGGGTGTATCACTGAGAAATATGCATATCGCCGTCATATTGCTTGCATGGCATATCTACTACCAGTGCTAACCTAGTGAATACACAAAAAAAATAATTGGATGACTACCATAAGACGTCAATCGGCAAATATTCATTGTAGAATTCAAATTTGTCCTCTTATGAGTTCATCTTGTAGTCAATGGATGATGCATTTCGAAACGACAAATTTACGTCAAGATGTATCTCAAATCCATGATACTGAATGAGCTCATGAAATGTCTTCACCAACGTAAACGAAATTGCGTTCATGTTAAGTACAATTCATGAGTACAATTGATGTTACCATAGTGAGTACGCACCAAAATGTCTACACATGACTTCAATATGACGTAAAATTTGCGGATATTAATTGCGGACACTTGAGCACAGCGATATGAGTTCGACGTGCGCTAAACGCACGATGCATTTGTAAACAACATATTAAGATCAAAATGTTTTGTAAATGCATGATACTGAATGAGCTTATGGCTTTGCATCACAACATGTAGTCAATATGCTGTAAAATTTGCTTCATCAATAGTATGCACGCCCTGATAATCATGGCTGTCTACTGGGTTATGTTAGATAACAGCTTAATATGTATTTTGTTCCAAGCTGGAACACAGAGTGTTCTTAATTTTTGCCACTGTATCATTTCTAGCGCTCTCATGTCGCTCTAGTCTCTGTTATGTACAGCTGTTACCACCACTCAGCGATTAGTGCCAACCCCCCCCCCCCCCCCCCTCCCCTCGCCCCTCGTCGACGGCCACCCCCCTTCCGCTCACCGCCATCGCCGAGCGATACGCGCGCGTCCCGTTCTATTTACGTACTACTTTGCGCTTGCCGGCGGTGTGTAACAACAGCACGGCAGCAGAATTTACCAGTGTAGGGAGTAGCAATAGCCAGCGGGCATCACCACATGACAGACCGAGGCCGCGTACAGTCTCGTTAACGTATATACATATATATTGACCCCACATATGTATGTATATACTTTGACCATAAGCACATACGTTGTAAGCCTCACACTATACATTGACAAATTACCAAGTTTTGATAACTTCGCTCACCGGCTCTCTGGAGGGTTTCAATAACTAAATAAAGACCCGAGAGCCCGAAATCGCGCGCCATCTCACGTTGTAGTACGTGATGACGAGGGATTACGCAAGACCACGGCGAAAAAAAAAAATTAATAAAAAAATAAGGATAACGAAGAAACGGGTGGGCCGAAAAAAATGTACTTTCATTCTCAGACGATCGTGCGCGGTTGTATCGGCTCAATTACGCGTGTGCATATCATCCTGGCGAGTGAATGAACGAGCATTGGCGTAGACTGAATTTTTTTTTTTCAAGTCTTTTTCAAGAACACAACACCCTTCCTATTGGCCAATTCTGGCCGCTTCTGGTCGATCGCCTGCTTCAATCTAGTCAGCTGTTGACAGGAGAGATCCGAATTGAGTGTTTGGCCCGATGGGAGCAGCTCATAGTGGATGATTCCCTTCCAATCCCACCAAACACACAGCAAAACCTTCTTGGCCGTTAATCCGGGCTTGGCGATCGTTTGGGCCAGCTCACCGCAATTGGACCACGATCTTTTTCAGCTGTTGGTCTCGTATGTGACCCCTTTTTCATCGCCAGTCACCATCCGCTTCAAAAATGGGTCGATTTCGTTACGTTTTAGCAAAGAATCGCAGGCATCAATTCGCTCCGAAAGGTTATTTTGCGTCAATTCGTGTGGCATCCATACAACGAGCTTCTTCTTGAGACCAGCCTTATGTAAATGGTTCCAAACGGTTTTCTGCCTAATCTTCAGTTCCTGGGCAATGGAATAAGTGCTCACATGCCGGCCCGACACGACGATTTCCATGATTTCATCGACATTTTCGACGATTGGCCTACCAGAGCGTGCCTCATCTTCGACGTCCATAATACCAGAACGGAATCGTTGGAACCACCGCTTTGCTGTTCCATCCGATACTGTATTGGATCCATAAACAGCACACATTTTTTTGACCGCCTGCTCCGCCTTTTCACCTTGGTCGTAGTGGTACTGAAGCATGTATTGAATTTTCTCTTTTTTTTACCTCCATTTTGAAACGCTGTAACACACAACTGGCTTCACCAAACACAAAACTGTCAAAGAACTTTTTTTGAAACGTAATGTCACCTTTAAATCGCCGTATAGTATGACCCGATGCGATGTATACATCGTGAGATATGGCTCACTAAAGACATCTAGCGGAAAACACAGAGAACTTTTTACTTCACCCAATATTTATAATGATGGCTATAGTAATATTTTTATTAATATTACTTGTATTAAACATAATCATCGAAAGTAATTGTTATGACATGTGTAACGACGAAGACGAGCACCGTATATCGCTTGCTGAAAAACGTGCGCAAGAAACTACAAAAGAGGCTAGAACAGCTCGGAGAAAGTCAAGATTATCTCTCGAGAACCAACAACTTGCTGAGGAAGGACCCCAATATGGAGCAGAAATCACCGATTACCTATACAACAAGTCATGTCACAAATTTTCAGTTTTTTTTACTGTTGAAGCCGCGTCAAAACTTTAAACGCGTTTTACTCGAAACGACATTTTTCGAAATTGCGGGAAAGATTTTTCGAAATTGCGCAATAATTTGCGCAATTACCACGCAATTTATTGCCCTACCGTTTCGAAGCGAAGCTGCCGGAAGCATTTTTATCTTTAACTTTTCTTACAAAAACAATTTTTTTGTTCGTCTATAATGAAGTTTTGTTTGGCCAGTCTGTTAAAGGGACCGCTGTATGGAAAATTATTTCCAAATGTAAATTAAAGTGAGTTACAAGTGAAATTCAGGTGGTTTTCAATAATAAAATGGAGCGGAGCATATGAAAGGTTCGGGTTGCTCGGTAAAGGGAGCAATTCATACACACACATATTTATACACACACGTGCATAGAGATGGAGAGTGTGAAGCTCTTTGCCACGCTCGCCCATCCCCTCATACCCTCTTCTCTTAGCACACTTAATAAATACGTTTATCGCTTCGGTGCCTCTAGTCCATCGGCTGAGTGGGTCCAATGACGTCACTGGGACGCTCCTTCAGCGTCCATGAAGCTACAGCGTAAAACAAAACAGAGGATTGGTGCTACCTGTCCGCGTATACATGTTTATGTGTGTGTGTGTATGTGTGAGCATGTGTGTACATGTATATCAACTTTTATCAAGCAAAGAGGCTTAACCATCTTTATTTTACGGGCTCGTCTGTACACGCGGCGTCTTTTCGTTTCAACGACAGTCGCAAAATAGGACACGCGCAAATGTTCCCGTGAGTGTTCTCACGGAAACATTTCTATAAGAGTTCGCACGTCTCGTTTTTTTACATGGAAGCAGACTTTTTGCCAGACCCGCAATCGAATTGGCATCTTTGACAGACAACTCTGGCTCTCGACCCGACATCTTGGCTTCCAACAATGCTTTTTTCCGTTCTGCCTATTTGCTGAAAAATACAGGCTTCATCAGAGGAGTGCGAATAACGTAAAGTCGTCTGCCTTTTGGAGGAATGCCGGTGAGGTATATTTATTGGATTCCGTTTACATAAATGTACAGGGTGGCCCAATAACTATTAGCACCTTGGATATCTTCGAAACTATAAGGTTCACAGAAATATTTGCTGAAATGAAATTGCACAGTGCGAAAGGGGCCATCCGATAGCGATAATAGTTTTTTTTTGCAGGTGGAGGTACTTCGGACATTTGAAGGTCAACTCCATTTTTTTAAATGGATCGGTATGTTTTTTTTTCTGTATCACGAAAGAGGAGCTTAAAACGAGTTCAACGACCTATAACATAAGCTCATTGAAGGTCATAGAAAGTGCAGAAAGGCGATAATACTTACAGTTTCGGTAGTAAATAAAATTACTACGTTTATAGTAAGATAAACGTCTTTCCGTACTTTCTATGACCTTCAATGACCTTATGTTATAGGTCGTTGAACTCGTTTTAAGCTCCTCTTTCATGATACAGAAAAAAAACATACCGATCCATTTAAAAAAATGGAGTTGACCTTCAAATGTCCGAAGTACCTCCACTTGCAAAAAAACTATTATCGCTATGGGATGGCCCCTTTCATACTGTGCAATTTCATTTCAGCAAATATTCCTGTGAACCTTATAGTTTCGAAGATATCCAAGGTGCTAATAGTTACTGGACCACCCTGTATACAGTGACCGGCAAAAAAAAGGCACCATCTCAACTTTTTAATTTAGTTTAGAAATAGTAATTTATGCTACAAGTGCGGAAAACAACGAATTCCATCGCGCGTGAAGTTGCCGCATGAGCCGAAGGCTTATGGTGCATTTCACACGAGTACGAGTGTGATTTGCAGCACGAGCCGAAGGCGAGTGCTGTAACCACACGAGTACGAGTGAGAAATGCACCATAAGTCGAGGCGAATTCGGCAACTTACGCGCGATGTAATTCGTTTTTTTTCGCACATGTCCCATACATTATTTTTTGCAATGACTGTCTCGAAAGTGGGATTTGAGATTCAACAAAACCAATAACAATTATATTCAAATATATCACATCAGTTCAGATCATTTCCTTGTCAGAAAATACGATTGTGATAAGTTGACGTTTCATATGACATGAATTTCGCTACATTCAAATTTGTTCAATCGGTCCAAAATCGTAGAACAAAAAACTATCAACTGTGAAAAAAAACCGTTTTTTCGCGAATCAATGTGGTAAAGTGAGCTATAAATAGATTTTTTTCCGCACTAGTGCGGGAAAGTCTCACATTCCCGCACTAGTGCGGGAAAGTAAGCATCGTTGAGAAATAAGCCACTTTCCGCACGCTAAACACCAATCGAAAATCGCACTTTCGGGGCAGGCATTGCGAAAATATTTATAATACCGATCATTTTTTTTTTTGCTAACATAACTCTCTAGTGACTTAGTCTTATTCGGCACACTGGGGTTGTTTACACCCCAGCGACAAAAACCGTTATTATAAATAAACTATTTAATGATTTAACTTGAATTTTTTTTGGAACTTCTTGAATGCTTCTTTTTCAAAATAGTATAGGTTATATAGCTGAAAATTCGATTTGAGTATATGAAAAAAATTAAAATTGCGAAAAAAAGGTGATTTTACAAAAAAATTCATCGTTTTTTATTTTTTTCGATAGAAACGGCTAAAAATTTAACTGAATCTTCTTCTGATGTATTACTACAAGAAAAAAAATAGTACTTATAAAGCTGTTTCAGAAAAGGTATTTATTTTGAGAAATAAAGGTAGGAATTTTGAGAAAAAAAGCGTTATCCTCCAGCATAACGCTATTAGCCTGAGGCATCCTCGATATAGTGGCATCCTCGAAATTCCACCAGATGTCGTGCTAGACCCGCTTCCCCTACGTTTAAGGCCCCACGCCACGGTAAACAAATTTTTTTTGTCATTTTTTGTCATTTTCGGAAAGATACATTTGTTCAAAACTGCTCTCACCAAATTTTTTAAAGAAATTTGTAAAATTGGCGGAGATACAGCATTTTATGTGAAACCGTTCGAAGCGCACGACCGCGCTGAGCGGCAGATGTGCGGCAATAAAACCGATATACGTGGACCTTAGTAAAGACGAGCTTCTTCAACGATGTTTAGGCGCTTTTCATCAGAATAACAACGACTGTTTGAACTCTGTAGTATGGAAATTTGCGCCAAAGACATCGTGGAGCGGCAGACCCACAGTTGAAACTGCTTGTATTTTTTTATTTTTTGATAAAACTTTATATCCGAGGGCCATTTTGTAGCTGGTGTCATACTGAATCTAATGGACTTTGATTTTTTTGTTTCAAACAAGCCGTTGCCGAGTTGTGATGGAGCTACCTAGCCCAACTATTTTTGAGGCGTTACGTTAAACTATAGTTTTTGTACTTAAAAATGAATGAAAATGAATTAAAATTTTTTTTTATATGTATTTCAAGACTTTATTTATCAAGCCCAACAACTTTTATGTTCATATCTTTTATAAAATCCTCAAAAAAAAAAAATCTCGAAAATAGCCTTTTTTTCGTGGCTCCGAAGTGGACTGGCGCCTTAAAATAGGAAATCCCCGAAACGACCCAACGAGAAAAGGAAAATCCCTTGAGAACGAAGAGAGGAAACGCATGTAGACGGCGAAAAAATAGCCAATTATGATAATTGTTTTCCAAAACAAAAAAAAACGTTTTACATTTATGCAACTTTTGGTACAATTCAATACATAATCAAACTGTTTAAATGAATTTTTTCATTAAAAAATATTACAAACTGGTGACGTCATGGGGTGGTCTTCCAGGAAGATTTTGGCGGCAATTATCCGTTTGTGAGAAATCCAGCGACTCCAATATTGATCTGACAAATATGAGTCAAGAATTTTTAGTATTTTAACATCCAAATGCTGAATTAATACCTAAGAAACATTTAAAAAGATGAAAATAAAAAAATGCGACAATTCAGAAAAAAATGGAAATTTTACACTAAATTTTCGTTTTTTTTGCAATAAATAAAGGGCTTTTAAAAGTAGTTTTCATAAACAAGTAGCTATAAGTTAACCGTAATATTGTTATTGAGTTGTGTGTAAAATTTTAGCACGATCGGTCAACTAGTTATAAAGTTATATTGCCCACAAACTTAAAAAATGCCATCTGCACCTTTCTGGAAGATTATACCATAACGGCGCCATTTTGCAATATTTGTTTATGAAAAAATTAATTTGAACAATTTAATTATGTAATAGATTGTACCTGAAGTTTCATAAATGTAGAACGTTTGGTGCCTTAAAAAAAAAGTTCAAGATTGGCTATTTTTCCGTCGTCTACATGTATTTCTCCTCTTAATAAAATTCGCCTTGCTGACCAGCTTCTCAGCATGCAAATAGTAGTGCAATTTAATCCAGCAATAACATAACTATTCACAGTTTTCATTGACGAAATAATCCAAGAAAAATTGAGATCAATTTGAATATTATCCCGAACAATATTATCCCACAGGTCAAGTTTCTCACTTACTAAGCGGTATCGATCATTTGTTGAAGAGGTAAGGCGTAACCGCGGTAGTTTAATTTGATTCGCTAATGGGGCGGGTATTATATCCCATCAGAGTACGTACAGTGACCACCCAGCCTTCAGACCGAGGCCGATAAGATTGCTTTCCTGATCGAATGATCTTACTCCATTGACAGCCAAGGGCTGTCGATGGGTTCATTTCGGAATACAAAAGATTTTCGAAAGCATGCAACACCCGTTGTTAACAAGTAATTTTTTTTAAGTATCGCAGTGGCATAGGCTGCTGAATTATTTCTTAATTTATTATAAATTACATATTAACCGCAATTATAAGTCTACATATTTTCCAATATACACATTGATAAAGTTTACCTATAAAAATCATTATATCCAATTATATTGGAATGTTGAATAAGTTCTCGCTGTTCGTTTGTGAAAATCAATGCTTTATTTCGAAAATTAGAAACAAACATGTCATTGAAAGTATTGTCCAGTCCTGGCCACTACTTTTGCCCATCTTTCTGCCAGCGTTTTAATTCCACGTCGGAAAAAACGACAAGTCTTTCGAGGCTATCCAAGAGTCGACCCATTTTTTGGCATCTTCATATGAATGGAGGTGCTGCTCAGCCAGTCTATGTGCCATCGATCCGAACAAGTGATAATAGGAAGGGGCCATGTCTGGTGAATACGGCGGGTGCCGTAGGACTTCCCATTTAAGCGTTTCCAAGTAGGTTTTCACCGGTTTTGCAAAATGTGGCGTTGCCATGTTGCAAAATCACTTTGTCCTGTATGGGCTCGTATAGCGGCCGTTTTTCCTTCAATGCTCGGCTCAAAAGAATCAATTGTAGTCGATAGCGATCTCCCTTGACGGTTTCGTTCGGTATGACCAGCTCATAATAAACTACACTCAGCTGATCCCACCAAATACAGAAAAGAAGCTTGAAACCATGGATATTGGGCTTTGCCGACGATGTTGATGCATGGCCAGGCTTACCCCATGATTTTCTACGCTTAGGGTTATCGTAGTGTATCCATTTTTCGTCGCTAGTCACGATACGATGCAAAAAACTTTTCCTTTTCTGCCGTTGAAGCAGCTGTTCACACGTGAAAAAACGCCGTTCGACGTCTCTCGGCTTCAACTCGTACAGGATCCAATGTCCTTGCGTTTGAATGATTCTTGATACTTTCAAAAGTTTCGAAACTGTTGAGTGATCAACTCCTAATGATTCTGCAAGTTCAAATTTTTCGGTGCGCCAGAGCGTTCTTCATCTTCTATATCAAAATCATTATTTTTGAAGTGTCTAAATCAATCTCTGCATGCCGTTTCCGACAGTGCATGGTCGCCGTAAGTCTCAACAAGAATTCTGTGTGCTTCAGCTGCAGATTAAAAAAAAAAAATAAAGTAGTGGAATAAAATTTTCCGCAACTACTCTTTTTGCCATCAAATTTTACATGTTCAACACTATGAAAAAAAAGTTGTTTACACTTCGGTGATATGACATCCACTGAATCTCAAGCTGGCTTATAGTACTTCTTTATAGATGCGTTACCATCTTAAACTACAGGCATGCGGTTCTGGTGACGCCGTCTGTTGGAAAACGGCGAGACCTTATTCGACGTCCCAATAATAAGAGTTATTATTATCATTGAGGAACAAATTATTCAGTGACGCCAATTATTTCTTCATAGTCAAATCGATCATGTTGTAACGGAGTAACGCTCATCCCTGCTGATGGAACTATACCAATGAGAATCGAGGTGACAGGATACACGTTAAGACTTGTATATTTGAAAATTACAAATGAAATTTGGGTGACCCAATTATTCGTCGGATCAAACAAAGTTCGTGCATAAAAGAGGTCTCGCGGAACGGTGGCGGGGGGTTGCAAGTAAGCTACGAGCATTGCAGAAATCGAGTTTCGAGCTTCGCTAGCAGTCGCAATTATTGGTCTTCATGAGTGCGGGCCTCGACGAAGGAAGTGGCTTAATTGACGAATTAGCTTAGGTAGGAGTTGAGTTCGAGGCAGTCGCCGATGCTGTCACCGAGAAAAGGAACGGGCTTACTGCTGTGTACCTCTTCGGTTCTTGACTCTCCTACTTGCCTCATCGAATATGGCTCAATGGCTTGGATTCCAGAAGCCGCATTAGTCATCGTGCGAAATGCCTCGTGGTGACATCGTATTGCAATGAACGCTACATGGTGACCGTTCGGGCCGTCTACAAAACGATACTCCGAAAATGATAAGCACCAAAAACGAGAATGTCGAGAAATAAGTAAAGTCTACTTGCATTAGTATCTAAATATCTCTCAAGATAAGAACAGTCCATACGTTATCTAGGTTATTTTAGAGCCTAGAACTCATGTACAGGGTAGAAATCCATCCCAGTCGACTTCCAAGTGCCCATCGAAAACAACCATTTGTCGATGGTAAGCGGATTTTAAACGCGGTCGAACAACCACCGAAGACGCGGAGCGCTTAGGTCGTCCAATCAAGGTGGCTACGCCCGAAAACATCCAAAAAATTCTGAAAATTGTTATGTCCGATCGTAAAGTGAAGTTGCAAGAGATAGCTGACATTCTAAAGATATCAAAAGGCACCGTGTTCAAAATTGTGCGTGAAAATTTTGGTATGAAAAAACTTTTGTCCAAGTGGGTGCCGCGTTTGCTCACAGTGAAACAAAAACAACAACGAATTGATGATTCGGAGCGCTATTTGGAAGCTGTTTACGCGTGATAAAAAGGATTTTTTGCATCGGTACATAACAATGGATGAAACATGGATTCATCACTATACACCGGAGTCGAAAAGAGCGTCAGCCGAGTGAAGAGGAGAGCCTATTTTGAGGCAAAAGACAAATCGTTCTATAAGAAAGGCATCGAAAGTTTAGACAAACGTTGGAATGTCTGTATCGCTATGGAAGGTGACTATGTTGATGAGTGAAGTCGAATTTTGCAAAAAAAAAATGTGTTTTTACTGGTTAGTCCCGGGACTTAATGACCCATGTGTTACATGCAAAATCTTGAGGTTATAACAAAGCACTGCTCGAGACCTATTCAAAAAATATGAATATAAGCATTATTCTTACAAAATAATATTACCACAATGTAAAACCTGTAACCTTTTAAAAAAAAATAGCAGTAGACAAACCAATTAAGCAGGATTTTACTTACATTTTCATTTTATCGCAAAATTTTCGCTCGTACACTTACGCCTACGCACGACGCAAAGCGAATGAAGCAATAATAGGCGACACCTAGTGAGTGGTTGTATGAAATATTTCTATTGGCCAACTCCCTCGGCATTATCCCTATTGGGATGTTGAATAAGTTCTCGTTGTTTTTTCGTGAAAATTAATGGTTTATTTTTGAAAATTAGTAAAAAAACATGTCATTGAAAGTATTGTCCATCGCTAGTCACGACTTTTTCCCATCTTTCTGGCAGCATTTTAATTCCACGTCTAACAAACGCCACGTTTTCTGAGGCTATCCAAGAGTCAACCCATTTTTTGGTATCTCAATGAGAATGGAAGTGCCGCACAGCCAGGTCATGTGCCATCGATCGGAACAAGTGATAATCGAAAGGGGCAATTTTTGGCGAATACGGCGGGTGGAGTAGGCTTCCCGTTTAAGCGTTTCCAAGTAGATTTTCACCGGTTTTGCAACATGTGGCCGAGCGTTGTCATGCTGCAAAATCACGTTGTCGTGTCTCTGCTCGCATAGCGCCCGTTTTACCTTCTATGGTCGGCTCAAACGCACCAATTGTAGTCGATAGCAATCTCCCGCGATGGTTTCGTTCGGTTTGAGCAGCTCATGATAAACTACCCCCGGCTGATCCCACCAAATGCAGAGCAGAAGCTGGAAGCCATGGATATTCGGCTTTATCGACGATGTTGATGCATGGCCGGGCTTACCCCATGATTTTCTATGCTTAGGGTTATCGTAGTGTATCCATTTTTCATCGCCAGTCACGATACGATGCAAAAATTCTTTCTTTTTAGGAATTCTGAAATACGGATAAAATTCTACATTTTGAGAATATATGGTCGTATTTACCTGGGGTTGGTCTCTAGCGTTAATTAAAGTTTCGTTCTTCCGCCGAAAATTCTGTCTCGGCGAGAGTTAGGATTAGACCGATAGCCGGTCCAATCGGCCTGACGTGAGTGGTCAAAATTTACCAAATTGTGGTCCAAAAAATAAATTTCATCACGCGGTTGAAGCGTATCAAAATTCATGTTTTTCAAGAGGTATATGGGCATTTTATTTCTAAGGATCCTGTCACTGATAAAAAACCTGAAGAAGGAAGAAGAAACAAAAATTATAATTGTAAACTTTCTTCCCTCATTGGAAGATGTTTTTTTTTCGGTTCTGGTCGCAAACTTGTGATTAGCGGGTCGGAGGTCTCCAAAAGTTTATGGAACATATCATCACTTGTCAGTGAACGGGAGTGCTTCTTGGAATTGTTGAGTCTGAAAATTTTATGCTCCTTGTTGCGGCTTTCCTGGGCCTCTTAAGAAAGCAATCCGATTGGTATAGCTGCAGTACTTATTATTTCAGAACCGTGGTCGAGGATCTTATGGACCGTTGAAGGCATATAATACAACGGGTAGGGGTAAGTCCCGCGGGACTTCTCCGTACAGAGTCCACATTCGCCGATTTACGCAGCTGAAATTAACAGGGCTTCTTCTTGAATGTATATAGATGAGAAAAATTACCAAGCCTAGCCGTAGGCTAATGGAGCTTTTTTTTAAACTCTAACTACGAGGAAACATTCACGAACACAGCGTATTTGCTCTACCAAACAATTCCCACTCTACATTTTTGGCCCAACCAAAGCAGTTGCATCATTATTGAGTGTTACTCGATATTACTAATTGCTGACCAAATCCTCTTTTACAAAATCTGCACTGTATTGTATGCCTTCCATAAGCACCCTCGTTTCACAAGTTGTACAAATCTCCAACTTTGCAGAAGTATTATTTCCTTTCAGAAATCGCTGATCGAAAAGACGCTTTCATATCTTGATTGTACGGCTAATTCACTATTAGAGGCAAGTATTTAATCATTAAAATTCTCACTTTCGGAAAATCGAACTTTTGCCGCGTTTGCCCCTTTGTGCGCCGTTTGGCGTCACTCACAATCAGCTTCAACTCGTGCCGCACCCCATGTCCTTGCTTTTGAATCATTCCTAATGCTTTCAAACGTTTCGAAACTATTGTGTGATCAACTCCTAATGATTCTACAAGTTCATCTAGCGTCTGAATGAGTCTTCATGAAGTAATGCCTCCAACTCTTCGTCTTCAAACTTTTTCGGTGCGCCAGAGCGTTCTTTATCTTCAACGTCAAAATCATTATTTTTGAAGCGTCTAAACCAATCTCTGCATGTTCTTTCCGACAAAGCATAATCGCCGTAAGCCTCAACAAGAGTTCTGTGTTCTTCAGCTGCATATTTTAAAACATAAATAAAGTAGTGCAGTAACATTCCCCGCAAATAGACTTTTTTTTGCCACGAAATGAATATGAAATAAAAGTTGTTTAGACTTCGGTAAAATGGCACACACTGAATTTCAAGCTTGCTTATACCCGAGCAGAAATTTGTTCAGGGTGAAATCCGGACCGGATCAGGCTGCCACAATAGCAAATCCGGGCCGGATCAGGCAAATTTAGTCCGGCCCTGATCAGGGATGTAACGCTTTTGCAAATTCAGGTCCGGATCAGGCACCTTATCAGGCTCTGATCAGGCGCTTTATCAGGCCCGGATCAGGCACCTTACCAGGCTCGGATTAGGCACTATATCTGGCTCGGATCAAGCAACTTATCTGGCCCGGATCAGGTGCCTCATCCAGCCTGAGACATGCGTGTCATCTGGCTCAATCATTTGATTAATTTTATGTTCAAAAATAGATCAACATTTATTAAATTATTATCGCAGTTACACGTTATCAAGTTTACTAACGTTATTAAAAATATGAAACATATGAAAACATGTTTTTAAAGTTTAAGTTTTTATTTTACTTGACTTGATCGTTTAGTTTTTGTTCCAGTTTTGGCGATGACCGTCCCAATCTTTCCGGCCCAATCTGTCCGGCGCAAATCATGCGTCCCTGATCAGGGCGCCTTATTGATACCTGATAAGGCTCCTATCCGGCGCAAATCATGCGTGCCTGATCAGGGCGCCTTATTGATACCTGATAAGGCTTCTATCCGGCGCAAATCAGGCGTGCCTGATCAGGGCGCCTTATTGATCCCTGCTCAGGCCCCTGTCTGGCGCAAATCAGGCGTGCCTGATCAGGGCGCCTTATTGATCCCTGCTCAGGCCCCTGTTTGGCTCAAATCAGGCGTACCTGATCAGGGCGCCTTATTGATCCCTGATCCGGCCCTGATGGATCCTCAGGCAGCCTGATTAGATTTCTGCTCGGGTAGTACTTCATAGATGCGTTACCATCTTAAACTACACGCACGCAGTTCAGGTAACGCCGTCGGTTGGAAAACAGCGAGAAATTATTCAACATCCCAATATATAGAATGCGACCAATTTTAATGAGTGCCTGCGAAGAAGAAGAAAACTGTTCAAATAAAAAGATTCTTCGTTAATGAATACGAAGCAGGCTCAAATATTTATACCTTTTATTAGTTCTCACAAGGTACTATCAACACTCCTAGATCATCATATGTCACTTCTTCCTCCTGACATGTTCTTTGGAATCGGGAAGCGAAATAGCAATAGAAAAACTCAATTTTTTCTTTCATCGGTGTTATATCAATAGGAAAAGCTCCACTCTAAAAGAATAAAGTAGGAAACCGGCCGACTCCCTGTGACGTCAATTTGGTGTCGTCGAAACGGAAGACATTGTTTTCCCAAGGAACCATTTCCTCCATTGCCTCGTTTAACGTCACGATATGCGATAGGGAAACGAAAAAAAAAAAAAACACACACACACAATAGACCGAAAGGGCTGAAGCAATTCTGAAATTCTTTGGAAGTTGCCCCGCGTCCTTGCTATATTTTGGTATTCTCTTCAGTCTCTTGCCCCCTGTCACCCTTTCTACTTTCCTTTTTCTTTCGACCTACGCATGCCATCACGCGATCGAAGAAAGTTTCCCCTCTGCCTGTAGATAATAGTATACTTTCGACAATCCCCTGGGGTGCGGATAGTAGGTTTCGAAAATCTCGAGTAGCATGAATACCAAGTTCCGTAGGCCCTTGAAATTGCTTCATCCCTCAATTTTAACGCTTTCCTTGTTATTTTGGCCCAGCTATCATATACCTCTTGTGATCTTCGTTCTGCGCCCGAAAGTAGATATTCCGTTTTTTTTTGTTGTTGCTGCCGACGAGAGTAAAAGTGTTGATTATGGAATTATAAAAAAACAGATCGGTAGTAAAATACTTGGAGAATAATCTTTCCATTATATTGAGGTACTACGAACAGTTTCTTGATAATCAAATCGATGCTGAATCTTTTTCATATGCCACAGTTAATAGACACAGGCGTGGGCGTTTAGAATGCCGAGCCGTCTATTTTGGCTAAATCAATAAATTTAAAACTGATTTAGCGTAATTTCTTATGCGAAAGGTGTCATGACCATGAAACGGGTTAAAAATGATTAAACTAGACTAAATGTGGGGGGCTTTATCGTTTTTTGTTTTCTGAAAAACCCCTGGATAGCAAAATGGCAACCGTTTAAAAAAAAATCAATTTTTTTTTGCTTTAACGAACGAAACAAATATTTCTAAATCAATTTTTTTTAGCAAAAATCGCTTTTTGATGCATCCGAAATTGAATTTCCTTTCAATTGCGCACAGATTCATGTGAATCGGTTCATCCGTTGAAGATGTAGAGCGCGCAAAATGCTGTTTCCAGAAAAAACCCATTGAAAGTTTAACGTTTAGGCTGTAAATTCCAAAATACTTTAGATATGAAAATATCCTTTCACCCACGTCGTCTAACCATGTTAAGGATACAAATTATGAAGAAAAAAAATCGAATTTTTCATCGTCATGAACCTGACCTGCCCTTAATGGGTTGAAAAGTAAAGCAGCTTTAGACAGTACTTAAAGCTTCATTTTTCAGGAAATGTCAATGTTTTGGCTGGCTATACATTACGTGAAAATGTAATACATCCATTTGAATTTAAAAACAAACACAAAATTCTTAGAAATTATTTTTTATTGAAATTTTATTTCATTATATCGTACTTACTATCGCCGTCGTATGGCGCTCATCGAATGTATCACTGAGAAACATGCATATCGCCGTTATAGGATGTATAATAGAGAAACATGCATATCGCCGTCATATTGCTCTCATGGGATGTGTCACTGAGAAATATGCATATTGCCGTCATATTGTGCTAATCGAATGTATCACTGCCCGAGCAGAAATCTAATCAGGCTGCCTGAGGATCCATCAGGGCCGGATCAGGGATCAATAAGGCGCCCTGATCAGGCACGCATGATTTGCGCCGGACAGGGGCCTGAGCAGGGATCAATGAGGCGCCCTGATCAGGCAGGCCTGATTTGTGCCAGACAGGGGCCTGAGCAGGGATCAATAAGGCGCCCTATTCAGGCACGCCTGATTTGCGCCGGATAGAAGCCTTATCAGGTATCAATAAGGCGCCCTGATCAGGCACGCATGACTTGCGCCGGACAGGGACCTGAGCAGGGATCAATAAGGCGCCCTGATCAGGCACGCCTGATTTGCGCCAGACAGGGGCCTGAGCAGGGATCAATAAGGCGCCCTGATCAGGCACGCCTGATTTGCGCCGGATAGAAGCCTTATCAGGTATCAATAAGGCGCCCTGATCAGGCACGCATGATTTGCGCCGGACAGATTGGGCCGGAAAGATTGGGACGGTCATCGCCAAAACCGGAACAAAAACTAAACGATCAAGTCAAGTAAAATAAAAACTTCAACTTTAAAAAAATGTTTTCATATGTTTCATATTTTTAATAACGTTAGTAAACTTGATAACGTGTAACTGCGATAATAATTTAATAAATGTTGATCTATTTTTAAACAAAAAATTAATCAAATGATTGAGCCAGATGACACGCATGTGTCAGGCAGGATGAGGCACCTGATCCGGGCCAGATAAGTTGCTTGATCCGAGCCAGATATAGTGCCTAATCCGAGCCTGGTAAGGTGCCTGATCCGGGCCTGATAAAGCGCCTGATCAGAGCCTGATAAGGTGCCTGATCCGGACCTGAATTTGCAAAAGCGTTACATCCCTGATCAGGGCCGGACTAAATTTGCCTGATCCGGCCCGGATTTGCTATTGTGGCAGCCTGATCCGGTCCGGATTTTACCCTGAACAAATTTCTGCTCGGGTGAGAACATGCATATCGCCGTCATAGAATGTATCACTGAGAAACATCTATTTTGCCGGCATATTGCGCTCATGGGGTGTATCACTGAGAAATATGCATATCGCCGTCATATTGCTTGCATGGCATGTCTACTACCAGTGCTAACCCAGTGAATACACAAAAACAAAATCATTGGATGACTACCTCATGACGTCAATCGGCAAATATTCAATGTAGAATTCAAATTTGTCCTCTTATGAGTTCATCTTGTAGTCAATGGATGATGCATTTCGAAACGACAAATTTAAGTCAAGATGTATCTCAAATTCATGATACTGAATGAGCTCATGAAATGTCTTCACCAACGTAAACGAAATTGCGTTCATGTTAAGTACAATTCATGAGTACAATTGATGTTACCATACTGAATCCACACCAAAATGTCTACACATGACTTCAATATGACGTAAAATTTGCGGATATTAATTGCGGACACTTGAGCTCAGCGATATGAGTTCGACGTGCTCTAAACGCACGATGCATTTGTAAACGACATATTAAGATCAGAATGTTTTGTAAATCCATGATACTAAATGAGCTCATGGCTTCGCATCACAGCATGTAGTCAGTATGCTGTAAAATTTGCTTCATCAATAGTATGCACGCCGTGATAATAATGACTGTCTATCTGGGAGTGTTATATTTCTCAGGCACGATGGTAGACTGACTGGCTGAGCTAAGGGTTGGTAATTAATGAAATAGTAGTATACAAGTGCCAACTTTCATGCAATGCCATTTTTATTTACAGAACTATATGGCTTTGTAATAAAAATTTTGTAGACAACATTCAAGTTTCATTCAAGTTTCAGACATTTCATTCAGGGTCACTTTAAATGGTCCACCCTCTATATCGCGTATGGCCCAAAGCCGTGGACCAAGGTGAGTCGGCGCGTTTTTTCTCCTATTTTTGTTACTTCATTTTATTACTTGTTCGCTTTCTTTTATTACATACATCCGATCCGACTCGCGCGCCACCTATTGTACGTTGATGGTACTATTTCGGAAACTTTCACGCAAGTGCCAACAACAACTGTACGAAGTTTCAACTCCGTCGGGTGAAATATGCGCGAACGCATAGAAGACGAACACACAAACATTAATTTCTAGATATTAGATTTCTATTGGCCATCTCTCCCTCATGGCCAACTCCCTGAAATTATTCTATATTAGGGATTAGATTCATAGCTCGGAATTTTTACTTTTTAAGATGATTGTTCTCGTCTCGATATTCTTGGCCCACAACGCTCGGAATTACCCGATTAGTTGGAGATTCCAATTCCGATTTTACAATTCCAATAATCTTTATATACCGTATCGATAAAGCGGAAAAAAAAGTTACGACAATTCTCAAACGAAGATAGCCACGGCGAAATGAACACAAGATAGAGGAAATTGATAAAAATAAGAAAGAAAGACAGAGAGGCAGAGAAGGCTATCTGGATCCGTTAAAACATCGAGGATTGCGTTTCCACTGGCAAAAGATTACCACAATTGGGAGCAAAGAGAGAGAGAGAGTGAGAGAGAGTTCACTGGGAGGGCAAGGAGTTCGAGAGAATGGCCGTCCATATCGAGAATTGTTCCGTTTTAACTCAGAGATAATCATTGAGCGAGATCGTCGCGAATTCCTTGGGGACGGCAAAGCGAATTAGGGGAGATGGTTAACGGCAGATTCATGCGAGAGTTCGTGGACGAGAGCCCTGGGGCTCTATACTAGCGACGATAACCATCTTGAGTGGTTCATATGAGACGTAACTCGAGAGCTACTTTTCATCCACGATCAAGAAGAGAATCGACCACGAGATCTGCCCTAGCATGAACGACGAATGAAAGAAAGAGGAGGAAAAAAAAACGAACGGAAGTATCGAAACCGGAAAAAAGGTTGGCTTGCGGCCGATAACCGGTTGTGCGCCTTCAACGTCCAGCAAGATCGTCATCCGTACCTGACGTACAATGAACGAGTTATCCGTTTATATAATCTCGTTTTCCTTCCAGTCCCCACCTCCCTCTTCTGTCTGTCCGTCTGTCTTTCTGTCTGTCTGTCTGCCTGTCTGTCTGTCTGTCTTCCTGCCTGTCTGCCTGCCTGCCTGTCTGTCTGTCTGTCTGTCTGTCTGTCTTCCAGATGTACTGAAGTTGATTTCACGCCCATGGTTCATCAGTGAGGAAGTGTCATCGCAAAAGTGCTGGCCCAGCGTTTACACTATGTATCTCATGTAAAAGATATACGAGGATGTATTTATTTTTTAAGGAGTTTCGAGACACTTAACAAAATGTTACCATTTGATTCAAATTTATAGAGTAAATTCTTTGTCATATACTGAAGGTACCTTCCAAATTTTAAATCGATCATCTACACCGTTTCTATCAAATTTACAATTGAAGAAACACTTTTTAACATATAGCATTTAAGGGGCTATTCTACTGTGATGGCTAAAAAAAAATAAGCTCTCGTTAATAATTGTTTTTCTTTTTTGAAAACTGTTGCATATATCGGTACGAACTTTTTTTCGCCATAAGGTACACTCTTAAAGAATAGAAAACATTTTTTTTCGTTTCATATAAATGTATATTTATTTAACAATTGGTAATCGTGTAAAGGCATGAAAAAAATCGTGTAAAGGTAATCTGAATAAAACAATTCAAAAAGGTTCTTAATCTGTATGAGTGTCGCTATCGCCCGAACTAGAATGATTATTTTATATTGAAAAATAACAAAATTGCGTCGTTTTTTGCAAAAGTGTTCGAAAAACACGTTTTTTTTTGTCATAAGAATCTTTTTGAATTTTTGCTTCAGATTACCTGGAGAGCGCAAATCATCAACGCCAGCGACATACTTTTTTTGCGTGCCTTTACACGATTATAAATTGTTAAATAAATATACTTTTATATGCAACAGCAAAAAAATTGTTTTCTATTCTGTAAGAGTGTACCTTTAAGTGAAAAAAAAGTTTGTACCGATACGTGCGACAGCTTTCAAAACAAAAATAGCTTATTTTTAGAGCCATCACAGTAGAATAACCTCTTTGTTGTTCGTCGTTCAATAGAGCGGAAGGTCTTTCTTTTCTTTTTTCCGAAATATCAACCGTCTCGAAGATCACTGGGAACCTACAAATCAGTTATTTCTCTCGCATTTATGGCCGCTCGGTCGACGTGACACATTAAATGAAAGGTAAAGATGTTCAATCTGCCTTTGCTTCGGGTTGAGCAGCTGATCAATATTTCAGCTCGATAAGGCTACGGACCATAAATACCTATGTAATTTTTACAAATTAAGGGGCCAGTCCACTTTGAAAATTTCAAAAAATCGATTTTTTTTACTGTTTTCGAAAGTACATGCATTCAGAAATATTGTGTCAATATTGTGTCAATATTGCCGATTGAGTTTAGGTAAGAGTTTTTCGTAGTATAAACTTCAAACGCGTTTTTCTCGAAACAACGTTTTCAAAATCTAGCTCCATCGTATCTCTAAAACTAATAAACCGATTCTCTTGAAATTTGAACCACATATTGTAAACATGATTCGCAACAAGATGACCCTCGATGGTTTCAAAATTTTGATTTTTACTCTTTTTTTTTGTGAAAAACTGCGAAAAAAACTCGTTTTTTTTTACTTTTTTCGTTTTTCATCTGCCATTTTTTTATTTTTGGATAAAACTTTATATCCGAGGGTCATTTTGTAGCTGGTGTCATACTGAATCTAATGGACTTTGATTTTTTTGTTTCAGACAAGCCGTTGCCGAGTTGTGATGGAGCTACCTAGCCCACCTATTTTTGAGGCGTTACGTTAAACTATAGTTTTTGTACTTAAAAATGAATAAAAATGAATTAAAACATTTTTTTAATGTATTTCAAGACTTTATTTATCAAGCCCGACAACTTTTATATTCATATCTTTTATAAAATCCTCAAAAAAAAATCGCGAAAATACCCTTCTTTTCGTGGCTCCAAAGTGGACTGGCCCCTTAAGAAGTTCTCGTAACAATGAATATAGTTAACAATCTATCTTTATATAAGCCGCACACCCGTGCAGACATTGTCGTAGGATTTAAATGGAATCCCATACTTATTCCTACACTTTAAATCCAAGTGTGTTGTTTTAAGGCCGTCTTCTAGTCTAGAGGGCCAAAATTTGGGGATTTTTCAACATGCGATTAAAAAAAAACAAAAAATATTTCGGTATCTATCTTTTTACCACATATTTATTCATCCTTTGACATTGTATAAAAAAATTGGCGAAAAAAAAAATCCATAATTCTGGTAGATGCAGGCTGGTAAAGTGGAGGTGGAAAAAAAATGGCCTCTCCTGGTTGACATGATCCCAACCCTCCTGGTCATCTAAAAAAAAAAATAGATTCTTAATTAGTAAGGGTGTCATTACAGCCCCTACCTCAGGCAAAAAAAAAATCGCAAAATGGCGGCTGTTTAAAAAAAAAGGTCATTTTTTGCCGTTTTTTTTCACGATTGTTGATTTTTTTTTCAATAATTAGTAACAAAATTTCGCGATCAATCTGGTAGGGGCGATAGAGGGGTGTATAGAGAAGGTCCACAAAAAATTTCAAGTAAATCGGTTCATTACAACTTGCGATATCACGTCAACCGTCTCGAAAAAAGTAGTTTCGAGAAAAACGCGTTTAAAGATTCGAGTACAGTTTCAGGCCGTCTAAGTCATATAATTGTACATATACTTACATTTCGTTAATCGGCGATTCCTGGTCCATAAAATACTCCTCAGGTAGTCAAGAAACGTGAATATCACGAAGGGTAGGGCCTCAGGTAGTCGAGCAGACGGAACCGTCTATTGTTCGATTCGGTCTGGCAGCGCCGGTTAAGTTTCCACCTCACTAATTACAGCTGTAACTCCGTTAATATTTGGAATTTACAAATTTCCTTTGGAGGGTATATTCTTGAAATACTAAACATTGAAAATATGCAAAAAAAAATCGATTTTTTTTTAATTCTATACTAGAAGACGGCCTTAACATAGCTACATGTGTAATTACCTTGTGGTGACGTTTTACACATTTCCGAGTGTGTAATTTCGGGATTCAATTCATGCGTTCTGTATTATACACTTGAGTATATTATTTCTATGCAGATTTGGTGTTTTGTTTGATTATTTTTTAAACAATGCATGCGCGTTAGTTCAAAGCATCACATCCCGTCTAATATTCTGATATATAAAAATTCTTTTACAGCAAACTTTCATGCTTGAATTCACTTTTCACATTTTTACGGCCTTTATCCAAGCCTCTTATTGATCTGTTTTTTTTTCATTTTTCCAAAATAATTTTTGATGCACACAAAACGTATTCCTGCAATAGGAAAATTGTGGCAACGCACTTTCAACTCTTTACTCTAAGTTCTATCGCAATCTTTCGAAGCACATTTAATACTCGGGCGATTGTTTTAACGTGGAGAAAACTTCGCGAACTCCATTTTCACCGATATTTATGTTTTTCACAAAAATTAAATACTTCCATCGTATGGCCACGTATAAATTCTATTGAAGGCTTTGCCCTATGTATAGTTTGATTTTCCGCCACCAGATGTCATATCGTTATTTGACATATTCCAATAGGATTGTAGTAGGATCTGAGAACTCCGCAACAAATTTTTGTACTGGCATTTGTAAAATTCAATCATTCTCAAGTATGATCTCTATACGCGAGAAGTAAACTCCCACGCGCTACGAGGCTCAATACCCTGATGGATTTGTCGAATTACAGGCTGGAATTGTACTCACCTTTTTCGCTCTCCCAGTCTCTAATGCTGATGCATATAAATATAAAGGGTGTTTCAAAATTCACGCAAGAACTGCTTTTAATAGAAAACACAGGTTGTCAATTAAAAATTGTACATTTTTTTTATCGATTCATAAAGTATACAGTATAGGATTATGTATGGAATTGCATATGCATTTGTTTCTCAGAAATCACGCGTGGGTTTTCTGAACCCCAAATGCGACAATTTTGTCGATTAACGAAGCCATCAAGATTAAAATGCGCCTCATAGCTGAAGATGATTTTGTTCGAAAAATCAGCATCCATTTGTTGTTGTTCTATAATCCATTCAACGAACCCTCTTCGCTGTGCGTGGTCAGTAGGCTTCAGTTATTGAGTCAATTGAACTTTTTAAGCATGACGATGCAAATATTTCGTGAGCATACGCTGTAGAGAGCTTCTCGCAATGTCCAATTCTTGGCCACGATGCCGAATTGATGTTCTTGGACTCTCAGCAACACTCTCACAAACTGCTTTGATGTTTTGTGTTGAACGACTTGTTGAAGGACGGCCAGAGTGTCTAAGATCACTAATTGATCCAGTCCCCCCGAAATTTTCAATTAATCTCTTCACAGTTGATGAAGTTCAATCACTATTCCGACCATATTTTGTACGATAATTGCGAATTGTAGCTGCCAAACCTTCATTATTTTAAAAATATTACTCAACAATGAAAGCGCTTTGTTCTTTCGTGTAGCTCTCCATTCTTAATGATGCGTGATGACAGTTCAGGGTCAGCGTGACAGCTGACCCTGAACTGTCAGCTGTCACGCTGTCTTTTTTTTGTTCATTGGCAACACTTTAACGCACAATCGGCGCAAAGTTCAAATCTTGCGTGAATTTAGGGACACCCTTTAGAATTCCTTTCACATGCCGATTGAATTCAATACTCCGGGATCGAATTTTCGTACGATGGTAAAAAAAAAAAACGTTTTCTCTTGCTCTGAATGGCTGGTTTACGATGGGTGGCTAAAAGCTGAGGGAAGATATCATAAGGGGGAGGAAGAAAGAGGGCAAAAGAGAGAGAGAGAGAGAGAGAGGGGGGGAGGGGGGGGAGAGAAAGAGAGGGATAGGGGGGGGGGGGGGGGGGGGGGGGAGGGGAGGAGGGGGGGGGGGGGGGAGAGAGAGAGAGAGAGAGAGAGAGAGAGAGAGAGAGAGAGAGAGAGAGAGAGAGAGAGAGAGAGAGAGAGAGAGAGAGAGAGAGAAGTACGACAGGGATGGGTGGTATAGAGGACACGTATAACCTCGGTCCGATCGATTTCGGCGTTGCCTCGGAGAGCGCATCGACGAAATTAGAACGACCACGGGAGTGTACTTTACATTTACTATGTTGACGTTATGTACATATATACATGTGTGTATGCGTGTGGGTGTGAGCACATGTATATTGGAGGCTGCTTTTGTGCATACTGGAGATTCCTCTTAGCGACAATGCTATCGCATCCCATGAAAAATCGATAAAATAAATCATATATACACATATAAGGAACTCATAATATCGGGAATGAAATGTCAAAAGGGGGTTATTTCCTATCCTCGTTGCGGTGTTGAACAATCCGGATGTGTGCACTTTTGGCTTTCAAGAGCCAATATCTACGTTATTATCGATGAATTTTTTTGTCAACATTAAAGGGTTACGTGGGTTTCGAAGCCAAAAAAGCATATTTTTTCTATTTTTTTTAAATATAATATATACATTATTTTATTCAAAATGTTAAGCACATAAAAGAGCAACATTTCAACAATATTTTTAAAAAATTTCATCCAAAAATTTGGGAAATTCAGCCGGTGGGTCCTGGTTTCCGGAGACCGCTCAAAAAAAGTGTCCTCGTGGTGGTCAGGATAACTCATGATAGCTTTATCTGAAATTTAAAAACCAATTTTTTTTCTGTTAGTAGATAAGTATAGCTCATGATTGACCGAAGGATTAAAAAAAAAATTGAAATTTAAATTTTTGGCAGCGTTGTATGCAAAATAGTTCAATTTTTGGTACAATTTACACTACGTATAGCCTTGTAAAATTAGTTGCAATCGAAAAAATAAACCTTCGTTCAATCACTAGTCAATGCTATTTTGAAGAAGTGCGCAAAATTTCAAAAATATCGGTGCATTAGTTTTTGAGAAATCGTGTCCACCGACTTGAAAAATAGTGTTTTGAGAAAAATGCGTATACCTGCGTCGCTCCTGGACGGTCTTTTCCAACGGGGGGAATTCCCAAAGGCTCTCTCTCCCTAGACTTTTACTCCGATAAAAAAATTGTTTCACGAAAAAAAATTGCTCCGGACAACTAAATGACTCTAGCGAATTCAAACTCGTACTGAAGGTGTATCACATGTTCACCTGCCGCCTCTCCAAGACCCGCATCCCAAGTGTTTCCAGATCGAACGCTACGTTGCCAGTCTCATTACTCAAAGAGGGCACCCCCTATAAAACGCCAAATCTTAGTCGATTTTCATGATTTCTTTTGGAGGGTAAGGAATGTATATATCTTTTCAGGGTCATATGTACTTTTTATTACATAACTCTAGTTTTCAAAACGATTTTTGTTGTTTAAGAAAAATGTAAAATGACGGAGATATAACCAGTCGCCGTGAAGCTGTCCGGTAGGAAGGCCAAATGCGGTGTACACTAGAGCACCTCGTAGGAATATCTGTAAAAGTCTGCGCGACAGAAAATGATTAGTATATACATGTGGTGACTTGATGAACTAATAATATTGGAAAAATAATGATAATTGGCTAAAGGGGAGGGCTCAGAACGAAAAAGTTGATTTTTTCGAAAAAAACATTCAAACTTGCCCCAGACAAAATCATGTTTATTTTGATAATTTTTAGTCGCTCTTAAGTTCATCAATTGGACATAAGTATTATAAAAACTTGTGCCAAATATAAGGTTGTAGTGAAAAGAAAACTTTAATGAGGCAGAACACGTTTTAATCTAATTATCATACATGCAGCAATATAAGTAAAGCATATGATACGAAAAATACTACCAGCATTTTTTTATTCATAATTTGTAGACTTATCAATTTGTTCATTTCAGGCACAGATCCGGCAGCCTGTACAGTGGCGTAGTACGGGATACACCCTCTAGCGTCCATATAAGCACAACAATTGGATCATGTCATGACGCCAATATGAGCTTCATATGAGCGCTACAATTTTTTCACGCCGTGACACCCATATGAGCTCCAAATGAGCACAACGTAGTTACGTCACGCCGTGACGCTCATATGAGCTCCGTATGAACACATCGTTTACGTGACACCCTGTGACACCAATATGAACCCCATATGCACTCCCTTATTGTTGGATATTCGTGAGCCGATTTTGCTAGTGCTGATGAATTCACTGCATGCATACTCGCGTGAGAACATCTTTGCTTCAATTGGATGTGTTATCCTGAATCGTCATGTGATGCAAATATGACTTGAATGTGAGCACTCATAAACGACACATAGCTGTGTTAATTTCTATGCATCATAGATAATGCCCATATGATGCGAATATGAGCTAAATGTGTCTATCTGGGATTAATCGGCGAAACGTTCGACTCTCCTCAACGGCAAATGAGATGATGTAAGACGTATATACACTGAGAGAAAAGTGTATAGTATTTGCAAAAAATGCGCATGGTAAAAGAGAGTATAGTCGAATTCCCTATAGTTTATTGTCACCGCAATTATAATATGGTTAACACAACTATAAGCGAAAAGTATACGTAAACATGCGACTTTGGTGGCGTGTTTGACTATCTGGTATCTCCGAAATTACTATACACTATTGTAAAAGGCTTTACAATATCGATATGGTTAATTCAGCTATATCACAAAATCGGCGCACAAATACTAATACTGCACTGAGAGCAAAGTACATGGTATTTATGAAAGCCGCCCACGACAAAAGAGGGGATAGTAAAATCCCGTATAGTTTATTGGCACCGTAATCATAATATGGTTAACACAACTATAAGCGAAAAGTATATCTAAAAATGCAACTTTGGTGGCGTGCTCGACTATCTATTATCCCCGAAATAACTACGAACTATTGTAAAAATATTAACTGAATTAACTATATCGATATTGTAAAGCCTTTCACAGTAGTTAATAGTTATTTCGGGGATACTAGATAATCAAAGACACTACCAAAACGGCATGATTAGATAGACGCTTATAGTTGTGTTAACCATATTATGATTGCGGTGTCAATAAACTATAGGGAATTTAACTATGCCCACTTTTACCATGGGCGTTTTTTATAAATACTATGGACATTTTTCTCAATGCAAGTTTGTACTATTTATATGGTTAACATTAACACTTGTTGAGTATAAATTTTTCCAAGATCTTACGAAAAGTGACTATACGAACACAATTATGGTAATCTAATAGTGAAGACGTAAATCATTTGTGGAGCTTGTCAATAAAGTAGAGACAGCGGTAGCACGCTGTGATCGATATAGATATATTAGCGCATTAATTTATCAGTTTGTAAAATTCGATATTTCGAAAACTATTGCGTTGCGCCAAAAATCCATTTAAGCAGTGATATATATTATCAAAAAGACGATCTGTCCAAAATTCTACCTATATCGGAGGTAACAGCTATTCGGAATTGCAGCTGGAATTACTTTGATCTCTTATGCCAAATCTGCGATCAAAATAACATAAGTACCCGGTAGCGTAGTGGCAGCGTGCGTAGTATAGATAGGTAGGTCGTAGGTTCGGATCCATGTTCAGGCGAAATATTTTCTCCGATAGGCATCATTTCAGGAGGTCAGGGAATGACAAATTATGATAAACAATCATACAGGTAGAGTACTCTCAATTGAGAATTTTTGAATTTATGAATATTTTCTAGATTTAGTAGACATACCATTCAATATGGTAAACATTACTATTTTTTGATAGTGTAAGGTAATATCCATTTTATGAAAACCTACTATATTATATAGCATTGAACAATCAACGTATGCTTGTAAGATTGTTGGTTGCGGTTAACATATGAGCATAGTTAACGCAACTGCTTAAATATCATAAGCAGTACTATATTTTAGGCAGTAACCATGACTATAAAATATTATTGTCCCCTCAGGGAAATATAAAATATGGTTAAAATATGGTTGAAGTTACTATACATTTCTCTCAGTGTATGTGTACGAGTTGGTGGCATAACGAGAGCAGCCGGCGGCGTCTTGACCTTAACCACGGCGATTCGTTTATAAATAAAGAATCCAACATTGGCGAACTAAATGAGAGGACGGGAGAGTTCGTGTATCCGCTCGATAATATCGCGAATTCAATACACGTGTATCCTCCTGAGACCCAAAGACTTATCGTCGTCATCGTCATCTTGCCATGTGATCAGACTTTTTTCACTCCTTATACCCGCAAAATGATAAAAATGGAACTCTCTCATGATTGATACACTTCTGTACGTGAACTTTTTGCAGCGCTGCTTCCATAGAGTAAACCAACCAGTGAATGTACGAATAACGACACCATAGGATTCAGATGGACTGTAAAATAAAAATATTGTCGAAACAAACTTTTTATTTGCTATATGGCCATCAAAAAGATATTATTCTGATAGTAGAGAAAAATAATCGAAGTAATTGCAATAAATAATATCACGGAAATTGCCAGATAAGTAGCAAAATGATTAAATCGCTTATGAATGGGCGAAATTATACGATTAAACGAACTTACCTGTAAGTGAAGTTCGATCGTAATTGTATGAAGCGTCTCTTCCGATAGATCACGTTGTAGTTTCCCCCTGTCATGCCCGAATTACCACACGTTTCACAGCCATCTAACGGCTTTTGTCTTCGCAGTGGATGGTATTCTCCTTTGTTCATTATTTGAAAGTGTTGCCGTAATTATGGGATATAATCGCCCTCGATGATATGGGCTCTATTTGTAATTTTAATACTTTGGGTGGGTTGTGATCTATCGGACGAGACGCTTCGTACAATTACGATCGAACTTCACTTAGAGGTAAGTTTGTTTAATCGTATAATTGTATTTCGCATCTCTTCCGATAGATCACTTTGTAGATGTTTAATGACACATACGGCAACTATGTTTAATGAGTTATATCCAGGGTTAACTCGGTTATATACTGATCAGTGTATTTTTTATTATCTTAATGGGGACAAAACAAAACTTTTTCGTTTGAAAGAGAAAACAGAAGTATTTAACTTTTGAACGTTAAGAAAAATGTTTGATCTCATGGAAAAACAAAAACAAAACTTTCCCATATTACGAGAACCAAACGAGATTGTACATCGTATAAACACAAACAAAAATTGAAATTCTCATAGGTTTTTTTTATTGTTTTTTTTTTTTTTTTAATTAAGGATAGCTTTTGCAAATGCGGAATATTCTGAAGCGACTGGGCGATCATAAAACCGCGCAAAAGTTTTCGAGCTATCCGTCCAGCCTGCCGCTATTCTAATACTGTCAATTGAAATGCCTTTTCGCTTTGCGGCTGACGACGATACGTGACGTGTACTATGTGCCGAGAAAATTTCTGTATTAATACCGCTATTTGTGAGTATTTTCTTTATCCATTTTGCCAATGTTTGAGAGGATACTTTGTGGTAAGGTTTTTTTCAGTGTGATAAACAGGGACTCAAGGGGCCAGTCCACTTTGGAGCCACGAAAAAAAGGCTATTTTCGCGATTTTTTTTGGAGGATTTTATAAAAGATATGAATATAAAAGCTGTTGGGCCTTGATAAATAAAGTCTTGAAATACATTTAAAAAAAAATTTTAATTCATTTTTATTCATTTTTAAGTACAAAAACTATAGTTTAACGTAACGCCTCAAAAATAGGTGGGCTAGGTAGCTCCATCACAACTCGGAAACGGCTTGTCTGAAACAAAAAAAATCAAAGTCCATTAGATTCAGTATGACACCAGCTACAAAATGACCCTCGGATATAAAGTTTTATCGAAAAATAACAAAATGACAGATGAAAAACGGAAAAAGTAAAAAAAAACGCGTTTTTTCGCAAAAAAAAGAGTAAAAATCAAAATTGTAAAACCATCGAGGGTCATCTTGTTGCGAATCATGTTTACAATATGTGGTTCAAATTTCAAGAGAATCGGTTTATTAGTTTTAGAGATGAGCTAGATTTTGAAAACGTTGTTTCGAGAAAAACGCGTTTGAAGTTTATACTATGAAAAACTCTTACCTAAACTCAATCGGCAATATTGACACAATGTTGACACAATATTTCTGAATGTATGTACTTACAGTAAAAAAAATGTATGTTTCTGAAACATATGTAGAAATACATATTTCTGAATGTATGTACTTACAGTAAAAAAAAAATGGATTTTTTGAAATTTTCAGTGGACTGGCCCCTAAATATAAAATTTAGTTGCGAATTTAATTCTTTCACGACGACAAACGGGGCATTTTTCTTTGTCCACTTGACTCCAACACCCCAGACCTTCGGTATTTCGTAAAAACTTCATTCGTGGTCTCTCTCGCTCTCTCTCTCTCTCGGGCTTTGAAATCCACAAGGCTCGTTCATATTGAAAAAGTACGAAGACTGAATCGCGCTATTCACCGGGAAGAACAAAACAAGCGGAGGTAAAAAAAGAAACGAACAATCACACTTTAGCAGACCAGGATATTCGTGGATGAAAAAAGAGCTGAATAAATAAAAGGAAAAACAAAAAAAAAAAAGAAACTAACTAACGAAACAATCGACGTGGAATT
>OZ010721.1:6931724-6967562 GCA_963932345.1 Ophion ventricosus
ACAATTGGACTCCGACGAGTGTGTGCACTGCAAATCCAAGTGTGTTGTTTTTCACACAGCTGTATGTGTATTATAATGCTACTTCTTACGTATTTTTTGAGTGTGTAATTTCGGGATTTGCTCGATGCGTTTTCTGTTACACCACTTGAGGGGGAAGATATCGCTACAATGCTAAAAAATCGATGATTTTGTGGAATTGTTTTGGAAGGGAAATAATAATTTGAGATTTTTGAAACTTTAGCATTTATTATATTGGGTGAAGTAAAAAGTTCTGAGCGTTTTCCGCTAGATGTCTTTAGTGAGCCATATCTCACGATGTATACATCGCATTGGGTCATGCTATACGGCGGTTTAAAGGTGACATTACGCTTCAAAAAAAGTTCTTTGACAGTTTTGTGTTTGGTGAAGCTAGTTGTGTGTTACAGCGTTCCAAAATGGAGGTAAAAAAAGAGAAAATTCGATACATTCTTCAGTACCACTACGACCAAGGTGAAAAGGTGGAGCAGGCGGCCAAACAAATTTGTGCTGTTCATGGACCTAATGCAGTATCGAATGCAAAAGCAAATCGGTGGTTCCAACGATTCCGTTCTGGTAATATGGACGTCGAAGATGAGGCACGCTCTGATAGGCCAATCGTCGAAAATGTCGATAAAATCATGGAAATCGTCGAGTCGGACCAGCATGTGAGCACTTATTCCATTGCCCAGGAATTGAAGATTAGCCAGAAAACCGTTTGAAACCATTTGCATAAGGCTTGTCTGAAGAAGAAGCTCGATGTATGGGTGCCACACGAATTGACACAAAAGAAGCTTTTTGACCGAATTGATGCCTGAGATTCTTTGCTGAAACGTAATGAAATTGACCCATTTTTGAAGCGGATGGTGACTGGCGATGAAAAATGGGTCACATACGAGAACAACAGCCGAAAAAGATCGTGGTCCAATCGCGGTGAGCCGGCCCAAACGATCGCCAAGCCCGGAGTAACGGCCAAGAAGGTTCTGCAGTGTGTTTGGTGGGATTGGAAGGGAATAATCCACTATGAGCTGCTCTCATTGGGCCAAATACTCAATTCGGATCTCGACTGTAAACAACTGACCAGATTGAAGCAGGCGATCGACCAGAAACGGCCAGAATTGGTCAATAGGAAGGGTGGTGTGTTCCATAAAGACGACGCCAGTCCGCACACCTCTTTAACGACGCGCTAGAAGCTCCGAGAGCTTGGATGGGAGGTTCTATCGCACCCGCCGTATAGTCCAGACCTGGCACCAAGCGATTATCACCTATTCAAGCATTTGCAAAATTTTCTTGATGGTACAAAACTGGCCTCAAGAGAGGCTTGTGAATATGAGCTGGTCCAGTTTTTTACCAATAGGGACGAGGACTTCTTCAATCGCGGATTTATGAAATTGCCTTCAAAATAGACAAAAGTTATTGAAGAAAACGGCGCATATTTGATCTAAATCGGATAATCCTATGTTAATTTCATCGTCCAAATAAAGCGAAAAAACGCTCAGAACTTTTTACTTCATCTAATATAATGCTATTTATTATTATAATTTATTATATAATGCTATTTATTATTGGGAGCACAAATAAGTCTCCGCCGTTTTTTTTTTAATCAAATTCGGCCATTTATTGTGAAATAACGGTACTTTATGTTTTATTCAAAGTATTGTCCATCGCTAGCCACTACTTTTTGCCATCTTTCTGGCAGGATATGGATACCGCGTCGGAAGAACGTTTCATCTTTTGAAGCTATTCACAAATCGACCCCATTTTTGGTATCTTCCTATGATGTGAAGTGCTGCTCAGACAGGCCGTGCGTCATCGATCGAAATAAATGATACTCGGAGGGAGCAATGGCTGGTGAATACGGCGGGTGGGTCAAAACTTCCCAATTGAGTGTTTCGGAGTAGGTTTTAACCGGCGCCGCAATATATGGACGAGCATTATCATGCAGGAGAATAATTTTGTCGTGTCTGGAGTAGTAGCGGGCGCGTTTTTCCTTGAGTGCTCGGCTCAATCTCATCAATTGTGTTCGGTAGAGAGCCCCAGTAGTGGTTTCGTTCGGTTTGAGCAACTCATAATACACGACACCAAGCTCATCCCACCAAATACACAACATGAGTTTTTTTCCATGAATATTCGGCTTGGTTGTCGATGTTGAAGCATGGCCAGGTGGTCCCCATGATTTCCTCTTCTTTGGGTTATCGTATTGGGTCCATTTTTCATCACCAGTGACTATACGATACAAAAAACCCTTTCGCTTATGCCTGGCAAGCAGCATTTCACATGTGCAAAATCGGCGTTCAACGTTTCTCGGCCTCAGTTCATATGGAACCCAATTTCCTGGCTTTTGAATCATTCCCAACGATTTTAAACGATGTGAAATTGTTTGTTGAGTCACTCCTAATGTAAGTGCAAGTTCGCCTTGCGTTTGGCACGAATTTCCCTCTAATAATGCTTCCAATTCCGCGTCTTCGTACACTTTCGGCTTTCCGCTACGTTCTTTGTCTTCGACGTCAAACTCACCGTTCTTAAACTTTTTAAACGACTCACGACAACTTCTCTCACTTAAAGCAGCCTCTCCATATGCTTCTACAAGCAATCAAAGCGCCTCAGCTGCAGATTTCTTCAAATTAAACAAGTAAATCAAAAGTTCCCGCAAATGACGCTTATTCGGCTCAAAACTCGACATTTTCGCACGAAAAAAGTTATGTGATGCTGATACAAAATCGCTAATATTTCAAGGTTATGATCTTGCCAGATGTCCAACCTTAGGATATGGCGTTTTACATCTGACAATTTCAACCATAACCTCCTGGTGGGGCCATCTTTTGTCAAACGGCGGAGATTTATTTCTACTCCCAATATTATAATTTAAGTTTTAAAACTAATTTTCTACATGAAATATTTGAGATAGGGCCACCTAAAATAACTTTGCATATCATTTTTAGAATGTTTATACATCATTTAAGTCAATGAAAAATAAAAACGATAGATTTTTTTCAAAGGTATACAGGGTGTGTCCCTTTTATCTCTGCCACCCAAAAGAACTCCGTAATCATCGACGTCACAAAAAAATGTTCCAGACAAAAGTTGCACAGTGTGAAGGGGGCCATCAAATGCGATCAATTTTTTTTATTTCCCTGAAGGTGCTGACGCACAGTGAAGGTCACCTCCACTTTTTTAAATGGAATGGTACATTTATTTTTCAACCATCTTATGGAGCACCTCAAGCCGCATAAAAAACATTCAAGAGTCAAAGTCGTTCAAGGTCATTCAAGGTCAGTATCGATGATACAAATCTAAATATCTCGGATCACTACCCGAGCAGAAATCTAATCAGGCTGCCTGAGGATCCATCAGGGCCGGATCAGGGATCAATAAGGCGCCCTGATCAGGTATGCCTGATTTGAGCCAGACAGGGGCCTGAGCAGGGATCAATAAGGCGCCCTGATCAGGCACGCCTGATTTGCGCCAGACAGGGGCCCGATCAGGGATCAACAAGGCGCCCTGATCAGGCACGCCTGATTTGCGCTGGATAGAAGCCTTATCAGGTATCAATAAGGCGCCCTGATCAGGCACGCATGACTTGCGCCGGACAGGGGCCTGAGCAGGGATCAATAAGGCGCCCTGATCAGGCACGCCTGATTTGCGCCAGACAGGGGCCTGAGCAGGGATCAATAAGGCGCCCTGATCAGGCACGCCTGATTTGCCCCGGATAGAAGCCTTATCAGGTATCAATAAGGCGCCCTGATCAGGCACGCATGATTTGCGCCGGACAGATTGGGCCGGAAAGATTGGGACGGTCATCGCCAAAACCGGAACAAAAACTAAACGATCAAGTCAAGTAAAATAAAAACTTAAACTTTAAAAAAATGTTTTCATATGTTTCATATTTTTAATAACTTTAGTAAACTTGATAACGTGTAACTGCGATAATAATTTAATAAATGTTGATCTATTTTTAAACAAAAAAATAATCAAATGATGGAGCCAGATGACACGCATGTCTCAGGCTGGATGAGGCACCTGATCCGGGCCAGATAAGTTGCTTGATCCGAGCCAGATATAGTGCCTAATCCGAGCCTGGTAATAAGGTGCCTGATCCGGGCCTGATAAAGCGCCTGATCAGAGCCTGATAAGGTGCCTGATCCGGACCTGAATTTGCAAAAGCGTTACATCCCTGATCAGGGCCGGACTAAATTTGCCTGATCCGGCCCGGATTTGCTATTGTGGCAGCCTGAGCCGGTCCGGATTTCACCCTGAACAAATTTCTGCTCGGGTACCAAATATTTGGTGGTGATCCGAGATATTTAGATTTGTATTTTATTTTAATAGGTGTTCGAAATTAGCCTGAAATGAGAGATGTCGGAGACCGTAGTCATCGATAACACAAGACAACGCGCTCTTCTGGAATTTTTTCTTGCCTCACCGTAACACAGTATCATGTCCACTTTTTCGAATTGCCGGTACATTTTCAATAGCTCTTATCCAAATTGAAAATCAAACTGAACGACAACCTCGATTGAGCTACATACGATACAGATTAACGCGGCTTGGTAAATAAACAGAAGGTATTCGAAGTGTTGTCGATGACTACGATCTCCGATATCTCTCATTTCAAGCTAATTTCGGATCACTACCAAATATTTGGTAGTGATCCGAGATATTTAGATTTGTATCATCGATACTGATCTTGAATGACCTTGAACGACTTTGACCCCCTAATGTTTTTTATGCGGCTTGAGGTGCTCCACAAGATGGTTGACAACCAAATGTACCATTCGATTTAAAAAAATTGGAGGTGACCTTCACTGTGCGTCAGCGCCTCCACCGAAATAAAACACATTGGTCGCATTCAATGGCCCCCTTCACACCGTACAACTTTTGTCTGGAACATTTGTTTGTAACGTCGATAATTGCCGAGTTATTTCGGGTAGCAGATATAAGAGGGACACCCTGTATAAGGCTTCAAGATGGTTTTGGATTTAATCACAAGAATCGCTTCTGTAATTAATAATTCACCAGCCAGTAGGCCAAGTGAATACTGCAATAATAGCATTTACAGTCAGTCTGCGAATATGCTGTTGAATTTTCGATTTTTTAAATTCAGGGTTCTTCCCTTTTTTCACGTTTTCTTTTTCAGGATTTTATCAACTCTGACGATGGTGACAATACATTTTCTGTATTTGTCACGTTATTCGCACTTTACAGTTTTTTACACGGAGAGAATTAAATGTTAAAAATTACCGTGCAGTAACGGTAACCAGATGACAGCCCTGAAACTTCGCTTATTATTACTGAGTAAACACACAGATTTTCACGAAAATAAAATAAAATTTCTTCTTCAGATCGAAAATTTTACCAGATTTTCTAGTAAATTTTCATGTGTAACAAAATACGCAAAACTTAAATTTAAAAAATATATAATATCAGCGAAATTTTACTGTGCATTTTATTATTTTATGCCTTTCAAAAATGTCTATAAAAAAAGTATCGTCTTTATAACTATAAGTTATTTTAAGATTTATTATAAAATTTAACGAGTGTTATACACGGGAGAATTAGAAAGGAATTTTTGTCGTGAATTTCACGGTAAAAATTACCGTGATATATTTTAATGTGGTGACAAGTGAGAAAAGCATAATAATTCGTATGCGACAAGTTTTTTTTAACTCACGTTACAGAAAATTTCAAATACGTAGCTAAAATTTTACTTTACAAGAAGGGTAGCGCGCACGATAATTTTTACCGAGAGCACAATACATTTTCCTATAACACTCATTAAATTTTATAATAAATTTTAAAATAACTGTTATAAAGACGATACTTTTTTATAGACATTTTTGAAAGGCATAAAATAATAAAATGCACAGTAAAATTTCGCTGATATTATATATTTTTTAAATTTAAGTTTTGCGTATTTTGTTACGCATCAAAATTTACTAGAAAAATACCCTTCTTGTATAGTAAAATTTTAGCTGTGTATTTGAAATTTTCTGTAACGTGAGTTAAAAAAAACTTGTCGCATACGAATTATTGTGCTTTTCACACTTGTCACCACATTGAAATATATCACGGTAATTTTTACTGTGAAATTCACGACAAATATTACTTTTTAATTCTCTCCGTGTAGCAATTAAATCTTTACTGTACTGTCTTTGTGCGTTTTTTCATTTATCTTCAATTCGCACATTATCGTATTTAGTACATTTGTTAGTAAGTTATGTATAATTGGACAATTATTGAAAACGATTTTTCATTCAGTCCATTACTAATAAACCTGAAGTCCTAAAACACCGAAACAAATCCTTCCGGTTGCAAACTATGCAAGAAAAAACGTCAAACAAGCACTTGACTCACTTGGACTCTTCCAGAAAAATGCGAATGACCGTACAGAAAATACATAGAAAGAGTAATGAAATCGGAGATGCCTAGAAAAAAATCAAAATAACAATGACGAAGCAGAAAGTACACGTAAAAACCCAAGACCAAATCAAATTTTCCAACATTTCGGTGTTTAAGTTACCGACATTTCCGAAAATTGAAATATCTCGGAAAATAAATAGAATTTGAGCCGACTGACGGTGCGTTACGGAAAATTTTCAAAATATGACGAAAAAAATTGCGGGCATAAGAGTTTTCGCAAATTATCATTGAGTTACCGACTGATTGTATTTTACCGACAGATCAACATGGCTCAGGGATATGGCCGAAAATAGTACCGACATTTTCAAAAATTGAAATATCTCGGAAAATAAATAGAATTTGAGCCGACCGGTGGTACGTTACCGAAAATTTTCAAATATACAGAAAAAAATCCGTGCATAGACGTTTCTGCAAATCATCGTTGAATTACCCACCGATGGTAATTTACCGACGGGTTAACAAGGTTCAGGGAAATGTCCGAACACAGTTCTTCCAAATTTTCGGTACGTTCTCGACTGATAATAAATTACGGATAACATTCTCAAAGTTTGAGGAATTTTACGATCTTTTGAGTATTAGTAACTTATCATCGGAATCGGTAACTTAATGGATGCTCGAGAATTTCGGTTCTTTACCATCCGGCCGTAACTTGCCGACTTTCGTACCAAATTTCAAACATTTGAATTCTAAGAACTGTTGATCATTTTCCGGCAGCCGGTAACCGTCTGAATTTCTTAAGGCCTTATATACGCGAAAAATTTCAAAATTTTTCATTTTTTTTATTATTTTTGATTCCGTTAGCCTGAACGGTTAGGAATATTTTAAGCTTTACAGAATTGAAAAATTCCAAAAATTGTTAAAGTTATAGCATTTAGAGCGTACAATAGATACCGCGCGGCGCGCCCGACCGCCAACTTCAAAGCCGTTTTTCCACGATTCACTTTTTTGAACCTTGTGAAAGTTCTGACTCTTGAACGAAGGTTCAGATCGCTTTGAAATTTTTACAACATATTCTTAGTATCATCACCTATCGTGTGAACCACAGAAACAAAAATTTCAATGACACAAAAAAATATAAAAAATAAAAAACCGACAGAAAATTGAGTAAAAAAAATTTAAGTTTCGAATTTTTATTATAATAATTTTTTTAAATAATATTGTTGGTTCACACTGAAGATACATTCATTATGCAATTATAAATATGTTCATTTTTTTTCAGACACCCACATCGATGCCGAGAAATTTCACCATCAACGCGCGCTCAAAACAAAAAATACATTGCTTTATTATGTTATATCTCCGGCAATTGTTAATATTTCTGATTTTTTTTTACATATACTTAACCATGTGCATAAATGATCTGTAAAACAAATGTTGTCAATATATGCGTCATTGTTTTTTTAACCGCGTCTAGAAAAGTACCTTCGAAAATCGGCGAAATCGCGTATATAAGGCCTTAAAATTGTTTACAAATTTCGATAAGCAACATATCGACGAAATTTTGGTATGCCAAAAATTTGATCCAAATAACGTGAGCTAGCTGGAAGTGTAAATGTTAACTCTGTTTTGTATTAGTTTTGTTGTTTCGTATTAGATGTGTGTGGGCTTAAGGGGTTACACCAACCTTGGAGGCTAGAATAAGACTCGGTATTCATGAATATTTTGTAGCTAAACTAATGCCTATTATTGTTTCTATCTTAACACTCTTTTAGTACATGTTTTCGGCTTCTTAAATATATTTTTCAAATATAAAAATATTGATAATTGGCGGAGATACACGCCTCCGCGCGCGTCAAGTTTTTTTCCACCTTCAATCTGCGGGAATCCTAATGACCTCGCGGTTCATCTGAAACATAAAAGAATGAAAGTATTTTATTGAGTTTGGTTAAATACACGGCGCTACATAGGATATTGTGGAAAAAAAAGAAAATGGATTTTTGGTATCACGCGGAAATTTATGTTTGTTTTTCACATAAAATTTCTACCAAAAAACATTGATTAAACAAAAACGGTTAACATTAGAGAAAAAAATCCTACGTACGGATTGAGAAAATGATTAGGTGTGTGAATTAATTTTTACAGTTTTTTTTTTTCCATACTTGCGGTTTATTAAAAAATAGACAAAATCGTGTTTAATCCAGGTAATATCCTCCGTTGCTTTCTACAACCTTCTGCCACCGATCTGGTAGCATACAGATACCATCACGATAGAAGCTGGCTGGTTTCGAGGCGATAAAGTCATCGACGAATTTCCTAATATCTTCGACTTCTCGGAAGTGGCTCCCTCTTAAGCTGTGCGCCATTGACCGAAATAGGTGATAGCCGGATGGGGCCAAGTCCGGTGAATATGCCGGATGAGGAAGAACTTCCCAGCCCAGGTTTAAAATAGTTGTTTGGGTCGTACGAGCAACGTGAGGTCGAGCGTTATCATGCAGGAGAATATGACTTTTCACCTTCCGTGTCCTGTGAATGGCCTTTTTTGCTCAATTGCTTTGCTCAAACGATTTAATTGGTCACTATATCGTTCTGCAGTGATCGTCTGACCCGGTTCTAGAAGTTCATAATAAAGAACACTCTTTATGTCCCACCAGATACACAAAAGCATTTTTTTGACGTTCATTTGTGGTTTGGGAGTTGATGTTGTTGGTTCTCCAGGGACCACCCATGATTTTTCCGCTTGGGATTCTCATAAAGGATCCATTTTTCATCCCCCGTCACGATTTTCCAGAGAAAGTTCTTCCTTCGTTGTTTGCTAAGCAACCAAAGACACGTGTACATCCGTTGTCCGAGGTTATATTCGGTAAGTTCATGTGGGACCCATTTCCCGAGCTTCTGAATTTTTCCCATCGCGTGTAACCTCTTGGCAATGGTTGATCGATCAATTCCTAGTTGGGCTGCAAGTTCTTCTTGTGTCTGTGAAGGATCTTGGACCAGTAAAGTTTCCAAATCGTCGTCCGAAAAATTTTCAGGCTGTCCAGTACGCGCACGGTCACTGAGTTCGAAATCATTGTTTCTAAAACGTTTAATGCAGAACACCACTGTGACCCCCTGTTTTTTTGCCATTTTTCAAGAATTTTTTTTTGTGGGAAAAAAAGAGATATTCGAAAAATTTTGTTTTGTTTTGTTCGTTGTTTATTGAAGATACATAAAAAAAAAATTCAAATTTTTCACTCCCCATGGTGACGCTGGGGAAGCTCCCGCGTCAGGTACTGTTGCCTCTGCAGTGGTTCGCGGCACGCAGCAGAACTCTCTTCAAAGTCGATCTGAAAAAAAATACCGAGTGTTTTCGTTAATAATATGATATTTTGAAGAGAAGTACATAGGGATTTGAAAAAATATTGATTTTAAAAAAATAGGCACACTTTTGAAATTAAAGGACGATTTTCGAGCAAAATTTCTCGTCGAAAATAGGCTATAACTTTTTTTATTATTGAGATATCGAAAAAATCCTATGTACTTCTTTAGATAATCTAGTTTTATTGATGCAGTCCAAATTTGAAGTCGATCGGATAAAAATTGCTCGAGTTCTGCTGCGTGCCGCACTCAAAAAAGTGGTTTTGAGAAAAACGCGTTCAAAGTTTTAGGTTTGTTAATTTATGCGATAAATTGGAAAAAAAAATTTTTACCTTTAATCAGCGATGCCGGCACCATATAGCTGACCTTCAAGAAGCAAATGATTGTCCCTAGCATCTTTTCTCGAAGTTGTAGAGGCTCTTCTTGCCTCTTTTGCAGCGTCTGTGAGCGAGCGCTCCGCCAGCTCGATCCGCGCTGCGTCGGTTTCAACGCAAAAATTGAAACAATTTGGGCCGATAGTTATCCCCAACGTCTCCAAAACTTTCATGAGGCTTCTCAGGCCATCATTGAATAATAATACCGCGATATCAGCTGCAATATCGACGATTTTTTTGCTCCCGGACTGACACTTGGGGGCTATTGCCCAAACTGATTTGTTGTAGCTTTCGTTGTTGTTTTGCGTGAAGCCGCCCAAACAACGCTGCAGCAAATCGTCTCTGCTCAAATTTTCGAAGACTGGCGTAATTGCCTCCAATACTTCCTCAGGAAGAGGCGGCTACGCGGGACCCCGAGCGTCACGGGGCGCTGCACCGCTCCACAAAATATTCAATATCTCCGAAAATAATTATTTTTTCGACCTGGGTCCAACGGCATCTTAATCTTAAATGTATTTTAGATTTTTCTAGATGGTTTTAAAAAAATCGATTTTTTGAAGCCGTCACAGTGGTGTTGTCCCTTAAACCAATAATTGCGTGTTTCGTATGACACAATACTCTTCCCGAACACAGAACAAATTGACTCCCACGCTTTGGTGGCACTTTTTCCTTGTTGGAATTCGTAAAGGATGCAGTGGCGAGTGTGCAGCTTATCGGTTGCCATTATTCTTGCTAATTTATTTTAAGGTTATGATGCTGACCCAATAAATTCATACAGCGTCTTGAACAGGGCTATGTCAATGCTTTAAAATCCTAAAAGGACGTTGAAATATTTCAACTTGAAAGAGGATTCCCAGCCTGCTAGAAAAATCTGTAAAAATGAATTCACACACCTAATACATACGACACCTCATACAACACCACCAGGGCTGTAGGCCTAAAAATAATAGTGATAAACCGATAAAAAAACTAAGCAAACCGTGATGATAGTGTTAGGAATATCGTGCTATATAATCAAGTGGTTTCTCTACTTCTCTCAGTAATAATATATGAAAAAAGATGTGAATTTTGAGCTCGAAGGGTTTGTTTACCGATATTAACGAAACTTGTGGGTTAAACGTGGCAACGCCGCATTGACAGGCTCTGTCTAGTGCACGGTCTTACATACAGGTCTGGAAACTCTGCCAGAATTCGCATGGTGGGGGTAGGCCGCTTACGGACGAAAATATTCGTTGAGAATTGACACTACGCGGCGCTGAAATCTTGCCCCCAGTTGAACATAACCACCAAAAATAATTTTGTAAACAAAAGCGACTCATTAGTGGATTTCCTGTGCTATTGACTTATCGAAAGTGAAAAAATGCCGAGAATCTGTGTTGTGCCGGGGTGCAAAACTGGAAGCAGAATTGAATTATCGAAGCACTCGTTATTTCGCGTGTTGTAATAATAAAATGCGACGTGGTATAAATGATTTCATCATTTTGTTATTTACCCATAGTTCGAAACCTTTACCAACGACCAAAAAACCGATAAAAAAATAAAAACATTTATTTAATAATTAATTAGAATTTTTATTTGAGAGAAAGAAAATAATGACATACAAAAACAATACAATGTATATAAATAATTAATACATAACCAGAAACCTATGCAAATGCAAAAAAAAAGCCCACTCTTCGGAGATCGAACTCGGCTCCTTCAAAACGGTAGCTCAGCACCCTATCCGTGCGACTACAATTATCCTTACATGAATAAGACAGTTTTCTAATATATAAGTTATAGCCACGTTTGGGGTTTAATTAGATTTGGCGGCTTGTTGGATTGGTTCACCGCTTAATTTTATTCATTATAATTAGCTATATTGGTAGATATACCACCAATATATATATATATATATATATATATATACTGCAGAACCCATCATTGAAATGAGGTGTTACGGAGACAGGCAGATGCAGAGTATTGCGGCGATTAGCTCTGTCTTTTTTCAATACCTCCGTCTGCCCCCGTACCGCACTTCGCAACCAACTCTTTTAAGATAGCAGCGCTCCTAGCGGCCAGTGCATTAAAAAATTTTCGTCAGTAAGCGATCCCCCACATCCGACAGAGTTTCCAGACCTGTATGTAAGACCGTGGTCTAGTGAGCCACTCCAGTCAAGCATTAACTGGCGGGAATTTCAAAATCGGCAAGAGTTTGAAACGTAAAACCAAATGTTTTTTCGTTACGAAAGGCATGTCAAATGGATATTATAATTATATTAATGTTACAGATAGAATAAATAAATACGTCTCTTTATAAAGTTCGAAAAAGGCCAGAATACCGAAAGAGGCAACACAAAGTCATTTTTCTTCATAACAATGCTCCATGACATACGGCAAAACCGGTTCGCGACACGGTGGAAGCACTCAGCTGGAAAGTTCTACCCCATGCGGCTTACTCACCAGTTTCGCTCCTTCCGATTACCACTTGTTTGCATCGATGGGTCACGCACTTGCTGAGCAGCGCTGTGGTTCGTACGCAGATGTGAAAAAATGGCTCGATGAATGGTTCGCAGCAAAAGGGGAAGATTTTTACTGGCGTGGTATTCACAAATTTCCCGAAAGATGGGAAAAATGTTTAACAAGCGATGGAGCCTACTTTGAATAAAGCACTTTTTATCATTCTTCCGAATTTAACGTGTTTTTTTTTTAGAAAAAAAATCCGCATTTCATACTTGTACACCTCGTATGTATAAAGAATTGTACGTGTACAATCCGGGGGACGCAACGATAATAATAATCTTTGTAACACTTTCACGCAAATTTCCATGTTTGATTTGTATTTTTGTTATCGATATATTTTACATATATATATATATTTTTTTTTTGTTTTGTTGTTAAATTAATTTCAACGTCGTCTTTTCCCTCGTAGCGGGGCGCGGAGTTACACGATTTCGTTTCTGGTAGGGCGCCTTGGCAGTTCACAGTATATTTAGGCAACATGAATTTGTAAGGCGAGGCCGACAGCCATCTGAAAGACTATCGGCAATCAATCTCAATAAAAGTTGGATTTACGTTTGTTTGTTTGTTTGTTTTTCAAGGTACATCGCTCTACGTGCATACAATTACGGTGCAAATGAATATATAAAGACCACAAATCACAGAAATGTCATCAAGAAAGAGTGAGAGAGAGAGAGAGAGAGAGAGAGAGAGAGAGAGAGAGAGAGTGTGACATCAATTTATTTTTTCATCCATATAATATATCTCGGTTTTAAACGTATAAATTACTCGGATTGATTTCGATTGAACGACTCCTAGAAAGATCGTTTTCAAGGACGGTGCTCATTTTGTTGATTATCAAATTTGTCTTTCACGATGCAACGTCGTATCATTGTTTTTAAAATTTATTTTACTCTCTGTTATTGGCAGAGTTTAGATCACCAAGCGATTTTTTTCTTTCGTTAATTATTATAACTTGTAAAGGCCTTTAGGTTGTGAGGGTCGGATTGGTGCTTTGGTTTGCATGGCTTTTGATTAATTTTCCTCTGTGTCGATATAGCAAATATGCCCGAAAGTATTGCAAAATTCGTAAATTATCTCCGGAAAGTAAACGTCGGCAGCAACAATCGTGGAACTTCGTTTTTGCGTCAATCTCAAGTTGAACCGGAACAGAGTAAAAAAAATATATATTTTTTTTACATCTGTATGGAAGGTATCCAGTAAAGTCGAACGAAATGGAAAAAAAAGAAGGTTTTTGGATCTGCCTTCCGCATTGTAAAGGGAATAAAGCTTGGTTTAAAGTGACGGTGGCATCAAGTGACAAAAGATGACGATAATCAATTGATCGACAGATAAAATTGACCTCGACAATATATTTCCTTCTACCACGTACAACCGAATTTGACCAGGTGGTCTTGTGTGAAAAATTGATCGAGGTGCCGACGAATTGAACAATTGTACGTAAAACGATTAGACTATACGAATCGGTGCTAGAATCCGATCCTTCCGGCAACCAAATGACGGACACTTGAACGAAAAGTGAAAAAATAAAATGGTAAAACGTGCAATGGGTATACTTTTGGAAACTGGAAACAAAAAAAAATTACGTTTTCGAATAGGCATAATTACGGCAACGATAAAATATCGCAACCTTTCTAATTCTCGTTCGATCAATTCTCCACGAAAATCCTTCGCACGATTGCTTTGGAGACAAAAAAGAATCACGTGAGAAACAATAACACTAGACTATTATTGAACTGTCGCAATAGTTCACTCAAGCATTTTGGGCATTCACACGTTACAGATTATTCACTTTAAGCGGCAAAATAAATTTACAAAAGTCATTCGGAAAGATCGGGAACACGACTATTACTCTCGTATTCCCGAAACTTCCTTTACCTTAAATGTACGAACACAAATTCAATTTTTTCTTCTTTAATCGCTAATCCGAACAGCCTATCTACCACGTATAGGCGAAAGATTCGTCGTTTTTCTCCTTCAAATGGAAGAAGAAAAAAGAAAATGAAAATAACGTAACCGATCGATTGTTAAAAATCGCGTGGACACTTGCGCAACTAACAAATTGAAAGTAACGTTGCGCGAGGACGCGAATGCCTAATTTTTTGTCGCTTGTTACTGTTTCTTGTCGCGAGGCTTTCTAAAAAATATATGTAAAAACCTCTGTCCTCGCGCTCAAAAATCGGACGCGAGTCGTAAATACACAAGATATTTCATACTCTTAAGCATACAAAAATAAATTATAATAACGATCGCGTATCTCTTATTCATATACAAATGAATACTATAATGTTATACAGCTATTTATATATATATATATATATATATATATATATATATATATATATATATATGCGTATAGATGTATATAAATATACTTCAAAGTATGTGTATGGTATATCTTCTTAAATGTAAATCTTAATAGAAGTGACAATTCAAAATGTTCCTTTTTCCTTCTCGTTTCTCACATGTAATATGTACTCCTCTAGCAAATTAATGGCACACCTAGGAAAGGGCATATTAGATCGGCTTTTCACATACAGCGTGACAATTATAACGTCGCCATGTATTTTGTAAGGATTTCGCGCGGGAATTTTGCAGCCGATAAAAAATGTAATATTTAATGGTTTTTCAAGTTCGCTTCGTAAAAAAACATATAGTATTTTTGTTATGGCGTGGTATTTGCTAGAAAAAAATGGAGAATTCTTGAAAAAAATGTTAATTCCATTTTGAGTTTAGTGGAATGAAGCTAATTACATTCTGAACACGAAACACTCATAAAAAAGGTTTTTTTTTAAATGGAATTAAATTTCGTGATTCCACGTTGAAATGCACCTTTCATAATTTTTTTTTCACAATGACAGGATGCGGCGAAAAAAAGGTTTTCGGTAGTGTTTCGTGTACGCAATTTAATTATCTTCATTCCGCCGTACTCAAAATGGAATTATGATTTTTTTTTTTCAAAATGTTCCATATTTTTCTGGCAAATACTACTCGTCACGTAAATACGCTATACTTTTTGTCGAAGACGATTCGAAAAACCATTACAAATCATTTTTTTCTCAGTCACACAATCTACGGGCCAGACTTGTGAAAAACACATGGCCACCTTACAATTGTTACCCTGTATATATAACAATGAATGAGACACACTCACGTTTACAAAGGCACCTTATTGAAATCTTGTATGGTTCATATATTACTCGTTTCTATTAAAAAAAAAAAAAACATTCGAGAATCATTCTCGCGACTTCGTTTCGTTAAAATATCGAATGTCTCTTTGTCTGATCGGTACTCTGGTTATTTCGTATTCATTGACTGACCGGAATTGCACAATTGTAATAATCGTGATAATTTACCGAAGAAGCGAATATTCTTTTTTATCTTTGTACAGAATCTGGTCTTTTCTTTTTGGAAAACTGCGTATCCAGGTTCGTATTGTCCCTTGCGGGTTTTACGGGATAAACGATTCGTATTTAAAAAAAAAAAAATGAGACTAGTAGCAGTATGTATGGAAGTACGGGAGATATAGAAAATGTTCAAAATCTCGTGTGCAGGCCGTCGTTGTATTTACGGGCAGCGAAACTTTGAGCATTTTGTGGCAACCGATGTTCGAGTAGAGGCAGTTAACTGATTGTTTTCTTTCTTAGTTGTTTTTTTTTGTTATTGTTGTTGTTGTTTTAACATATGACTATATACCTAACGATCGATGGAATTGTACCCGGACGTATTGCAGAACATTCACTCCATATTTTTCTTCTCCTTTACACGTAAATTTTCCGTTTTTTTCTTCTTTTGTAACGTTAAAGACACCATTGGATTTCTAGGCACTTTCTTGTTTTTTTAAGAAAGTCGGGTAGACGTTTTCTTTCTTACATATAAGCACACAAAGATGAAAGATGGCGTAGCCACGTAACATTATACGACGTCGTCAACCCCATCTCCTTGTGGAACGAATTTTCGATGGAATATCACGATACATTGGATTTTCGTCATAATACGTAAGTTTGTGTATATATAAATACATACATACAAATATATATATATATATTCTCGAAAATATCATGTATTCGTAACATGTCTCTTGAACGCGAGTCTGGCGCCGTCGCTTATATCGGATACCGTTTTGTTGGTTTGTTTGTTGCTTTTCTAACAGATGCAGCATACGTATTTGTTGAAAGTCACGATCGTTGTTCCAGGACAATGCTTCTGTTTTTCGTCCACCATTTCCTTGATGCCTGCTGGTGTACGCTTTGGCTGCAGCAAATTACCTGAAGCGGGTAAATATTGTTTATAGTTTTTCTCCATTCGGGAATCGTTGTTACGGGTAGAGGTGTTTTTTAAATGGGAATAATTGAGCGAGATTCGACTGGTCAAATCATTACTTTCTTGCTCGTGTGTGTACGCTACTTGGTATGTGAGGGAATTATTTTAAGGCGGGCAAGCACTTTAGATGCTTCAAAAAATCAATTTTTCTTTAATTTCATAAATCGTTAGCAAAATATCTCAAGAATACACCCTGAAAATTTCAAAACGATATTCGAATTCCATCTAACGGTATGTATTGGGTGTAGTAAAAATAAATCCATTATTTTTGCCTTCAATTTCATGCAAAAATAATGGATTTTTTTTTACTACACCTAATATATAAACGATAAAGACTCTCCGCTCGACTCCCAAGCGCGCTCAGGTATCCACGAGCGCTCAGTTAGGTAGTTTGTTTGGGTCTTTCGTAAACCAAACAAACCCAAACTCGACCGTTTGGCGATTAGCTCCAAAACATCCCCATTCTGGGTACAAAATAATCGAGGTAGCGACATTTCTTGCTGCTATTTTATTCAATGAAGGAAATTCAGCCCTACTCATGGTTATGAATGAACTACAAATCGTAGTTGGCAGGCAGAGCCCCAACCATATCCATAGTTGGATATGCCGAGCAAATGGATCAGATTTTCGTGGCTCGGCAAAATAGAAAAAGTTTATTAGAGATAAAAGAAGCTCGAAAAGCTTGTAAAGAGGAAATGCAGGCTTCAAATGAGTTGCATGAGGAAGAGGAAGGACTGCCGTATGTCGCTGGAATCGTTGATTAATCGGTAAGACACTTTATCATTTGATTAAACACATTTGACTTTGAGTTTTTCGTTTGTGAAACTTTAAGGGGCCAGTCCACTTTGAACATTTCAAAAAATCGATTTTTTTTACTGTTTTCGAAAGTACATACATTCAGAAATATTGTGTCAATATTGTGTCAATATTGCCGATTGAGTTTAGGTAAGACTTTTTCATAGTATAAACTTCAAACGCGTTTTTCTCGAAACAACGTTTTCAAAATCTAGCTCCATCGTATCGCTAAAACTAATAAACCGATTCTCTTGAAATTTGAACCACATATTGTAAACATGATACGCAACAAGATGACCCTCGATGGTTTCAAAATTTTGATTTTTACTCTTTTTTTTGCGAAAAACTGCGAAAAAAACGCGTTTTTTTTTACTTTTTTCGTTTTTCATCTGGCATTTTTTTATTTTTTGATAAAATTTTATATCCGAGGGTCATTTTGTAGCTGGTGTCATACTGAATCTAATGGACTTTGATTTTTTTGTTTCAGACAAGCCGTTGCCGAGTTGTGATGGAGCTACCTAGCCCACCTATTTTTGAGGCGTTACGTTAAACTATAGTTTTTGTACTTAAAAATGAATAAAAATGAATTAAACATTTTTTAAAATGTATTTCAAGACTTTATTTATCAAGCCCAACAACTTTTATATTCATATCTTTTATAAAATCCTCAAAAAAAAATCGCGAAAATAGCCTTTTTTTCGTGGCTCCAAAGTGGACTGGCCCCTTAAACGGGCTTTTCAATGAATAAATTCTAATAAAATCGAATTTGCCTTTAACAATTCTCCTCCTCATTAAAAAATGAAGAGATTCATGTACTGATGTTTCTCTTTACTGCTCAATGGAGCGATTGTGCCTACAAGATACGCGTGGGGTGGTTATCTGCCCCAGTCATGAGTTGAAAGGTAGAAAAAATGAATCTCGAGTTCTAGGGTTAAGAATGTAAGATTATCCGACTCGGATCTCTAGACAAGTCTGATTAAAATCTATAATTCAAAGGCAACCACATAGAGTACTTTGCTTACCTATGTAGAATAAAGTAATGAGTCGATTACAGGTAGTTTGACTCGTAAGACGACACCAAGAACACGAGCAAAACAGTCAGTGCCAAGAGTGGTCGGGTCGTCACAGCCGCATCCGTCACTGTAAAATAACACAGGTAATGTAAACTTTTTGATGTGATACGGAAGAAGCGTCGTAAGAATATTAAGAGGTCTGCACAAGTTTGAAATATTACAAAATCGTTGTTTTTTTTTATCGCATAGTTTCATAGCCGAGGATCGTAACTTCAATTCGCAACAAAGATTTTGTGAAAATTCCGAAAATTGAGCGAGCTATGGCGATGATTGCCAACTGCCCCACGGTGAACCGCCCCGCTGCGGTAAATCCTTTTTTTCCATTGCATTTTTCTCGAAACAATGTTCTATTAAACGGTGTTTAGCCGTCTATCGAAATTTATTCGGCCGATTCACTTTCAATTCGAACACAGCATAATTTATAACATTTTTGATCGTATGACCGGAAGATTCTTTAATATGATGCCCAAATTGTTGATAACAAATTATTAAAGTTGCTTTTTTGCCGAAAATCGCATTTTTTTTTGTCTACAGCTTGCCATTTTCGTAATGTTCAAAATTTCAAAAAAGTATCCGGCCATACGGAGTTTTATTATTGTACTGAAAGTACATTTGAAGAAAAAAAAATGTTATTTGATTGGCAAGGCGGCACTTTGTTTGAATAATAATAACTTTATTGTTTATCAATATTTTTCGGTTAAAAGAAAACTTACGCTTGGCAAGACTGTATTAATTGCGTGCAAAATCCCGACCTCGTTAACTCGGTACTTTCATTAGGAAAAATATTGAAAATGGACCTGTTTTTTGGACCCCAAACTCATGCAGACCCGTTAATGAGAAGATTAAGGAGTTTCGAGACAAGTCACGAAATGCTACACTTGACACTTGACATTTGTCGTTTAAAATTGATTCGCTGTAATAAAGAATTGTAAATGTTTTTTTTTTTCAATGGACTGCGTGAATTGCTGTCCTCGCTGATGCTCGCGTTACGGTATTATTGGACGGACCGTCGGGCAAAAAGTTTAGATCGTCATACATGTTTAGCCTTACAAATAGCTAATTTTATAATAAATTAACACTTAGCAATGTTAATTTTCCACTTTCAATAATAATTGAAGTCAAATTTGACGATATTGGCGTGTGCTTGACAGAGGTTTTGTCAGTAACTGTACATCTGTTCTGACTGTGCAACAAATTTTTTTTTAATTTTTAAATTTAATTAACCCTTTAACAGCTGCGTTTTTTTAGAGCGTTTGGCAAAGTTGGTACATGGTGAATCTGAATTCATGAGTACCCAATGTGAGAAAAAAAAAATTATTCGAGAATTTTTCTGCCCTCAGAAACTACTCCCAAATGAAAAAACCACCCCAATCGCTTGAAAACATCTTAATTTCATTTCCCATCGTTCATTTCTGCCAGAAATTAAGGAAAAGTCATTCCAGAACACGCAGTGGGATTCTGAAGAACTTACGGATCAATCAACCCTTATGAACTACCCCTCGATTGAGAGAAATTCAACCTCCAATGGATAAAATGTTATCATCTCATTTTCTGTTATTTCATCCTGATCTGAATCGAAATAAGAGTGTTCCAGAATACATAAGCATGTTCTGAAGGACTCACGGATAATTCGATGCTTTGTTACTGTTGGGGGTAGTTTTCGACCCAGATTTACTTGGTACAAATTTTTCATGTGTTTTCAAAAATTTATATGAACTGAACATCAATAAAAGTGCATTTTCAGACGCATCACCACTGGTAGGGGCGGTTTTTGATGTTTTGTTACTGTTAGGGGTAGTTTTTGAATCGGATGTTCTTGATACACATTTTCCATGCGTTTTCGAAAATTTATATGAACTGAACATCAATGGAAGTGCATTTTTGGGCGTATCATCATTTCTAGGGGTGGTTTTCGATGTTTCGTTACTGTTAGGGGTAGTTTTCCATTCGGATATTCTTGCTACAAATTTTTCATGTGTTTTCGAAAATAATTATGAACTGAACATCAATAAAAGTGCATTATTGGGCGTATCACAATTGCTAGGGGTGGTTATCGATATTTTATTACTGTTATGGGTGGTTTTTGGTCCGGACCTTTTTGCTACAAATTTTCGATGTTATTTCAAAGCACACACTTGAGATCGCGACTCTAAAAAAAATTTTGCCTGAAAGTTATGCTCATTTCTCATTTTTTCGCAATTTTCGCACTTTTTGACAGGGTGTGAAACTGAAGGGGTGCGACCCTTGCGTTTGCCGAATTTTTCATGATTAGATGCATCCTTCATCTTCAAAATGCGATCTTAACGATGTCGATATGTTCATTTTTCTGGAAGTTACGATTTTTCAAAGTAGGTGGGACGTATGTGTCCCACCTGCCGTTAAAGGGTTAATAGATCATCCTATTATTATCAATAATTACCCAAAAACTCAATATATATTGAGTTTTCCAATGATTGCTATTAATTCATCGTAAAAAAAGGCGATACTCCTTATTACTTTAATTAATTTCTCGACAATTACTCAGTCGATTTATTTGAAACTCAGCATAATCAATCGCTTGATCCTAAATCTTGATGTTATAAAATTTTCAGAATTTACGGCGATTTAGTTTCATTCGTTTTGCAACCATTAACGCCCGCAGAAGCTGTTTTTCCATAAACAACCGTGTTAAATACATATGTTTATAACTACTAAATTATTTAGTGAAAAATTCGAAAATAATTCATGTATTATTCTTCTATCAAGACCTATCATTCCTCAAATTTTCAAGAATTTTAGCGATTTTTTAATATTCATCCAGTAATACCTTAACGGACTAAGTGTCGACAATAATATTTATAACTATAAAATTATTTAGTGAATGATTTTAAAAGAATTCATGTATTATTATTCTATCAAGAACTATCATTCCTCAAATTTTCAAGAATTTTGCCGATTTTTTAATATTCATCCGGTAATACCTTAAGGCAGTAGTCTGGTTTAGAAATTTGACAAAATCGATTTTTTTTTTCATTTTATTATTCCTTAGACCTTTCTTAATACGCTCGTGAAAACCGTTTATTGGTATTTCAAAAATTAGCAGAGTAATAGAAATTATAAGCAAGCCGCGCGCTCAGGTAGCGCGGTCGGGAAGCAACTTTGAACGCGTTTATCTCAGAACTATGTTTTTCAAATCGGCGCCCACGATATCTCGATAACTAATTGACCGATTGAGCTCAAATTTTGCACATACCTTCGGTAGCCTCTTTCTGAGGACTGGTAGCAGAATTGAGTCGAACAATAATTTTTCCCACATTTTATAACTCGTCGAATACCCGAAAATGTATGAAATATCGTTAATCAAAGTTTAACAGGCCGCTATTTTGTAACAAAATTTTTTTAAGTACTAATTCTGCTACCAGTGCTCAGAATACTCATGCAGATTGAGAATATCTTTTTTTTTTTTCAGATGCATACAACATCACCCAGAGTGGGCGCCAATTGAGGTGGTTTTCGGTGGACCATGTTGTAAAAAAATAAAAAACTACATGAAAATATTTAAAATATTTTTTTTTAAAATGTAGATACATTCTCAAAGGAACAATAAATACATATGTAAAATTTCATCAAGACAACTCTAACGGTTTAAAGGTTATTCCAACCCAAAAATGACGTCAAAAATCTCGCTCTAGATCAGACTACTGCCTTAACGGACTAAGTGTCGCAAAACGTGAAAAAACAAAATCGCAATACAAACAGTGCGCTGTCGCCAAATGTATCAATTTTTTAAAAATATCAATCAATCGAAAACTACACTTCGATACAACATTGAAAACACCTTATAAATATGGTCGTTTAAAACTGTAATAATCTGAAATGCACGACCCGAAATTTATTACACCTATCGTGTCGTTTTCGAAAAAAAATATTGATGTGTAGAAGTTGGCGCCCTGCTCAAGAACAATAGAATCTCCTCCCCTGATCCCCCGTAAAGATAAGCCCTCCCGAAACTCCTTAACGATCAATCGACCTATAATCGAAGCGACCAGATGTCAAAAATGTTTTTCTAGAAACGCTAAAAAGCGATTAACGTAAAAAGTTACCTTTTTCCGCTGTTTCTGATCTGTACTCTGGGGAAAAAAAAAGAAAAAAAGAATAGGGTTATTCGCAGCAAGGAAAAAATTCAATCGTGTAAAAATATAAAATTATAATGATGAATCTAGTCTTGAAAAATAATGAAGCTCATTTACCATTAAATAATGATAACTATAACTATAAAAAAGAAATTATTAAATTATAATAATGTACCATAAAAAAATGATAACTATAATTATAAAAAAGAAATTATAAAAATTATTATTATAGAAAATGGTATTTACATGAAAATATTTACCTTCTGCAAATGTGTGGGGATTCGAGTGTTGCGACCATCCGTATTCGTTTTTAGCCGTGAGTTTAGCTTCGTACAAACCAGGCTGAAGTCTTTCTAGGGCGTGTTCGGCTGTAAATTGATTCCCTCGCCCATTGATGACACGAGGACTGAGGGTCTTCCACGTTGTTTCATCCACGCGACGATATTCCAACTGCAATTTACAACGGCCACGAATGTTACATTATCTATTTTCGTTCGCTAAAACTTTGAAGAGGCTCGGGCATTTCACCCATAAACGTTAAGAAGATACTAATTTTTTTTGGCCTTACATATGTCCAATAAACATTCAATCTCGAAATTTATTACCTTATATTTATTACCTCACACTCTCTAAGTCTCTCACCCTCTCACTCTCGCATTATCTTGCTCACATTTTCACTCTCGCACTTTCTCACACACGTTCTCACTCTCTCACTATTCATCCGTCCATCCATCCATCGCGAAACCAAACCAACAAACAAACAAACCCAAACAACCCCAATAAACGCAAATCCACCAACATTGTAATACACAGACCAAAATTGAAACTTACAACTTGTAACCACAAATTACTCTACATGTAATGCAGCATTTTTCAACAAATCACAGACCCATCGGCCGATCAGAAAAGAGATCAGAACCAAACGAAAGCAAGCAAGACTTGAAGAAATCGACGATGATGAGCAATCAGAAGGGATTTTGTACGGTGCAGGAATTTGCTGATTGGGTTTAGGTAAGAGTTTTTCATAGTATAAACTTCAAACGCGTTTTTCTCGAAACAACGTCTTCAAAATCTAGCTCCATCGTATCTCTAAAACTAATGAACCGATTCTCTTGAAATTTGAACCACATATTGTAAACATGATTCGCAACAAGATGACCCTCGATGGTTTTAAAATTTTTATTTTTACTCTTTTTTTTGCGAAAAACTACGAAAAAAACGCGTTTTTTTTACTTTTTTCGTTTTTCATCTGCCATTTTTTTATTTTTTGATAAAACTTTATATCCGAGGGTCATTTTGTAGCTGGTGTCATACTGCATCTAATGGACTTTGATTTTTTTGTTTCAGACAAGCCTTTGCCGAGTTGTGATGGAGCTACCTAGCCCACCTATTTTTCAGGCGTTACGTTAAACTATAGTTTTTGTACTTAAAAATGAATAAAAATGAATTAAATTTTTTTTAAATGTATTTCAAGACTTTATTTATCAAGTCCAACAACTTTTATATTCATATCTTTTATAAAATCCTCAAAAAAAAATCGCGAAAATAGCCTTTTTTTCGTGGCTCCAAAGTGGACTGGCCCCTTAATTGCGCCTCTCCATTCTGTTTATCGCGAGAAAATAGCATTGAAAGAAGAAACTTACTTTGTACTCGGTAATCGGCGCGTAACTTTCGACGTGCCATTTGAGAATGAAAGTAGACTCATCGTCGGCGAATTCACCACCGTGAAATCTTGGTTTAGATGGTGCACCTGCGGGAAGATAATTTCATTTGAAACAAAGCTCGGCGCGCGTTCGCGTTCTACTCTGACAAAAATTAACCTGAATTTTTTCAAAAGCCTGAAACGGTAACGTTCAAAAATGTTCAAACGAAACATAAGACAAATTCGGTGCCTTGATATTCCAAACGCACTACCATTGAAATTTCGAAACAAAAGCTGTTCGTTAAAAAAGCCATGAGAAAGCAGTATCGACGGATGTATGCAAGATACAATTCCAGGCAAAAAAAGCATTGAGGGGTTGCACCACCTTGGCACTCGGAAAAAATAGGTATAATTTTTTTATGTAACTTAACGCGACTATTAAAAGTATAAAAGAACATTTTTTTTAACAAACACATTATAGTTTTATGAACAAATTAAAACAAAAATAATAGTCAAATGGCGGAGGTATTAGTCGTCTAGTAGGACCCTCTTTTTAAACGGGTGGACAAAATATCTCGAGATCTACTCAACCGATTGTGATGAAATTTATAACACAAATTCTTTATAATATTATCTAGGATGTAGCGTAGGATTTTTTTCGGATTGGATGCTGCATTCATTTTTTATTAATTTTTAAAACTCTACATTCAGGTAAAAAACAGAGTTTTTTTCATTCGTTTCCTTAATCGTTCATAAAACTATACTGTATTTGTGAAAAATAAACAATATTTTGGATATTTAATATTGGCGTCAAAACATTTTAAAAAGTTTATACCTATTTTTCCGAGCGTCAAGTTGGTGTAACGTTTTTATGAATCATCTAATAATTAAAAAAAAAAAAGACAATTTCCCAAAAAGTTCATTTATACATAAATTACGCTCATAAAAAATGTTAAAATAATTTGTACCATTGTTATCTCTGCATTTTCTCATTATGAGTGTGTAACAACGTTCCATAAAAAGGCAAATTGCAAATTGAGTGTCTTATTTTGTCGACGTGTTAATGGATCGATGCTAAATTTTTCATACAGATTTGGAACAAATTAAGCAAGAACGTATTCAATTTTTTTTTTTTTTTTGGTTATGGTGGAATTTCTGTGCGACTCCCATAATCTCAAATTAATTTTGAACAGAAAAAACTGAATCATTTTTTACCCGTGAGTTCGATCATTCCAGTTGTCTCGCCCAGTTGATTTTTAGCTGTGCAATAATACTGTCCAAAATCATGCTGCATAGTGTGCTCGATAACGAGAGTACGATGGTTTTCGTTGTCGATGAATGATTTACGGCCGGCCTTTTCGGTGATCAGTTTTTGATTTTTGTGCCACGTTACTTTGGCGTAAGGATGAGCGTGCACGGTGCACGTCAGCTGGGATTTTATTCCCGTTCCCGTGTGGACTACTTCGTGCTCCACTTCGACCACCGGTTTATCTTTGAAAAAAAAAAAAAAAACAAACCTTGGGTAAATATAACATCGAAATTCTTGACCTTCTCATTTATTTATTTTTTTATCTATATAAACATGTGCGTGCGTGCACGTATATGTAGATATAAATTCTTACGTCTGACAACGATTTGAATGGAATCGTGAGGTGGTTTGTCGGAGCCATCTTCGGCGAGACACTGATAACGTCCAGCGTTGCGTCTCGTCGCTTTCTTTATCGTTATAAAATTGCCTCCTGCCTCGATTACCTCACCATTGTGTAGCCTCTCGCCCTGTTATGAAAGAAAAACAAATCATCATTTTAATAAGAAAAATGAAGTGATTGACTCGTCTCTTAATTAAAGAGGGAAATACATGTAGTGGCCTAAAAAAATCGAACTTTTTTAAAAGTAGAATGTCAGTTTAAGGGCTTACCTGAAAATCATGATAAACTGTTCAAAATTTGACATATTCGAAACTCCAAGCTGAGTTTATGTGCAAAATTTAAGGGGCCAGTCCACTTTGGAAATTTAAAAAAAAACGATTTTTTTTACTGTTTTCAAAAGTACGTACATTCAGAAATATTGTGTCAAAATTTTATGAAAATCCGAGCTCTCTAAGTCAAACTCGGCCCGACCGCCATCGGATTCGCCGACAATCGCGATGACGACCGTGTTCGCTCTGCAAACCGCCGCAGTTCTGAGTGCTCAAAAGAGACCAGAACCAAACGAAAGCAAGCAAGACTTGAAGAAATCGACGATGATGAGCAATCAGGAGGGATTTTGTACGGTGCAAGAATTGCCGTTTGAGTTTAGGTAAGAGTTTTTCATAGTATAAACTTCAAACGCGTTTTTCTCGAAACAACGTTTTCAAAATCTAGCTCCATCGTATCTCTAAAACTAATAAACCGATTCTCTTGAAATTTGAACCACATATTGTAAACATGATTCGCAACAAGATGACCCACGATGGTTTCAAAATTTTGATTTTTACTCTTTTTTTTTGCGAAAAACTGCGAAAAAAATGTGCCATTTTTTTATTTTTTGATAAAACTTTATATCCGAGGGTCATTTTGTAGCTGGTGTCATACTGAATCTAATGGACTTTGATTTTTTTGTTTCAGACAAGCCGTTGCCGAGTTGTGATGGAGCTATCTAACCCACCTATTTTTGAGGCGTTACGTTAAACTATAGTTTTTGTACTTAAAAGTGAATAAAAATGAATAAAATTTTTTTTTTAAATGTATTTCAAGACTTTATTTATCAAGCCCAACAACTTTTATATTCATATCTTTTATAAAATCCTCAAAAAAAAAAGTCGTGAAAATAGCCTTTTTTTCGTGGCTCCAAAGTGGACTGGCCCCTTAAGCTTCACTTGCCAGAGAAATATCAATATTCTCGTCGGCTAGACATTACTTGAAAGTGAACTTGCTCGCAATGTATATCAGCTAGAACATTGCAATTTCCAAACATAGAGTGTAAGCCATAAAAAACGATTTTTTTATCTTTCTGATATGTTTCATGAAAAGGCACGGCCAGGTGAATCGGACAAGGCAAGTCTGACCAGGGCCCGACGCAAAGTAGAGAATGCCCGTTCACATTGCTGCACGGGAGATTATGACTGCAGTGTCAATAAAATCCAAGGAATTTTACTATACCCTCTTTTACAATGGGCGTTTTTTTTTTAAATACCATACACTTTTCTCTCAGTGTAGTTTATAATTAAAAATAATGACATTCCACTGTGTTCTATCCCCTGAACACGAATTACTTTGTGATATAATTTCGTACATACGTATATCGCGTAAGGAAAGCGAAAAAAAAAAACGTTTTCGCTTCACACGAATTTGGCATAAAAATAAGAGAGATAGAAAGAAGTATTGTACCTTGTGCGACCAAATCATTTGAGGCTTGGGTTCGATGCTCGTCTCACAGCCAAAAGTAACGTTCTCGTTCTCGTTGACTTCGACCCGTGCGCCAGGTATTACGCGTATGACGTTCAAGAGTTCACGCGGTTCGTCGACGACGTTCAATTTGTGGAAGATCTCGATTGGTGGCTTGACGAGGAATTGGCAACGATACGTAAACGAGGCGTCGTTTTCAACGACGTTGCGGAGTATGAGGCTGAAGTTATCGGCGCGACTGAATCTCGAGTTCTCGTCGGAAATCATAGATCTGTCGCTTACGAACAATAACTCGTTGTCTCGGTACCAGCTTATCACCGTGTCCTCTGTGACAATGTCAAAAACGAGAAAAAAAAAAAACAAAAGAAACCATACAAGTTAATCGATTGACCCTTGAATGTCATCGGATGCTTACAATTAGATTGTAAAAAAAATAAATAAAAAGTAACCTGCACTTGTATTCGCACCTTACGGAGTAAAATCAAACCATTGGAATAAAAATAACATTACGGTTTTTGGCGGGCGTAATTTAAAATTTGTTTTTTTTTTTAAATATCAAAGTGGAGAAATTGGTGCCCTTCAATTTTGTTCCTGAGGTTTTTTACTCCTCTATACACAAAGTTACTTTATTATTAAAAATTATAATATAGAAGTTAAAATAAAACATAGTTTCATTGCATTCCAACGATGCAAACTTTATTATTTATTTTTGGTAGAATAAATGGTTTAATAGTGAAAAAAAAGCGATTTTCGATATTTGAAAATTGATGTGTAGAATTTATTATTTTATTCGCTAATAAACGCATATTTTTGCCGTATGGCAACACATCATTTTTTTTATGAACGTTGAAAAAAATTGACAGACTTTTTCGTTTACTTGTCCTTTAATAATTCCCTAGACTACTAGCGAATTTTTTTTATCTCAAAATAAAAAATCGTATATTCGAGGGTTAATAGGATCAAAAAGTTCATAACTGTCGCGTGAATTTGTTGTCACTGTGCTTTTGAATACGTTTTTTTTTCAATTATGGAAAACTAGATACTGACCGTGACTTATTTTTTATTTTTTTATATTCGCGGGAAAGTTTGAAATCGGTTTGCAAGTCATTAAACGAGAACTTTCACACATACCACGTTTAACTAACGAAAAAAGCAATGTTGAGAGAATTCATAAGGACTTAGGAAAAGCATCTTTTGCGTTTCATATGGAGCATTTTTTTGCTGATTATTTCATGAATAATTAACAGTTAACACAATAAATCGATAACTTTTTGGCATGAGTATTATTTTAAATCTACATTCGTAATATCTGGAATACGTCTGAAGGTTTTAGATTTCTGTTGATTATGTTTTTTAAATTCTGATCAAATTAAACGTTTAGCTGCAGCGGTATATGCGATACATCCTTAAGGAGGTCGGAGCATTCCAGTTGAGTTAAATGACGGTTTATGAGTTTTTTTTTTTCAATAGACCTCAAAAAGAAAATCCTTACGAGATATATACTTATTCTGTAGATGCCAAGTTTTCATAAAATATATAATTAAAGGGCAAAGTTGTGTATTTTTGTACTTTTATTACGTGAAAAAGAAAAACTATTGTGTTAATACCAACATGGAAAAGTATAACATTATTAATGATTATTATTTAAGAGTCGTAATGTTTTATTGGTTTAAAAATATTTGAAAGATTAAAAGATTCGTATTTATTAAACCTTGATGGTTCAATATTGAATATACAGGGTGAGGCACGTCAAGTGTTACAGAGCAATAGCACTCAAACTATTGATCATATCCAAAAATATTTCAGACAAAAGTTTCAGTGTTCGAGAAGGCCGTCATACTGGACCACCATATTTTTTTTATCGGTGGAGGCGCTGAAGCTACGTCAAGGTCAACTCCACTTTTTTAAATGGAACCATGTATTTTTTTTCGATGACATTATTACCGATTTTAAGATGAATTCAGCGACCTACAACACAAGGTCATTCTGGTCACGCAAAGTATGAAAATAGTCGAAAAATCGAAAAATATCGGAATAATCACTTTCAAAGGATCCACTAACCTTGGTTTGGGTCTGCCTACAGAAGATGCTCGAAGCGATGACCCTCGACTTGTAGGCACTTGTTTGATCGCTGTTTTCATTTCTTACGATACCGATGTTTCTTATCGGCAGCAAGTACGCATTTTCTGTTGACATATCAGTTACCCACGCATTACCTTCTAATGTGAGTACATAGGATCGCGAAAATGAACGATTTTCAAGAATCTATTGATATGTTGATGGTGCTGGGGGAATGCCGTAAACATTACAGAAACGCCCAAGATTTAGTGCAGCAAAAGTTAAGACAGCAGCCGCATTATTTTCATTAACAATCGGTCGACGTTTGACTCGTGTTTGTTTCACTGTACCGAAGCGACAGAAACGGTCAGCTAATCGCTTAAAAGCCATGTGCGATTTTTGTTGCCTATCCGGATAACGAGCCGCATACAAATCTTGGGCGTTTCCGTAATGTTTACGGCACTCCCCCAGCACCATCAACATATCAAAAGATTCTTGAAAATCGTTCATTTTCGCGATCCGATGTACTCACATTAGAAGGTAATGCGTGACTAACTGATATGTCAACAGAAAATGCGTACTTGCTGCCGATAAGAAACATTGGTATCGTAAGAAATGAAAACAGCGATCAAACAAGTGCTTACAAGTCGAGGGTCATCACTTCGAGCATCTTCTGTACGTAGACCCACACCAAGCTTAGTGGAACCTTTGAAAGTGATTATTCCGATATTTTTCGATTTTTCGACTATTTTCATACTTTGCGTGACTAGAATGTCCTTGTGTTGTAGGTCGCTGAATTCGTCTTAAAATCGGTAATAATGTCATCGAAAAAAAATATATGGTTTCATTTAAAAAAAGTCGAGTTGACATTGACGTAGCTTCAGCGTCTCCACCGATAAAAAACTAGGGTGGTCCAGTATGACGGCCTTCTCGAACACTGAAACTTTTGTCTGAAACATTTTTGGATATGATCAATAGTTTGAGTGCTATTGCTCCACGGAGAGAATTAAATGTTAAAAATGACCGTGCAGTAACGGTAACCAGATGACAACCCTGAAACTTCGCTTATTATTACTGAGTAAAACACAGATTTTCACGAAATTAAAATAAAATTTCTTCTTCAGATAAAAAATTTTACCAGATTTTCTAGTAAATTTTCATGTGTAACAAAATACGCAAAACTTAAATTTAAAAAATATATAATATCAGCGAAATTTTACTGTGCATTTTATTATTTTATGCCTTTCAAAAATGTCTATAAAAAAGTATCGTCTTGATAACAGTTATTTTAAGATTTATTATAAAATTTAATGAGTGTTATAGGAAAATGTATTGTGCTCTCGGTAAAAATTATCGTGCGCGCTACCCTTCTTGTATGGTAAAATTTTAGCTACGTATGTGAAATTTTCCGTAACGTGAGTTAAAAAAAACTTGTCGCATACGAATTATTATGCTTCTCTCACTTGTCACCACATTGAAATATATCACGGTAATTTTTACCGTGAAATTCACGACAAAAATTACTTTTTAATTCTCTCCGTGTCTATAACACTTTATGTGCCTCACCCTGTATATGGTTTTCGATGTGCAAGATGGGTCTTTTTTTCTTAAATGTTTACAAAGGTTTGGTTTGCGTTAATCCGTTATTAGAAATGGTTTATCTTGGTGCTAAATACCCAAAAAAAAATACGTCACCCGTAGCGTGAACGTCTTGCCCATCTAACCGCACGCAAAATTAAATGCATTAAACTATTTTTTAGCTCTGATGTTTTGTTGTGCAAAAAATTTCAAAAAATTCGTAAAGTCTCAGTATATAGTCTGGACAATAACATCTATATTTTTATGTGTTTAATCTTGGATCGTGGGTAACGCTCCAACCTCCTTGATTAAGAGAAAATCTTCACATAAAAAAAAAAATTAATTTGCAACAAAAATAAATGAAAAGGCAGGTTTAGTCTGTTTTGTATCATCGAGGTATCGTTGCATTGCTATAAATCTCGCGGGTGTGTACTCGGCCAATATATACCTGCATTATCGGCTGAACATTTAAACTCGACGGTATCGCCGGGCCTCGCAATAATCGTCGTATTTCTCGATCTGACGTATATCGGACGAGCTGGGCCAACATCGGCTGGTTGGGTCGGATCGTCGTCATCGTTGCCGATCGTCGAGTCCTCGTCGTACTCGCCATCGTCCAGATAATCATCGTTCTTCGGGTCTTTGCTCGGCATGCACTCGGCTTTAACAGACAAAACACAAAATAATTCCAATTAATTATTCGTTTTAGCTTGCGACTAAAACAAATTGTTGATAAAAAAATTCTAAGCAGGCAAATTATATTAATAGTTATAATTGTTGCAATTTTATTTCATCCAAGGTGGATCATTTCTGCACTTTGAACACTGAACACTTTTTCCTATCGTTACTAAAACTTTTCCAACGCTTTGGAACGATGGACGCTTTAGGTATTGGCTGAATTCAATACTGCCGTCGTACGAAAGAAAGTGGCATCTACAGATGATGTTGTTTTGAGATAAATAGCAAAACGTCACTTTTTGATATTTCATAGCTCTGGGATGCAAATACCTATAACTTTTATAAATATAAATATAAAACCTATAAAAATAAATAAATAATAATATTAATTTTATAGAAATTGAAGAAGTTATGATGAAAAAACGTAGTCGGCGTTATAAAAATTTGCATTTTAATAAACTAACACTGTGTCAATGCTATCTAAAAGGCAGCATATATGTAGAAATCCTGAATTTCATTATTTTATACCACAATTAAGCTAATTACAACATTAATTTCAATAAAACAAAATTAAGAATTGAAACATAGGTTTATTGAGATCACAAATCAAGCATAATTTTTCCTTAAGGCCTTAGGCCACTCTAGAGGCAAAAAAGGGCATAATTTGCGATTTTTTTTCAGCGAAACCATAAAATAAATCGGCATTACAAAATTGGGGTTTTATTATACACGTAATTGTACATGGGACACAGGATTATTCAGTTTTTTTTGTGATTTTTAGGTTATTTTTCAGACAGCATGTGTATTATTACATTTAAATAATCTTCTTTTGGTAAAACCGTGCGCTACACATAGCGTCCTTTTTTTCTGGGATGGTGCGGAATTATAAACGCAAGACGGAGGGGGGAACATGGTCCGAAGAGCTATGCGTTAAGCAAGAAATGAAAAAGAAAAAAGCTGAATTAAGGGGCCAGTCCACTTTGGAGCCACGAAAAAAAGGCTATTTTCGCGATTTTTTTTGAGGATTTTATAAAAGATATGAATATAAAAGTTGTTGGGCTTGATAAATAAAGTCTTGAAATACATTTAAAAAAAATGTTTAATTCATTTTTATTCATTTTTAAGTACAAAAACTATAGTTTAACGTAACGCCTCAAAAATAGGTGGGCTAGGTAGTTCCATCACAACTCGGCAACGGCTTGTCTGAAACAAAAAAAATCAAAGTCCATTAGATTCAGTATGACACCAGCTACAAAATGACCCTCGGATATAAAGTTTTATTAAAAAATAAAGAAATGACAGATGAAAAACGAAAAAAGTTTTAAAAAACGCGTTTTTTTCGCAGTTTTTCGCAAAAAAAGATTTAAAAAAAGTAAAAATCAAAATTTAAAACCATCGAGGGTCATCTTGTTGCGAATCATGTTTACAATATGTGGTTCAAAGTTCAAGAGAATCGGTTTATTAGTTTTAGAGATACGATGGAGCTAGATTTTGAAAACGTTGTTTCGAGAAAAACGCGTTTGAAGTTTATACTATGAAAAACTCTTACCTAAACTCAATCGGCAATTCCTGCACCGTAAAAAATCCCTTCTGATTGCTCATCATCGTCGATTTCTTCAAGCTTGCTTGCTTTCGTTTGGTTCTGGTCTCTTTTGAGCACTCAGAACTGCGGCGGTTTGCAGAGCGAACACGCTCGTCATCGCGATTGTCGGCGAATCCGATGGCGATCGGGCCGAGTTTGACGCCCATTATTTCCATTATTTTAAGCACTGGACGAAATCCTTCATTAAAGACACACGCGGAAACTTTGCAGGCAATGTCTACGATTTTTTTGCCGTTGAACATGTGTTTAGGTGCCATATTCCATACGCAGTTGTTAAAACTTTCATTATTGTTTTGCGTATGGCCACCTAAACACCTTTCGAGCAGTTCTGTTTTGGTGAGATCCTCGTAAATAGGTTTTAAAACTTCCTGTACTTCTTCAGAAAGAGCAGGAGGATGTTCGTAATGTTGCTGAAGTGCCTTAGCTTTGAGGTACTTGCACCATTCTATCGAGCAGTTGTGATGTAGACGAAATGAGGTCCTGACGTTCAAAAAAAAAAAAAAATACTTAGAGAGCTCGGATTTCATAAAATTTTGACACAATATTTCTGAATGTATGTACTTGCGAAAACAGTAAAAAAAAATCGATTTTTTTTTATTTTCAAAGTGGACTGGCCCCTTAAAGGGAAAAACCCTATTCATGTATTTGCGTTTTGCCAGCCCGAATAAAGCTACTTCTTTGGGTGCAGTGTGATTGAGAAATGGTGTACCCCATCATACCCTCGGGGGCTACCCCATCTTGCCCGCAGTATGGGGCAAGATGGGGAGATCTCTCTTTTTTTTTGTTTTTAATTTTTATTTGCTATAATTAACCCTCGAATGTTCCTAATTTCATCAAATCTTGTGAGACTGATTATTTGTAGGTTGACTCAGAAATAAATACGATTATGTGACTTGAAAAACATGCATTTTATTGAGCTCCAAACCCTCCCCGTCTTGGCCACCCTCAGCCCTACATATTTCGCTTAGATACTTCCATATCTCCCTTCCGAACTAGGTTACAATCCGTTGGGACAAAAAAAAAAGAAAACAAGAACGAAAAAAGTGTCCCACTGTGCCCTACTCTGCCCTAATCGTGATTTATTTAGAACGGACGTTCGAGGTCGGCGGGCAATCACGATAATTGGACACGTCAATACCAAGCGCTCCTGTCGTCCATAGCAAGACGATGATTTTAAAGCAATTGAATTCCAATTCGAAATCAGGCCATTTTGCCACACCTCGTATTATTACGTGTACACACGCACACGAAGAATAAGTTTCGTGATTGGAGTGTAAGCCAGTTATAAATTGAGCCGATAATCCTGCGGAAGCTCCGTATGTGTTAAGGGTCGATCGGGGCGGGAGTGGCGGGGGGGGGGGGGGGGGGGGGGGGGGGGGTGGGGGGGGGGGGGGTGGGGGGATGAGAATCGAGGAAGTAAAAAAATGCGAGCGGGTATGACCGCGTAGAAATCGAAACAAAGCACCAAGCCTTCGATGCGTGACGATGTCCCGTTACCCCATACAGGTCTTTTTTTTTTCCTTTTTTTTTCTTTTCCTTTTTGCGTTCATCCCGGCGCGAATGATCCATTGTTTGGGCTTATGGTATAAATGACCACTCCCTCATAAAGTGGGTTGAGCAGTCTCCTTGTGTAACTCCAAGAACAAGGGTGCCACGGTGTTTTACTTCTAACGTAGTGATGTATTATTCGATCTAGTTCGATATCTTGAAGCGCGTTGATACACGACGTTTCGTAAGGTCGCGTGCTCAATCCCGACTGCGGGTGCAGTGTTGTTTAGGTATTCCAGGTTGCTTCGTAAATTCATCCGTGGAAAGTTTGGTTACCATTGAGACCGTTACACCACCTTGGCGCGAGGGAAAATAGGCATATTTTTCCGAGCGCCAAGGTGGTGTAACACCTTGAATTCAATAGGGTTGAATAATGGAAATGACATAAATGTAAAGTGCAAAGGCGCGCAAGTGCACCAATGCATTTTGAAATATCACTC
>OZ010721.1:6967762-7068076 GCA_963932345.1 Ophion ventricosus
CTCCTTTACCTTATGTAATGGAGGCGCGAAATCTCGGAGTAATCATTACCTCCAATCTCTCATGGAACAAACATATCGCAACCATATCTCGCAAAATAAATTACTCGCTGCACAAGCTAAAATACCACAAGAATGCAATTATCACTCGAACTCAGGACAACCCTCATCACCTCACTCATCTTTCCTATTTTTGATTATTGTTCCCTGGTATATAATGATATATCAGCTGAGCTTAATCTGAAATTGCAAAGACTGATGAATTCGACCATTAGGTTCATTTTCAATCTGCGCAGAGATGAGCATATCACTCTATATCGTAGACAACTGGCTTGGTTAAGCGTCAGAGTGCGAAGACTTTACTTCATGGGGGGTTATGGTATATAATATCCTCAGCAACCATGCTCCGCCATATTTGGTTGAGATTTTTTGTGTTGTCTCAGCCCACAGGTTATCCGACTCGTCGCGCGGATACGATCATCTTCAATATACCACTCCATCGCACTTCTACGTACCGTAACTCACTTTGTGTTAGCTGCTATGTACTTTTGGCACTCACTTCCCTCCCGCGATTAGATCGTCTCCTAATTTGGCAATTTTCAAGGAAAAAACTCTTTGCGTATCTCTTCGAACCTGATGTACTTAGTTGCTAAGTCATTAGTCTGTAAGTCTCTACTATTATATTATATATAGTTATATTATACTATCACTGTTCGGAATGTACTTATATTAGGCTAGGCTATAAGGCCCTTCCAATGGCCATTACCAAATTTTGTATTGTATAGTTTTAATTTTTCTGTTTTTCATTTCTCATTTTATATGATTTTTTACGTTATATTTACTACTATTTTATATACTTATTGTTCATTATTCTACTTATTGTTACTTTATTTACTTATTTCTTCAAAATTGTACCACACATTGCCTAAAGGTTAAACCAAGGCATAATAAATTATCATCAATCAATCAATCTCTCTCTCTCCCTCTTCTCTCTCTCTCTCTCTCTCTCTCTCTCTCTCTCTCTCTCTCTCTCTCCTCTCTCACTCTCTTCTCTCTCTCTCTCACAAGTCCCATATCGAAAAAAAGAGTCTCGGAAAAGCAAAGCCGCGCTGCCCGAGTGAAAAAAACACCAGGCTTCGTTCCAAAATAATTATCATTCACGGCAGCGTTATCGCCAAATAATTCGTAACAATGTTTCTTTGGAACACTCATTCCCCCTCAATGGCACATTAATCATGCCGAATGACGGTTGCGATAGTAACGACTCATCGATGCGCTCATTTAGAAGTTACGAAAGAATGTTTTTTTTCCCTCCCTTATGTCGAGAACGATAATAAAGAAGTTTCAGGCCAGCGCTATTGTCGGCCTGGAACGTTGAAACGTAGATACGACGAACGGAGAATAAACGTCACGATTATAATCGCAAATGGAAAGGCTCTGTGTTCAACAAACAAAAGCTCCGAAATATTCTTCGTTTTGTATGCAGCCACCCCGAGTATTCGACACTCCCTAATTTATCCAAACGAATATCAAGTGATCCATTCAATCCATCCAATTTTCCGTCGCGGAATTCTGCGACGAAAAATTCAATGGGAAGCTTTCACTTTAAAGGGGGGGGGGGGGGGGAATACATGTAGATGAGGAAAAATAGCCAATTTTGATCATTTATTTGGAAAGAGACAAAACGTTTTACACTTATGATACTTTAGGTACAATTTATTGCATAAATAAAACTGTTTAAGGGCAGGGTACCGTTCATGACGATAAAAACATCGATTTTTTAACTTACAATTTGCATCCCTAAAGTCTTTAGAACACCTAGCTAAAAGGATATTTTCATATGTAAAGTATTTTAGAATTTAAACTAAATGTTAAACTTTAAATGCGTTTTTCTGGAAACAACATTTTTCTGCGCATTTGAAAGGTGATTCGATTTGCGGGGCCATCAGGAAGAGATTTTTGGGTGTTTTTTTTCAAACGGCTGCCATTTTGTTATCCAGAGGGTTTTCAGAAAACAAAAAAACGATAAGGCCCCCCCCCCCCCCAAATTTAGTCTACTTTAATCATTTAGTCTAGTTTCAAACTGTGAAGACTCAGTGATTTCAATGACTTTTCGGCGTAAACAAAAAAATTGGATTTTTCAATGCACCCATTTCCCCCCTTAAGGAGGTTGGAGCGGTCCAGTTGAGTCAAGTGACGGTTTATGAGTTTTTTCTTCTTCTTCAATAAACCTCAATTAAAAATGCATACGAGATATAGAGTTATTCTGTAAATGCTAAATTTTCATAAAATGTAATAATTTCTCATACCATCAAATTTATCCTCTTCACTTGTCGGAATAAATACTTTTTTTAGAACGCGCACTATGCTACTATTTTTTCCCAAAAGTAGCATATCTAAGGAGTATCACGTCCAAATTTTAGGTAAAAATTTTGAAAATTCACGGAACTATGATTTTTTTTTTAGCGAAAAGGTGTCTTTTTTGCGTTTTCACTTCTTTATGATTTTTTTTTAACATGTCGCCATTTTATTCCTCGTAAATAAATTTTTCGTACATCATCTAGAAAGTTCAAAGCATGTTCGGTAATTTTTTGAACCACTTCGGACGGATAGTTTGGTCACAATACTTTTTTGAAAACTGCCTGGGTAGAACGGACCCAAGTCGATGTTAACAAGGCAGTTTTTTACCTAAATGTTTACAACGGTTTAGTTTACGTTAATCCGTTGTTAGAAATGGTTTATCTTGGTGCTAAATAGCTAAAAAAATTACCTCACTCGTAGCGTCAACGTCTTGTTCATCTAACCGCACATAAAAATAACATACATTAAACTATTTTTAAGCTCTGGTGTTTCGTGGTGAAAAAATGTAAAAAAATTCGTAAAGATTCCTCATAGTCTGGACAATAACATATATCTCTTTTTATGCTAAATCTTGGATTGTGGGTAACGCTCTAACCTTCTTAAGGCCGGATCCTGAATTAGAAGGTCCAAAAAATCGATTTTTTTTTTATTGTTTAAATCTATTCCTGATGTATCTAAGAATGTCTAGACAAAGTTTTATAGCCCAATTCGAAATATTTCCAAAGATACAGCACTGAACGTAGTGGAGTGTCGAGCAGGTATACGGGCGCTCGGGCAGTTAGGGCGCCCGTTTTCTCGAGTTTTCGTTTTTACGATTTTTCTAATTTGGCGTATCTAATTACAAAAAAACTAGAAGTCCAATCGAAACAAACCAAAGCTTGTTCGCTTCAGTATCGTTTTCTTTTCTATTTGAACTAAAAACATTGTCGAAAAAAAATTCTTAACAATTTTTTTAGCAAGTTGAAATAATTTTTTTTTTCACAAAAAGCACATTTTCTACTTCAAACCCGAAAAAACATTCAAATTTCAAGAATTTTTTCGTTTTTTTAGTTCATATAGAAGAAAAATATGTCACAATTAAAATGGTTTTTGGTTTTTTTGTTTCAGATGAAAATTACGAGCTCCATTTGTCACGCCGCATGGAAACAGCAGTGGCACGAATGTGCATAAAAATCGGTTGCCTGTTGATATTTTTCTTTAAAAAAAATTGTTTTCTTATGTTCAGACATGTAATAAAATAATCTGAAAATTTCGCTAAACTTGCTTTTTTTTTACCCGAAAAAAATTCCTCAAAAATATCGATTTTTCGAACCGGCTAATTCAGGATCCCGCCTTAATGAATTTCGCACGGAAGATGAGAACATGACGAGCAAAGCTGGAAACTTGTGGAACCGTATTTCTACATGTCTTCACAAATGGACAGCACTTTTCCCACTTGTCAAATTATTCTTTCAAATATACCAAATTATTTTGGCAACCAAAGAATCCATTTCACTTTTTCGTTTGTGTTAATCTTTCATTCGATATTCTATTCGGTTCGAAAATATTGTTAATCGAATAAAGTACGCGCGTATTGATTGATTTGCTGGTCGAGGAAAGGATACGAGAAAAAAAAAATCTGGGCGTCTTTGGTTCGACTCCCCAGTGATGAAACATGCTATTAGCAGGAAGGGATCGACGAGGTTGAAGAATTTGGGTCAATGGTAGTCCGGCTACGAGCAGGCATCCCTATAATTTCCGGAACCCATATATTAGTTAGAGCTTTCCATAAGCCCGAGGGAACTATATAACTTCACGACCGCCCTTAGCAACGGTCCATTCCGGATGTTACGTGTTGAAGTGAGGGCGCCACTGTTCTTCCTAAAGCCACTCACACTGCACCCACGAGCTTGCACGAGGCTCGCGACCCCTCGTCGTGGCCTCACCCACTACTCTCCATATCTGTACACGGGAATAGATTCCTCCATTTACATATTTACACGTCTCGAGAACTTTTGATAAATCCATTTTTACAGAGACAATCTTCGGTACGATAAAATATCTCGCTTCCATCTTCAGAAAAAAGACATTATTTTTTTTCAGTAATTTACGAAAGAGGTCGTATCTTTCGTTGATAAATTAAAGCGGTATTTAAAGGATTTGATGCGTTCGCAACAATTGTTTAGAATTATTTTGTCGAATTGACAAGGCAGCATTCTAGTCTAGAATCCTAAATTTTGGACTTGATAAAAAGAAAACAAATAATATTTTCAGTATCAAATTTTTACAGTCCTTTTATTGATGGTTCAAGAACGGACAAAAACAATTTTTGTGCAACAAAAAAATAAAAATTGGCGTTGTGGGCCTCCAAATATGGCCGTGGAAAAAAATGGTTGAGGCGGTTGACATGATTCCAAAGCTTCCATTCATCTGAAACAGAAATGAAAGCAATTTTCTTGATCGATAAGAATGAGATTATGGCAGGTACCAAAGAGAAAACAAAATCAATGGCGACTGTCTGAAAAAAAGTTAATTAGTTGCCCTTTTTATTTCAAAGTTAAATTTTTTTTTTTCAAATAGTAATAATAATAATTTCGCAATGCCCGAGGTAGGGACGATGGAGAGATATATACTGAAGGTCCATACTAAAGTTGAAGTCAATCGGTTGAATAGAAGTCGAGGTTTGGGTCAACCAGGTTGAAAAAAAGTAGTTTCGTGAAAAACGCGTTAAAGTTTTTGAGTACAATTACAGGCAACTGCAACTATCTAAGTGATATTATGGCATGTTATACTTACGTTATATTAATCGGCAAATTGTGATTTTCTCGACTTCGAAGTGATGATTTTCTGAAGCTCGTTCTTCCCTGCGAGCACCCAAGTCAACATTTTCGCGTCGCGTTCAACCGGCAAAATAAAGGCTTCTTTTTCCGAGCAGAGTTCAGCGATAGTAGATTATCGGATAACTAAACGTGGGTACAATCTTTGGAATACCAATACGATAGGGCCTCCGATGAACTTCCTGAATGGCAGAAACTGGACATTGTCACTCAAAGGAGGCCAATGCAGAGCGCAACTGAAGCTGCGAAACTCCAGGTGGGCCCACTTTGAGCGCTCCCGCAGAACCTACGGGTCACCCTTTCGGCCTACTGTAGGCGCACTGTAGACCCTCGGGACCCTCCATTCAGCCTACTGTAGGCCCACTGTGACACTTCGGATCCTCCAAACAGCGAAAACGTATTTATTTCGTCAACGAACGGGTTACCAACCGGGCCAAAATGGAATGTTGATGGAGGAGATCTCGAGTTTGCGCTGAAAGCACGGTTAGGTGGGGTCGAGGCAACGGACTTGAGATCGAAAGCAGGTCAAGGTGGCCTGTGTTCTGCACGTTTTACTGAAACTAGGGGTCGAAACAAGGTTTGGAAGGACTAACAGAGGCTAGACTGGACCAACTGGAGGCCTCTTCATGGTACTGAACTCGACAAATGGGGTTTGGTGGGATCAACGGAGGCTGGTGGCTTGTGCATTACAAAAGAAATAGGTCCTACGAGTGTTCAGAGGAGGCTATAAATTTTGACTGAACAAATGTTAGGAATTTCGAAATTTCCTTGCGAGGACACGTTCATGAGAGTCTATACTTCGAGAAACTGCTAAAACAAAAATCGATTTTTTCAATTTTCTAGGCTAGAATACAACTCGGCCATTGATATGAGAATTCTTTTGTTTCAGCATATATTGAAAAATATCTTGAAAAACATATGCAAAAACGTTTGGCTCCATCGGCTGCATTCATCACGTTAAGATGTCATCATATGCCACGAAAAATAAAAGACGATTGAATCCAATTTTCTAGCCACAATAGAAATAGTCCAATTCGGAGCTTTCGAGCTTCCCGTCCCAATCGTTGTCAGGTCTATTTTAGACTTGCGTGTGGTTAATATTTCAAAATTAGACATCGAGCCACTCCGGCTGATCATGAAGTTCAGCTGGTATTTTCGTCGATCCGTTGCTTATTTTTAAAGCTCAATTAAGGTTCTCGACATCAGTTGTCTCCCATCTTTTACATTCTACTCTCTATTTTTGTTCATCTCTACGATGGATATCTATACATATTTGGAACTCTTTGTATAAACGTATTACCGATGAATGTGATGCCATCGATGCAGGATAACCCGGACAGCGTAGGACAAACAAATAATGGCAAGTTGACAGCGTAGTGCAGTTCAGTGAACGTAATGCCATCGGTTTCGGGTTAGTCCGTTCGAAATGCACTTCGAATGGACATTACATTCACCGAACTGTACTACGCTGTCAACTTACGAGTATTTGGTTGGCCTACACTGTCCAGGCTAACCTGCAACAATAGCATCATATTCACCGGACTAAACTACGCAGTCAAATTACCATCGTTCGATTGGGCTACGCTGTCCAGGCTAATCTGCTCCGATGGCATCAAATTCTTCGGTGCAGGTTAGCCCGGACAGCGTAGGCCAACCAAATAACTTTAATACAATTCAATTTTTATTTTCTTCAATGCATTATTTATCATTTCGTGCTGTTTTCTATTTTGTACATGCGTTGTACTTTTAATTTCAAAAATAAATACGACATCCTGAGCAGGGCTTCATTTCATCATCCTGACTAGGCCATGACTCTACACTTTGATTAAGCCTTGAAAAATCAAGCCCTGATCAGGCCTTGGTCCTTTTACTCTGATCAGGTCTTGATTTTGTACCCTCATCAGGCCTTGATGGTTTTACCTCGATCATGTCTTGATTTTGTACCTTCATCAGTCCTTGATATTTTACCCTCATCAGGCCTAAGTCAGGGATTGCATTTCACAAATGATTAGGTCTTGATAAAAAATCCTGATCAAAGCCGGAAAAATAAATAAGGATGCCTGATCAGGTCTTTATTGTAGCCGGAGCAAGATTTTTACTCGGGAATATCACAAAAATTTTCATAAATCTACATGACTCTTTACATTTCACGGTCCTCTTATCGCCGCCATGTTTTTTAGGCTCCGCCCATATATGACAGATCCTAATTGGAACCCTACGACAATGTCTGCATGAATGTGCCTACATTTATACACGTAACGTAAATAAATATATCTGCTATCTCACCGTTCGTCAATGATTTGGACACACCATAAACTGTATCATGCTTATCCGTGTGAATAAATCTTATATATACATGTGTGTATATATATATATATATATATATATACACACTGTGACGCTTCTGGGAAATAATATCGAGGCTTGCACACGCGTCATAAATCCCGCCACGATATGGACGCGTCTTTTTAATCTCATACGGGGACATAAATTCCAATGAGGCATGAACGGACGTACGCGATTCTGCACGTAGTCCGCAATAGTTATAACAAAATTGGCAGAAGGTTCGTCTTTTAGTGGTTACATACGTGGACACACCCAGAAACGTATTCGCTATTCTATTCTTACGTCGCGTCGGGCATATACGAGACTTCCTTAGTGAGTATAGTGATATAGTGATCCTTAGTGAGTACCAAACGGTTTTCTGGCTAATCTTCAGTTCCTGGGCAATGGAATAAGTGCTCACATGCCGGTCCGACTCGACGATTTCCATGATTTTATCGACATTTTCGACGATTGGTCTACCAGAACGTGCCTCATCTTCGACGTCCATATTACCAGAACGGAATCGTTGGAACCACCGCTTTGCTGTTGCATTCGATACTGTATTGGGTCCATAAACAGCACAATTTTTTTTGGCCGCCTACTCCGCCTTTTCACCTTGGTCGTAGTGGTACTGAAGAATGTATCGAATTTTCTCTTTTTTTACCTCCATTTTCGAACGCTGTAACAACACAACTGGCTTCACCTAACACAAAACTGTCGAAGAACTTTTTTTGAAGCGTAATGTCACCTTTAAATCGCTGTATAGTATGACCCGATGCGATGTATACATCGTGAGATATGGCTCACTAAAGACATCTAGCGGAAAACGCTCAGAACTTTTTACTTCACCCAATAAATGGCTATATCTCTGAAACTAGACGGTCAAAATTCGTGATTTTTTTTTACCCACTTTGTCATATGTTCCCGTGTAATTGAGAATTAAAAAAAAATCTGTACAAAAGTTTTGAAGTTTTTTCCGCTGCTCTCCATAAGAACAAGTGCAAAACCATGAAAACTTTGATTGCCAACATCTCGAATACACAACGGTGAATCCTTTTGAAATTTTACAGATAACCATTTAATAGTGTTCTGAATGGGTCCTCAAAATAAATAAAAAATCTATAGAAAAACGCCTTGGCGAGACTACTGCCTTAAACCAAAGTTATGGTAAGTTCGAGGATCATTACGCTTGGTCGCCCTTTGCATCGTTGTTAATAATCGTTACCATTCTTGTTCGAAGGCCAAATGACGAGGCTGAAGAAATTAATCGAAGACGGTTCTGCCAAAAACGAAGAAATCGTCATGACTCAAAATAACTTTTGTGCGTATCTATATATATATACTTCGCCGTATCGCGATGAAAGTCTCATGATCATTTGGAAAAGCCGGTTGCTCGCGAGTATGTATACGCGGAAGGACAACGGCATTACTCGGTCGGGTACGTGTTCCGATGTCGCAAACGGCGGATACCAACGAGGAATACGAATGTAAACATGCGCGGAGTCATCGAGGGGATCGCCATATTGCGCGAAAACAAAACGAGACGCATCCTCGACGATGACCGCAAGCTCTTGAGGAACGAAAAAAAAGAGAGTACGAGAGAGAGAGAGAGAGAGAGAGAGAGAGAGAGAGAGAGAGAGAGAAGCGGATACACGTCGCGTCACCCATTTCTCCTTAAACGGCTTGGCGGGAATTGTGACGATTTGTATAACGGACGGACGATTAATTTTTTTTCTTCCTTTTCGTAGGAGTACCGCAAATCCAATTTTGAATTATGCGCACGTTCGCGTATTTAGAGGTGTACGATGATGTCAGCTACGTGTCATCGTTACCGAAAAAAAAGGTGACCGCACGCGCGATGTCATACGCTGCAAGAGTTCCCCGGGGAGTATACCGGCGAGAGGGGATGGTTTTTTTTAGCGTCTTCCATCACGCGTTGGATAACGTCATCGACGAAGTTAAGTGACACGCGTGAGTGTCGCAGACCTGTGTCGCGATTTCGGAAAATTTCTTACGCGATATGCATTTCGAAGTGTTCGCAATAGTCCGTCGTTGTCGTCGTCTGGCATTCGGTGTATACGTGGCAAGGCTATCAAAGTCATTTCGAAAGTACAGGCGTACTAGCGATTCGCAAACACGGCGAACTAATTAATCAATGTCCTGCATCGTACATGGAAGAAGAGGAATTTATTGCATGCAGCAATGCCAGGCCACGGGAGTCCGGATTCCTACGATGTATGCAAAGATAATAGAGAAAGCGAGCGTGGAATTTTGGAATTCAATAGTGCTGCATCCCGTGCCGAAATTGTCGTAGGGATCCAATTGGATTTTCCATACTTGGCGCTACTTCTCAATAGGGATCCAATGGGTCATCGCATTGAATCTCTACCCGAGTCAAAATTTCCGAGCCACGTCCAATCCGCAGAATGAAGGCCTCCTTCCCCCAGCGGAGATCGGCGATAACGGATTATCGGGTACCTAAACGAGGCCCGGGTAGAAATTTGGTCGGGCAAGCCCTATGAGCATCAGTACCTTATGAGTTGGAGGCTGGGGGTACCTGATCAGTTTCTACTGACGGGTACCTCGTCATTTGACGATCAGGCATCACTTATAACGCACTTTATTGGAAGGTTTATTGTCAGTGGGAAACAAGGAATGCCTGACAGGTTGGTACTGATCAGTTCCTCATAATTTTATCACCAGGTAGCCCCTGCGAGACAAATTATCGATAGGTTCGTAATCGGTACGATTTGAGGGGCACCTTACGAGTTCGTACTGACTAGTTGTTCATCATTTGACGACTAAGTACTACCTGCCATGTATTTTTTGTGATAGGTGTGTTATCGGTGTGAAACGAGACGAGCCTGACGCGCCGTTCTTCAATCACTTTCCATGTTTTCTTCGACGAAATTCAAGTGAACGCGAACGTCCCGAGCTCTCTCCGTCGTTTGAGTGTATCTTAAGCACAACTTATTTTACGTATTCGAACGATAAATAAAAGAATTAAAAAACCAAAAAGTTAAAAAACCGATAGCAGTTGTGAGAAATTATTTATTTTATTTTCATTTAGTAATCATGTTATCACGTAAACATTGAAAAACCATATAAAAAAAAATCATATAAAAAAATGACTATTTCCCACCATTTGAACACACATTATGATTCCAATTGTCACTGACGAGAATACCATCTGCTGGCTTTGATAAAAATGAACATTTCTTGAAGAAAAATATTCAATTCTCTTGATAAGACAGATAGATGTAGATTTATACTGATAAAACGAAAAGTATTGTGAAAAAATTTCACCGTAGATACCTAAATAACAGTAAACGTAAAAGGCGAAGGTTTTATTGCACTCAAAAAAATGTTCTCTATAATTTTCTTTTTATCAAGTACAAATTCTCATATCTGTCTGTCTTATCAAGAAAGTTAAATATTTTTCTTCAAAAAATTTTAATTCTTATTACAGCCTTATATTTTTTTATTATATTATTATATTTTTTTATTTATCATTACATTATTATAATATTCTCGTCAGTGACATTGTGGCGGTCGCACCTACCGGTCCCACAACATTTATGACTATACAGTCGAGGTTCATTACAACGAGTCAGTCGGAGAATGAAAGTGGGGGTCATGCGGGCGACTACTAGCGCTGCATGGTGGGTTAGTTTACGTGGCGACAATAACGGGGACACGGTAGACCCAGCAGTGCCAGGGGGCTGAGACGAGCTAATGTAGATACAATGTGTATACAGACTATCGTGTAGTTGTATTGTGTCGAAAAATACACTCTAGTCGAAAAATATCGCTGTCTCATTTTGTTCTGAGTCATCTACGGTGTCGTGCATGTTTCGGATTGAAAATTGAATTTTTTATAACTGTCATTGATCAGTGTAGTTTGTGATGTAAAATAAATATATGCGTTCGTGTGATTGTGTAGCGTAGCGTTACTTCGACGAGCGCGTCATCGTATCGTGTGAGTGGACAAGTCCATTTTTATAACGTTGCAGTATATTTGTATTTGAAAAACATTGAAACGACGAGAACGCGAGAAGTAGATTTCATTGTCCTGAAGAAACGTGTGGGGCAGTGAATGTTTACGAAGCTCTGTAATATCGACCAAATAATATCGATCGAAAATATCGGATATATACGTTCAATAATATAGAAAATAAAAGACGCCAATTTTGACTCGCATAAGAGGACGAATTCATTTTTATAACAACGCTCATCAGCATTGCTGGTGTCAATAAATTCATATTTCTTCCCGGCGTCACCGCGGATTTGCACGGCGCCGCTACAACGTGATTCTTCAACGTAAAAAATGTCGCAGGTGAGTGAGGTACATTTGTAAGTATTGTTTTGGCGAAAATATGATATTTTTTTATCAATTTCTCTTTTCCTGTTGACGATATAATCTCTCGCGCACTACACGCCATAACCTCTCGCTTGCTACACGACATAACCTCTCGCTCGCTACACGCTATAACTTTTCGCTCTTGACAATTGTTTATTTATTTTAGATGGAAGATTTGTTGAAGGATCTCTACGATGGCTACTTATACAATCTCGTCGTTTTTCCTCACGACCAAAAATCAAACGATGGAAACGAGAGCGACGAAGAACCGCAGATGCTGATTGAAGCAGTTCCGTCGACCTGGATTAAATGGAATGCAACGTTGAATATTTTGGAATGTTATTGGATGCCTGGTATATCGACGAAGAAGACGCAAGCTCGGTTTTTGGCTCTGCTCAGGCGAGCAGCTCCTCCGGACACTGCATGGCCCAAGTTCGAGGTCAAGTGAAAACATATGAGGACCTCAAAAAAGCGATAGAAGATGTGAAAAATCGACGATACGCTTATTTGACTGATGACGAGATTGAGTGCCAAAAAAAAGTCCTCCAAGAAAAAAAATATATATCAACGAAAAACGCTGTCCGGTGACGTCCCTGCTACTGTCGACACGTTGGACAATTTCACGGTTGATTTAACGAATACACGTGAGAAGCAAAAAAACATCGACTTTAATCATAATGGTACGTGATATTGTCATGAAAATTTTTCGAATGCAATCATTTATATATAAAAAAAAGTCATTCTCATGTTGTATAGATTATACACAAAGGGACGTGGACAGAAGTAGCCTCAGGAAGGGTACATCTCAAATCTTCCATACATCAACAGGGGTCTATGACAAAAAGAACAAATCACGTAGACTCAAGAAGCAGAAGAGTAATTCACCGTCAACTGAGATGTCCCAACGTTCATCATCGGCCGAACGGTCAGAGGCATGCATGAGTGATCTAGGAGATCGATCGTCGAATAACTGTTCACCTTCACAATCACCAGAGAAATCCATCAATGGTAATTTTGTTCACTTTTTATCCATTATTTATTAATGTTTCAATAATTATTTCTTCAAAGCTTCTACGACGTCATTTCAGATTATATTTCAATTATTTATAAATATTCGATTGTTGTTTTTTCCACAGGACCAGAGTTCCATTCAATTCGAGCCATCGTCCATGAGCGAGATCAGAGAAAATGGAAAACAACCCCATCGAGGAAAATAAATTCAACACCGCATTCATTGCCGAAGAAATCTAATTCTGAGGATAAGATGAACAAATCAACATCAGGCAACCTTCGAGGCTTTTCACAAGCTGTAGAAGTGTCGTATAAGTCTCCTGCAAAACGGCAGGAACGCGAGAGTCCACTGCGCCGATTGGACTCCTGCAATTCCGCAGGAGTCCAATCGGCGCAGTGGACTCTCGCGTTCCTGCCGTTTTGCAGGAGTCTTATACGACAAGTTGTATTCAAACGACTCCCGTACATCACTCTTTCCATCGTGATTCATGGCGCGAGAGAAATACACCGCTAAGAAATATCGAATCCCGGAGCAAAGTGTATTGTTTGTCTACGCTAGAAGAAAAAGAAACGGAAAAAGTGGAAGGTGAGCGCTTATAATTATTCTTTAGGGGGTGTTCTGCTTGAGGAGGCTCGAAAAAGCGTTTTTTCGAGAATTTTTGCTTTCTAAAAAATGCCCAAAAAAGCAGGATACCCCTTCAAGTATATACAATTATATTAATTAATCGAAATAAACTAATGACCTTTTATTTGTTTTCAGATTCCAATAAATATCTGACGGTCGAACACTATAACAGTCTCGTTAAAAGAATAGCCGATCTCAAGGGTATGGTTGTGACTTCTATCCAGATTATGAAAGATGTCCAAGCTACGGTACAAAAAATCCTCGAGGAACAGCTGATAATAATTTCGAAGACGAGGCTGAGGCTCTAGAGAACATTCAATTGCCTTGTCGCACAATGGATTCGTTTGACGAATTTAATGACATGCTCCAAAATAACAGAGAGTTTAGAAAGAAAATAGTAAAGTGATCTTTATCAATAATTTTTGATACACTGGAAATTGTTTTCTCTTTCGTAATTGTGAATTTAATATATTATTTATTTTCTAGCTACGAGAAATTGAGAACTCAATCAACAAAAAACGACAAATTTCTCGATGCTTGGGGGATATTATGAGGACTTTCGTATCGAACGACGTTGGACATTTACTGGTCCCAGTAAAACCCACTCCTAACAAAAAAGTTTTCAAGGATACAAAATTATGCGATCTTCTCAGATGTATGCTCTTTTTTTCATATAATTTTACTGTCAAATTTTGTTAAACTTGCCGACAACATTTTTCAAATTTATTTTTATATTCTTCAGATGTATATACGCGTGCTTATGGAGCCCCGGGAAATTCTCTATCGAACGCAGAGTTCACCAAGGCTCTTCAGGGTGTGCTCCACAATACGAAATATTGGAAACTTGCCGACAGACAGGCAGATAGACACGATGATCGACACGAGAACGAGGAATCGGAGTAAAGAAGTCTGAATATTACTGAGTCGTTTTTAATCAAAGAAATAATACAACAATGTAATAAAGAATACAAAAAAAATAAATAAATAAAATATTAAGTATATTTGTATTCGAAACAAAATCTAATAAATATTTAATTGTTTTTATTGCTTTGTAATTTCAAGTAGGGACTGTCGTGGGTACCTCATTGGTTACAGGGGATTCACTCACGTGAGGCACTGATCGGGGTATACAGACCATTTCCTCATAAGGAAACTGCGTTACGTTTCTGGTCGGGTACTTATCAGTTTCTACCCGTGTGGCACCGACGTCAGGTCATTTGAACCCGACAGTTCCCCGACGGTAACCCGACCAAATTTCTACCCGGGGGGTACAATGTTTGGAATACCAATACGTTAGGGCTTCCGATGAACCTACCGAATGACAGAAACTGGACATTGTCACTCAAAGGAGGCCAATGCAGAGCGCAAATGAACCTGCGAAACCTCAGGTGGGCCTACTTCGACCGCTCCCGCAGAACCTACTGGCCCCCCTTTCGGCCTACTGTAGGCGTACTGTAGACCCTCTGGACCCTCTATTCAGCCTACTGTAGGCGCACTGTAGACCCTCCGGACCCTCTATTCAGCGAAAACGTATTTATTTCGTCATCGAACGGGTTGCCGACCAGACCTCAATGGAGTGTTCATGGAGGAGATATCAAATTTGGGCTGAAAGCAGGTTAGGTGGGGTCGAGGCAACTGACTTGAGATCGAAAGCAGTTTAAGGAGGCCTGTGTTCTGCAAGTTTTACTGAAACTGGCGGTCGAAAGAATGTTTGGGAGGACTAACAGACGCTATACTGGACCAAATGGAGGCCTCTTCGTGGCACTCAACTCGCCAAATGTGGTTTAGTAGGTTCAACGGAGGCTGGCGCGGCGGCATTAGAAAAGAAATGGGTCTTGCGAGTATCCAGAGGAGGCTATACATTTTGACTCGGGTGGTGTGTAGAAGTTAGCGCCCTCATCAAGAACAATAGAATTTCCCCCTGTTTTCCCCTGAAGATAAGGTGTCCTTTTCCCCTAAAGATAAGCCTGGGAAAATTTCATTCACTGCTGTCAATTTCATCCCGTTTATTGGGTTTTCATTGAAAAAGCCATGTGTATCTTCAAAGTTCAGGTCAGCCAATATGCTCCAACAACAAAACGCTTTATTGCGCGTTTACTTGTACACACGTAAAATGACTCATCAGCGGTTCGCAATATAAAAAAAAGTTGCACGCACTGCTGGCACGAAAGAAGTGTGTCATAATAAATTCCATACATTTTTACCGTCTCCACTTGTCGACCAAGCATATCCACGAAACCTTTCATTTGCGCCACTTACATTGGTTTGTATCTCGATATGGCAAAAAATTCCGAAACTACGCACCCGCGTATCAGGAGCCAAAAAAAAATCACGATTTAAGGAGGTTTGCGGTTTTTTTTTCCCTAGGCATATACACATGTCCCATAAAAGATCAACCACAAGGTTTTCCTGAGTTTCGCACCTTCGTGTTCCGAAGACACAAAGATCTCCCAAAATTCTGAGTAATTTGGCATAATCTTTAGTGAAATAAGAGAGAGAGAGAGAGAGAGAGAGAGAGAGAGAGAGAGAGAGAGAGAGAGAGAGAGAGAGAGAGAGAGAGAGAGAGAGAGAGAGAGAGAAAGAGAGAGAGAGAGAGAGAAGAGGAAAAAAATAGTTGAAACATAAATAAATAAGGGAATAAAATATAGTTTAGTGAAAGATAAAAAATAAAAATTATTTAAATATATATTTTTTAATATACCACGTTTTTAAAACGGACTAAAAAGTATAAAATAATTTCTCCTAGCCCCATATAGATTTGTAACTCCATACAGATTCCTAACCCCAAAATTTGTGATTGTGAGTTTTTAATAGCCATGAAGATACTTGTAAGATTTAAAACGAAAAACGTGGGGCGCAGGCAATAGATAATTGATGCATGAATAGTTCACCTAATTCACTAACAATTTTATTGCACTGCCAATGATATGAACTGTTCTGTGACTTCTCTCAACGGCAGCTACTCCCTACACTCCTTACTATTATCATAATATAATCATTTTACTATATATTGAAGAAGTAATATCATTAACGCAAACACTTCAAAAGCATTTTTCTGCAGCATCATCGATATTGGTATCAACCAATTGATTATGTTGCCCAATTATATTTAACGTAATCGCGATCTATAATAAAATTCATAAACGAGTTTAATATCGAACAAAAAATAGTGTCCCGAACAATTGGATCGTGTTGACGCTTCGATTTTTAGAATGCAACGAAAGTTGTCTTTAATTCTTTCATTTATTAATTTTTATCACTATCCGGAAGCTTTCTTGCAGTTTTAGCTTGTAAGTCTCCAATAAGAATTTTTGAACAACGATTGAGTCTTAGTATAAACCTGCTAAAAATGAAAATTGATACAAATATTCTTTAAAACGCATATTTCAGGTTTTTTCAAAACAACCCTTAATTAGGGGTGCAACGGGGTGTAGACGTTTATATGGGAAAATTGAATTCCCTACTTTTATCTCACTGATTGTGAGATTGGAAAGATATGTTCGTCAAAGGACGTGGAGGTGCACTAAGAAAGGATTAGCATGCCGCATGGTCAACTATACGTAGGCTGTTCGAAAGTACCCAAAACTTGAAAGTGCTTGGGGAAGACCATAAAACATACAATGCTGTCTACAGAACTTAAGGGTGTCTCAAAATGACCTGACATTTTAAATTGCGTGCCATTTTTTTTTGTGGCCAACATAGAGTACTAATCTTTGACAACTGGCATCAGGAAGTATTGAGGTTTAGTCATGGAGAATTACACGATCGAGAAACGCATAAAAATTGTGAAAATTCACTGCGAAACAATGCAGTTGTTGCAGATGAAGTTTCATTGTCGTGTGATTTTGAGACACCCTTTATATTGCAAAGCCATATAGTGCTGTAGACAACAAAGACATTGTATGATCCTGGAGCTGAAGGTTGGCACTTTTACACTACTATTTCATTAATTACCAAACCTTACCTCAATCAGTCCGTCTACCACAGTGCCTGAGAAATATGGCACTCTACCTTCTTTCTTAATTTCTCACTTTTTTTCTCCCTTTGTTTATCTTCCCTCCGAATCAACTTCTACAGTCCACGCGGACGAAGTCGCGGGCAAACGCTAGTATCGGATATATCTCGGACACGTCTGTAAAATTAATTGAACGTATATCTTTAAAATTGATCGCTGCAATGGCTGACCCTTCACTATGCCTATACGTTCGCTATAACCCAAACAATCGAGAGAGCTCGAGAGGGCTGATTGTAAGTGGAGGCAGGAGCAGGGCAGAGAGAGATCCAATCTTGAGCTCTCTGTCGCACATAAAGATATCCTTGGAACTTATCGATTCGGTCTTTCGTCAGCAATATTATCGTTCTCTTAGGGAGATTCAGAGCAGCGCTTCGCCAATATATGCGTTCATGAATCTTGTCACGATTAAGGGCTGTGGGAAGGGATGCTGGGCGTCCTCATCGTGTTTTCTCTTATACAGGCTGGTCCAAAAGTTGTGGATCAAACGAAGTAGGGAGGTAGTCCATTTCCAACCGAAAACCACCATTTCTAACCAAAAAGGTCATATACAGTTTGGTCTGTTTCTCAAAGATTCCAAAGCTATGATTTTTCTTCAATATTTTCGAGAAATCGCATCCCAGTGTACAAACAAATTAATAAAAAAAACCTACTTACCATTTGCAAGTTATTTTTTTTTAAGATGCAGCCTGATGATATTGCTTTCACATGAAAATGTAGTCTTGATAATTGTCATAATGAGTTCTTAGAATAAAATGAACTTGTAATAACTTTTTGAATGATAATTTTTTTCCTAAGTTTTCATCATTGAATTAAGAAACAAAAATGATCTACCGAACGCGCCCCTGTAATAGTGAAATTGGTCCATCGTATGAGGATTCTAATAAGAGGTACAACTCATAGCCTTGATCTTCGAAAGTTTTTCACTATCGTTTTTTATTCACTGCAAGGCAGTGTTTTGCTAGAGAATCAAATCTTGCGCCAAAAATGATCTTGGCTACCTCCCCACTTCGTTTGATCCACGACTTTTGGGTGACCCTATATACGAAACGTCACTCGGTGTGGTTTAGTATTAGATCATCAATCTGAAATATTTCTCATGCAGTCCACCCGCACCTTGTCGTTCGTGTATACATACACAAAGCCGAAAGTCTATGTAACATCGATTACTAACGAGTGTGTAAGGGGATAAAGCGAGTACCGGATTGAGTCTTCGATGCTTCGAGTTACGCCCTTTTAGCTGTCAGCCCTCGACGTGTAGCGTGACGAATGACGAATGAAACGAAGGATAGGAGCAGAGAGTGAGGAGAGGTAGGGGGGGGGGAGAGAGAGAGAGAGAGAGAGAGAGAAAGAGAGAAAGAATGACGTCATGTCTCGCATTCTCTCACGCGTTAAGGGTTATTATTGCCAGGCTGGACGCGCAGTCTTATTCCCGAAGCTCCTTGTCGTGCAGACTCGTCGTAAGACGAGACGTGCGTATAGTTGTATATTCGTCGCGGCTTGCATATATAGTATAATATAAACCCTTTTGGCCCTCCTTTCTCTCCCTCCTGCTCCGCGTCCCTGCTCGTTTTCACTGTGCCCCGAGTATGCGTGGGCGTCGCGAGGCATAGCAAGAAAGGCGTACGCGTAGTAATCATCTCACACTCGCGACCGTAAGAAATAACGAGACCCGAGCACAGAGTGTGGGAGTGCCATTGACCGAATCGACCCGAACGAGACCCTATACACACCCTAAAAACATTTTCGGCCAGTTTTATTTCTCCTTTTCCCCTTTCCCGCTTCCTCTTTCTTTTTTTCCCCCCATCATTTGCCCGGGATATTGCGCGCCTTCGGACTAAACACTTAAGGACGGGCTCTCTCTCTCTCTCTTTTATTTTCGGCTCGCGCATATAAACGCGTGTTTACTGAACGCGGAATGCAATGCGACATCTGGCGCGAACTCGAGAACGCAGCCACGTACACGAAATGGCCGCTCGCGCATGCGCACGCACTCTTGACGAGGCTTGGACGAATGCGGGTTACAGTACAGCAGTCTGAACTTCGTACTTTGAAGCAGCTGCAAAATGCTCAAAGATAAATGTTTAACTCAAGCAGCACTGGCGGAGATCAGGTGCTATGACAGGAACCCCTGGCAGGTGCCTCATGGCACATCAGGTGCCATGATATGACTTTGGAGCCTTATGAGTTCGAAGAGGGATTAACAGTATACTTTAAATGCCTCTTCGGACTCTTAGCGATTAAAATACTACTCTAATCCCTGTCTAGAGACGCACTTATAAGCGACGAAAACATAGCAGTGGCATATAATACGTACATTATAGTACGAGTACGAAAAAAAAAACTTTTTCTAACGAGAGTAAGTTTACAGCACGAGCCGAAGGCGAGTGTTGCAGTCACACGAGATTGGAAAAAGTTTTTTCGTTGAGTATTGTACCAAATTTTATTTTACGAGGTATGACAATGGGGGATAAAAACGTCCATTATCGTACCGAGTGATATAAAACATATTTTCGACTTTTTAGACACCACTTAAACTATTTATTTCCAAGTTACATTGCCTGTTTTTCATTATTAATGATAAAATAAAGGTATCTTCGTAATCAGCAAAGATAACATTTTCAAATTCGATAAAATCGTTATTTTTTAATAACTATTGAAAAATTCGAATTTTAACGCAAAATAATCGAAATATCGACTTTTACCATTCTTCAAATTGTGTTTATTTTCACTTGATAATTCAAAATTCATTATCAAATTGTGGTGCCACGGAAATCGTACTGTTGCCCTTTTCTTCAAAGGCTCATCGAAGCCGTTCGGTCAATGAGACACGCTGAACTGGATTTGGTTGTTCTCAAATGTATCAGAATCTCGTGAAATTCGAGACGGATTTTCTTCAAAACCGCGAAAATTGTTACTTGAAATGATCTATTTATCGACGCGGTTTACTTGCGCGCGAAAATAACTGCGAGTACGATAGGACTTTCCCCCAAAGGGAGTGGTAGCTGCAAAATGACGATGAGGAGATGAACATTGGCCAAGTGCCAAACGCGAGTGTGAGCTAACTTGGAACCCGCGAGAGAGTTCCAACTCCAGTTGCGAAAACATGAAAATTGTAACCCCCACAATATGAGCCTCTTGTCCCTACATGTATATTACTATCATCGCAGTTATTATCGTTATTAATATTGTTTTTGTCTTTTATCATTATTCCTATTGTTCTTGTTGTTCGTGTTATAATATTTGTTCTTGTTGTTATTATTGTTTTCATTTGTTGTTGGTCGTATTCATTGTTGTTGTTATCATTATTTGTTTATGACATTGATCTAATATTAATCATATTACTTTTTTGTTTATGTTGATTCAATTACTTTATATTATTTAATGATCGAATTATAATAAATTATAATATTAGTATTGGGACGTTGATTAAGGCAGTAGTCTGGTCTAGAAATTTGACAAAATCGATTTTTTTTTTTTTTCATTTTATTATTCCTTAGACCTTTCTTAATACGCTCGTGAAAACCGTTTATTGATATTTAAAAAATTAGCAGAGTAATAGAAATTATAAGCAAGCCGCGCGCTCAGGTAGCGCGGTCGGGAAGCAACTTTGAACGCGTTTATCTCAGAACTATGTTATTCAAATCGGCGCCCACGATATCTTGATAACTAATTGACCGATCGAGCTCAAATTTTGCACATACCTTCGGTAGCCTCTTTATGAGGACTGGTAGCAGAATTGAGTCGAACAATAATTTTGCCCACATTTTATAACTCGTCGAATACCCGAAAATGTATGAAATATCGTTAATCAAAGTTTAACAGGCCGCCATTTTGTAACAAAATTTTTTTTAAGTACTAATTCTGCTACCAGTGCTCAGAATACTCATACAGATTGAGAATATATATATATATTTTTTCAGATGCATACAACATCACCCAGAGTGGGCGCCGATTCAGGCGGTTTTCGGCGGACCATGTTGTAAAAAAATAAAAAACTACACGAAAATATTTAAAATAATTTTTTTTTAATGTAGATACATTCTCAAAGGAACAATAAATATATATGTAAAATTTCATCAAGACAACTTCAACGGTTTAAAAGTTATTCCAACCCAAAAATGACGTCAAAAATCTCGCTTTAGACCAGACTACTGCCTTAAGTTCTCACTGTTTTCCAACAGATAGCGTTACCAGAACTGCGTGCGTGTAATTTAAGGTTACTGGATGGCTATTACTGGATGGATATTGAAAAATCGCAAAAATTCTTAAAAATTCGAGAAATAATAGTTCTTAATAGAATAACAATATATGAATTATTTTAGAATTTTAGACTAAATAATTTAGTAGTTATATCCAGGTGAACTTAACACGAATGAAACTAAAACGCCGTAAATTCTTAAAATATTGTATCAATAAGATTTAGGATCAATGATTAATTATGCTAAGTTTCAAATAAATCGACTGAGTAATTGTCGAGAAATTAATTAAAGTAATGAGGAGTATCGCCTTTTTTAACGAAGAATTGATAGCAATCATTGGAAAACTCAATATATATATTGAGTTTGTAGGTAATTATTGAAATTAATAAAATGATCTAAACGTATTAATTAAATTTAAAAATAGAGAAACTTTTTTGTTGTACAATTGAAACAGATGTGCATCCACTGTCACAACCTCAGTCAAGCACACGCCAATATCGTCGAATTTGACTTGAATTATTATTAAAAGTGAAAAATCAATATTTCTAAATGTTAATTTATTATTAAATTAGCTATTTGTAAGGCTAAACATGTACGACATGATCTAGATTTGTAAATCCACGACTCGTCCATTTTGGACTAACTTTTTGCCCGGTGGTCCATCCAGTAATACCTTAAGATGGTAACGCATCTATAAAGAAGTACTATAAGCAAGCTTGAAATTCAGTGCATGTCATTTCGTCAATATGTAAAAAAAACTCTTTTTTTTCTTCATAGTCTTAAACATGTCAAATTTCGTGCCAAAACGCTAGACGATAGCTGAACTTGAAGAATCATTAGAAGTTGATCACACAATAGTTTCGAAACGTTTGAAAGCATTAGGAATGATTCAAAAGCAAGGATTGCCGTACGAGTCGAAGCCGAGAAACGTCGAACGGCGTTTTTTTCACGTGTGAACAACAACTGCTTCAACGACAGAGAAGGAAAGGTTTTTTCGCATCGTATCGTGACTGGCGATGAAAAATGGATACACTATGATAACTTCAAGCGTAGAAAATCGTGGGGTAAGCCCGGCCATGCATCAACATAGTTGGCAAAGCCGAATATCCATGGTTCCAAGCTTCTGCTTTGCGTTTGGTAGGATCAGCTGGGTGTAGTTTATTATGAGCTACTCAAACCGAACGAAACCATCACGGGAAATCGCTATCGACTACAATTGACATGTTTGAGCCAAGCATTGACGGAAAAACGGCCGCTGTACGAGCAGAAACACTACAAATTGATTATGCAGCATGAACAACGCTCGGCCACATATTGCAAAACCGGTGAAAACCTACTTGGAAACGTTTAAATGGGAAGTCCTACCACACCCGCTGTATTCACCAGACATTGCCCCATCCGATTATCATCGATCGATGGTGCATGGCCTGGCTTAGCAGCACTTCCATTCTCATGAAGATGCAAATAAAAATTGAATCTACTCTTGGATAGCATCAAAAGACGTGTGGTTTTTCCGACATGGAATTAACATGCTGCCGGAAAGATGGGAAAAAGTAATGGCTAGCGATGGACAATACTTTCATGACATGCTTTTTTTTACTAATTTTTTAAAACGAAGCATTAATTTTCACGAAAAAAACAGCGAGATCTTATTCAACATCCCAACTGACCCCATTCGCTGTTACTAACTGACGACTGTCATGGCGGTCAGTTACAACAATAGCAAACTGTTTCTCGAAATGTCATTCGCGGAAAACTATTTCAACAAGAATTCAATTTCTTGTGCTTTTCAGAAGACGGATAAACATCCATTCGTTTGATGTTTATTGGCCCGCGCTCGGAAGTACAGGGTGTCCAATAGGAAGTTGCTAAAACTAAATAAGTGTCTCTTCCCTCCATGAATTCAATAGGGGTCCCTTTTTCTAAGGCGCATACCTGAGGCCCCGCAGTTTTATTCCAGCCGTGGTTGAAGCAAGTACGCGCGCGTCAAAATAAGTGAGCTCACCACGGAAGAAAAAGTATATCTTATTGAGTTCTTCTTCTCGAGGGGAAAAATTTATAGTAATGCGTATAGAGGGTTTCGTACTAAGTTTGGAACTCATAGAGTTGCCAGCGAAAACACTGTGAAAAGGTAAGATTTTAATATTTATTCATATTCATCTATCACACAACTTGTGTTTCAATTCAATTAAACTGCATTGAAGTAATTTTACGTTAATTTTTGTAGGATAATCGGTAACTTCGTGGAGTATGGTACACTCCAGGACCGTAGACACGAGTTGCCAGGTCCATCTGTTACGGTGACTACACCAGAGAAGATCAACGAAGTTGAGAATTATTTCAAACAAAATCCAAATGATTCGATTTGGAAAGCTGCTCAAGCATTAAAAATAACCAAATCACCATTACACAACATTTTGAAATATTTTTTAAAGTTTCATCCGTATAAAATAAGCACTCATCAATTGTTAACTGAACATGCCATGACGAAACGCATCGAATTTTGTAACACTATTACGGGAATGTTTGAAGCCGAAGAACTTAATGAGAAAATGATTATTTATTCCGATGAAGCACATTTTTAGATGAATGGGTACGTAAACAAGCAAAATTACCGGTTTTGGGGAACGGAAAATCCCAACATATCGCTAGCGAAGTCCCTTCATCCACAGAAAGTAACGGCATGGGCAGCGATTTCAGTAAAAGGAATTTATTTGCAATTCTTGGAATCTATGGTAACAGGAGAGAGTTTCAAACAGCTTTTGGAAACGAAATTCTTCCCTTATGCAAAAAAGAGGGGACTGGTTAAAATTGTTTACTTCATGCAAGATGGAGCGACGCCGCACCGGACTCATGAGGTGTTTGAAGCTATTCATCGCGTATATGGGACTCGAGTAATCGGTCTGGGGTACCCTAAATTTGCTCAAGGCGGACTAGAATGGCCTCCGTACTCACCGGACCTGAACCCTTGTGATTTTTTCTTGTGGGGTTACATTAAAGATCATTGTTACGCTAAAAACCCCAGCACAGTAGAAGAACTGATCGCGGCCATCCAGGAAGTGGTTCGCGGCATTACGAACGATATGTTGGACACAGTTTTTCACAGTTTTCAAAAGAGAATTGATTTTTGTGCACAATCTAACGGTTCGCACTTCGAAAATATCTATCATTAATCACTGTACTTTTTCGTTATTTTTATGAGGTGTAATAAATTGACATAAAAAATATTTTACTGGGTTTTATTTATGTGCGTTTAAAACTGCAGAGTTTCCTCTATTTAAAGCAATTTGGCTTTTCTGATTCTGTGCACGTGTTTTGAAATGACAGCCGATTAGTTTCAGCAACTTCCTATTGGACACCCTGTATATTAGTGATTCTATGAACGATCACAATGAAATTGTTTCAACTGTACCCAATCCATACTGAGATATTTTGTCGAAATATCTTTCCCTATCTGTCTCTCTCTCTCTCTCTCTCTCTCTCTCTCTCTCTCTCTCTCTCTCTCTCTCTCTCTCTCTCTCTCTCTCTCTCTCTCGCTCTCTCTCTCTCTCTCTCTCTCTCTCTCTCTCTCTCTCTCTCCCTCTCTCTCTCTCTCTCTCTTCCTTTCACGTTCGAATACATTAGCCAAAGCGTACAAACATAGAAAAGAAAGTGTCACCGGAAAGCTCGGTTGGCGAGCAACGAAAAAAAACCCCACTGCGTTTCTTTAAATGATAATTATTATTCACAACAGCGGTTATCGCGCTAAATCGTATGCTTAACAATGTTTCATTCGATCGTTCATTCCCGCTCAATGGGACATTGATCATACCGAATGACAGTTGCGCGAGTAAGAAGTCATCGGCGTGCTCGTGCAAAATTTACAAAAGAACTTCTTCCCCCCTCCCTCTCCCACGCCCTTATGAACACCGACAACGAAGGCATAGAACGGCAGAGTAGCTAAGCAGCCCAAAACGGTAAAACGTAGATACAAAGACGAAGGAAGAATAAATGACACGATTGTAATCGCGAAGGACAACGAGGCCTCGGTGTTGTTCAACAAGCGCAAAAGCTCCGTAACATTCTTCGAGCGAGGAGTCCTCCCTATAACCGCGAGGTGTACGCTTGTATAGGGATACGACGAGAGAAGAGAGCTACCGGTTCGTACGCAAGTCTTACACCGGCTTCTTACGATCCGAGAACAATGAACCTGGCTGGAAAAGCTGTTCTTGCTAACCGGTCACGTATTCATTTAACCCCATCCACGTACTGCCTCTGGGGGATCCAATATACCTTGCCTTCTTCGGGGACAATGATTCCGAGAAGCGAAAAAAAAAGATGTTGTCGGCCACCACAAGCAACAGATATGCATCCGTAATGCCATACATCTCTTATTCTTTCGTCTCTCTCAATAACGTTCCGACAGGAAACTGCGTGAAACTTTAATCATGTTGACACATCGTCAAAAAATCAAATTCGTCTCGACCTTCATCAGTCAACTGTGCAGAAATCGTCGTAGGGATGTAATTGGACTCCCACACTTGCCCGTGGATGAATGTACATGTTTGTATCCTCATTCTTTGTAAATAAAAACATGATTAGGGTAAGTCTGAGTGAGATAGCCTTACGGGAGAGATGGCTAATAGATAAAAGTTCGACTCATCCTAGACAAATGGCACTAATAACAATCTAGTTCGCTTCGTTTTGTGGCTGGCGACAAATGTCAGTCAGTTTTTTTCAGCGTAAAAAAATAAAAAAGTAAGTAAAACCCACTTTGTTTTCTGATTACACGTCCAATATGAGATAAGGGGTTGTCATATTAATTGATTACAAAAAGGTTTCGAAAAATTTGCTTGTGTTTGTACATTTATTGTGGAGTAATTATCTTTTCACGTATTCTAATCTAAAAATGAAAACAAAAATGGCGATTTTTTTTCTATTAATTCATATGGCCATCTCTCCCGGACAATCGGGATAGATGGCCTTATTTTTTCCGGGCGAGATGACCATAAAATCTTTAGTACTGTTTTCAGAATATCTTTAATTAATCCAAAATGTTTTCTGCAGCTGCCTAGCAACTACGTGTGGAAAGGGGTAGCTGCTCGAGTCACCTGGGATGAAGAAGACCTGAAAAAAGCCATGGCTGAAGTGCAAAAAGCAACAATGTCAGTGTATAGGGCCTCCATTATTTACAACATACCGAGCAAAACATTGGAAAGAAGATTCAAACTGAATGATGACACAAAAGGGACCTATGAGTCCACGTTTGGCATTAACAATGAAAAGAGACTGTGTAAACACACGTAAAACAAATGCAGTCTAAGGGATTTCCCTTGACAATAGATGATCTAAGAAGTTACAAGCTGAGTTACACGTTAAGTTACAAATTAAGTTACCAGTTCAGTTACAAATTAAGTTACAAGTTAAGTTAGAAGTTAAATTACAAGTTAGGTTACAAGTTAAGTTACAAGTTAAGTTACAAGGTAAGTTACAAGTTAAATTACAAGTTAAGTTACCAGTTAAGTTACAAGTTACTAGTTAAGTTACAAGTTAAATTACAAGTTAAGTTACCAGTTAAGTTACAAATTAAGTTACAAGTTAACTTACAAGGTAAGTTACAAGTTACTAGTTAAGTTACAAGTTAAGTTGCAAGTTAAGTTACAAGTTACTAGTTAAGTAACAATTTACTAGTTGAGTTACAAGTTACAGGTAAAGTTACAAGTTAAGTTACAAGTTACGTTACAAGTTACTAGTTAAGTAACAATTTACTAGTTGAGTTACAAGTTACAGGTAAAGTTACACGTTAGGTTACAAGTTAAGTTACAAGTTGAGTTACAAGTTACAAGTTAGGTTACAAGTTACAAGTTAAGTTACAAGTTGCAAGTTATATTACAAGTTACAAGTTAAGTTACAAGTTAAGTTACAAGTTACTAGTTAAGTAACAATTTACTAGTTGAGTTACAAGTTACAGGTAAAGTTACAAGTTAAGTTACAAGTTACGTTACAAGTTACTAGTTAAGTAACAATTTACTAGTTGAGTTACAAGTTACAGGTAAAGTTACAAGTTAAGTTACACGTTAGGTTACAAGTTAAGTTACAAGTTGAGTTAAAAGTTACAAGTTAGGTTACAAGTTACAAGTTAAGTTGCAAGTTATATTACAAGTTACAAGTGAAATTACAAGTTACAAGTTAAGTTATAAGTTACAAGTTAAGTTACAAGTTACAAGTTAAGTTACAAGGTACAAGTTAAGTTACAAGTTACAAGATCTTACAAATCTAGATTTGTAAGCTCTGGATGGATGAAATTGTACGGAGTATGACGACATGCGCTCCAATTGCGGCACTAAGGAAAAAGGAGTTGAAAGATCATAGAGGCAAGGGAAAAAGGAGAAAACAGTACTGGCTATCTCTCCCTGACCCCTATGGCCATCGCACCCGGACACTCTGGGAGAGATGGCCAATCGTAATTTTTTTTTTTTTAATTGTTGATGTGACTTCATTTGTTGATTTTTAGAGTGATTATTAGGTTTGATAATAAATATAATTGAAGTTTCATTTGCGATTAAAATGCTTGTTTTATTTATCATGGTTTCTCTACAATAAGTCCTCAAAGTTGGTAGGGCCATCTACCCCGGACTTACCCTAGAGATGTGGGTGCATTTTGAGACTTGACAATAAATTTGTGCACGGGATCGCAAAAAGACATATCCTTTTTCAGATCCAACAAATTCGGCTTGCGAATTGTAAATGAAAAATTCTTGAACGAAGTAAATCTTGAAATAGCGTGGTATCCACTTAGATTCCAATATGCATTCCCTACGTGCGGCTTCTCTATGAAATTCCAATAAGGATGTGGTACGATCTGGAGATTCAGCAATAAATTTCTGCATGGATATGTCCATATGTTTATAAGTGCTCGCCCCCGATCGAACGAAGCCCGTAAAGTAAACTCCGCTGATCAACGCTTTTGTCCAATCGACTTGCGTTCCCTCAATTGGCCGTTCGCAAAGAATAATGCTTCGATGCTGAATTAAAACGACCGTGGAATTCTTCAATGTTGGCGAAAGTCGGTGTCATTGATAGTTTCACATTCTGGGCGTATCATTGATATATAACCGAGCTGCGCAAGCAGAGAAATATAAATTGAAGCGAAACAAGAAAATGTGGAGTAAAATAAAAGCCCTTGCGGAGAAATCATCATCATCATCATCATCATCCGAGACCATTTTATTGTCACGACTGAATTATTGCTTCAATTGATGAGTCACCGCGATGTATATGTGTCGACCGCTTTTAGAGACGTTTCTCTCCAAAGGTTCCCCGTCCACGAGGCCGTCAGATATACAAGACCAAACAGCTCCGGTGGTCGTGAATAGAATTAATTGAAGAATACGATATATATATATATATATATATATATGCCTCTATGCGTTAATATAAAATATTCCTGTCACCGAAATATTTCCGTGCCGCAAGGCGGGTGAAGAAAAAAAAAAAAAAATCGATGACAACCCTTCGCCGTTGTGACAAAAGCAAAGATCCCGAAAAAAGGTGTCGAGTACCCCCAGTCTTTTTTTAGGGCTTCAGTGACGAAGGATTTCTTTCATTTTTATTTTTTATTTACTTTTTTTTCATTTTTTTTTCTCGCTGATACACGAGCATTTGTTTGGTCTGCTTGACGAAACGTGATCCAAAGTGCACCGTTACACGGTATACCTTTCTCGCTATACATCAATAGGGGGGAAATAATTGAAAAAGAAAGGTCGGTAAGAAATTATGCGTTGATTCTCTGTCTCGCGCGAGATTATAAACGCTATATCCGCACAACAACGACGATCGACATAATTTCGTGGAAGAAAAAACAAAAAGAAAGCGAACTCATAAATCACACAATTATATGTAGATCTTGTGACGATCGGAAAATAGATTTGATGGTGACAGTATGGATCGGTAAACGGATAACATTACTGAGGTCGGAGTATCCCCGATCTATACTCAAGTGCGGCCATGCGCTAAGACCCGTAATCCGATATCACAAGCCTGTGAAGACCCTTGCATCGACAGGAGATTTCTCGCAATGAAGAATTTAATAAATATTTCGAGTCTTTCGTAAAGTTCGATAAATGTCGATTTCATTTTATTTTCCGGTCGTTGGTGAATATGATTAATTCCATATTAAGAGGTTACAACATCTTGGCGCGCGGAAAAATAGATATAAAATAAATTAAAAAATTCGCCGCGATTATTAAGGGGCCAGTCCACTTTGAAAATTTCAAAAAATCGATTTTTTTTTTACTGTTTTCGAAAGTACATACATTCAGAAATATTGTTTCAATATTGTGTCAATATTGCCGATTGACTTTAGGTAAGAGTTTTTCATAGTATAAACTTCAAACGCGTTTTTCTCGAAACAACGTTTTCAAAATCTAGCTCCGTCGTATCTCTAAAACTAATAAACCGATTCTCTTGAAATTTGAACCACATATTGTAAACATGATTCGCAATAAGATGACCCTCGATGGTTTAAAAATTTTGATTTTTACGCTTTTTTTTTGCGAAAAACTGCGAAAAAACGCGTTTTTTTTTACTTTTTTCGTTTTTCATCTGCCATTTTTTTATTTTTTGATAAAACTTTATATCCGAGGGTCATTTTGTAGCTGGTGTCATACTGAATCTAATGGACTTTGATTTTTTTGTTTCAGACAAGCCGTTGCCGAGTTGTGATGGAGCTACCTAGCCCACCTATTTTTGAGGCGTTACGTTAAACTTTTTTGTACTTAAAAATGAATAGAAATGAATTAAAATGTTTTTTAGTTTTCACAAAAACATGATTCTATGAACAAATTTTAAAAAAATTAATGGGGCAGATATAAGTCGTCTAGTAGGACCCACATTTACACCACATATTCTTTATAATCTTATCTAGGATGTAGCATAGGATTTTTTTTCGGTTGGATGCCGCGTTCGTGTTCTTATTAATTATTAAAACTCAGATTTTTGGTAAAAATCAGAGTTTTTTTTTCCAACAGCTGTCATTTGTACAAAAAATGTTGAACTTTTTTTTTTCTATGCCTACACTTTACTTTCTTCCTTTACATGAAAAAAATTATTTTCTTATTTTTTTAGACGACACCTGACAGTGAAAACAATTCCGCCATCGGCAAGGATTTTCAAAAGAGGTTCTCACTAGACGACTTATATCTCTGCCATTTTTTAATTTTTGCTGTTCGTTTTTCTTTGTCCATAAAACTATAATGTATTTGTGAAACATAAAAAAATATTTTATATATTTAATAGTCGCGTCGAATTTTTTTAAAGATTTTTTATATCTATTTTTCCGATGCCATGGTGGTGTAACGCCTTAACTGATCCTTGCACTACGCGAACATTTTTGAGTTTAATATTATTATTATTATTATTACTATTATATCGTCATTATTATCATTTTTATTGCTATAAGTTCTACTACCGTTCCTATTGCTGCAGTAGTATTTTATTTTTACGTATTACACTGCCAAAAAAAAAATTAATTTAAATAGGATCTATTTAAATCGAATAAAATTTTCATTGAATTCTGTACGCTATATATTCTCAATAGAAAATATAGATTTACAAAACGAGTGGATTTTGAGAAAGTATAAATGTTATTTTTAAAAAATTATTATAAACTTAAATCGCTACGAAATTGAAACACACTCGAATAGTTCGGCAAGAGTACGATTTCCGGGGCGACAAAATTTAACGACGGATTCTGTCTCTTCGAGCTGAAATGAACCAAAAGTGAAGAATAAAAATTTGTCATATCTCGCTTAGTTTTCGAGATATCGATACATATCGATTTTTTTTTTTTTTAAATATCTCAGTAAATATGCAGTTGTCAAAAAATGATAAGAGACACTTTTTGTAGGAAATTAAATTTCCTACAAAAAAGGTCCCATACAAAATTTTCAATAACTGCATATTTCAGCTCGAAAAAAAAAATGCGTTTAATCGACGATGGGCGAGTTTCCGGTCAGTTAACCATGGTTAACCCAAACAAACCCAAACGAACACACACACACCCACACACACACACACACACACACACACGTGGTTTGGAGTCAAAAAATACCGCGGAATTCACGAACCGCGGGGTCCACACACACACATGTGGTTTGGAGTAAAAAAATACCGCGGAATTGACGAGCCGTGGGATCCACACACACATACACATGCACAATGTAATGCAAATCGATTCTACCTCCACGTGGTGGATTCTGGGTAACGCTAAAGAGTCGTATATAAATGCAAATTAAAAGAGAAATGGTTTATTGTGCTTAATTGTATGTAGTGCGTTCCGTCGGGTTTTTTATTTGTTTTTTTGGGTTAGGTTGCAGTGTGGTGTGTATATATGGATGGTTGCTCAAATCGTCGATTAAACGCATTTTTTTTTTAAGGTAAAAATTCGAATTATTTTTAAAAATTCAAAAATCGATATCTCGAAAGCTAAGCGAGATATCGATTTTTTTTTGCTCTTCACTTTTGATTTATTTCAGCTCGAAGGACCAGAATCCGTCGTTAAATTTTGTCGCCCCGGAAATCGTACTCTCCCCAATAGTTCGAACAAAAAATAATTGTGAAATATTTTTTTCTGTCTGTCTATGTCAGTCTCTCTCTCTCTCTCTCTCTCCCCTTCAATCTCGCGCGCTCACATTTGAATAAATTGACAGAGTATACAACATCGAAAAGAAAGTCTCAAGAATTGCATCTCTCTTATGATTACATACAGGCGTGCCACGATGCGCTCTATCTTCGTATAATGAATGACCGAGTCCCCGCGCTAACTCACACAGCAGACACCCGGAACATCGACAATTGGTTACGTAAGAAGGAAAACGCGCGGTGTACGTTGTTTGTACGAACGCGACGTTGCTTGACCAGTCATTTTCACGAGAGCTATCTACGTGCATGATGTCATCATAGTGTGTCACTTAAGGTCGCTTACTTATGGCTGTCTTTAGTTGCAAACATCACGGCGCTACTTCACATTAGCATGAGTAATTAATACACCTACGGAACTTTAAGTAACACACGTGTTCCATCGCACCTCTTTTACCCCGTTTCCATCATCGGCCACAATCGCTTCTATCAATTTTTCCTAACCCTCTGATCGCCTGTGACTGTCTTTTTTTTATCTGACCTGTCTTTTTGTTATATGAAACCTTTCTTTTTTTATATGACCTGTGTTTTTTTTTTCTCTTGATTCATAGTTTTTTTTTAACTACGCGTCGTCAATCGGCGTTTTCGTAAAAGTACACGGAGAGAATTAAATGTTAAAAATTACCGTGCAGTAACGGTAACCAGATGACAAGCCTGAAACTTCGCTTATTATTACTGAGTAAACACACAGATTTTTACGAAAATAAAATAAAACTTTCTTCTTCAGACAGAAAATTTTACCAGATTTTCTAGTAAATTTTCATGTGTAACAAAATACGCAAAACTTAAATTTAAAAAATATATAATATCAGCGAAATTTTACTGTGCATTTTATTATTTTATGCCTTTCAAAAATGTCTATAACAAAAGTATCGTCTTTATAACAGTTATTTTTAGATTTATTATAAAATTTAATGTGCGCTATAGGAAAATGTATTGTGCTCTCGGTAAAAATTATCGTGCGCGCTACCCTTCTTGTATAGTCAAATTTTAGCTACGTATTTGAAATTTTCTGTAACGCGAGTTAAAAAAAAACTTGTCGCATACGAATTATTATGCTTTTCTCACTTGTCACCACATTGAAATATATCACGGTCATTTTTACCGTGAAATTCACGACAAAAATTATTTTTTAATTCTCTCCGTGTAGGGTGTAAATTTCACCGAAGACTGCATGCGGCCAATATGTCGGATAGAAGCCCCTCCCCAAATATAGGCTCTGAATACTTTTCGACGCCTCTTGTCACTTGGAAGTGACTATTAATTTTATGGAACTATTAAATGTTGTTAATGTAACTATTTAATTAACGTTACGTAACTAGTAAATGCTACGTAGCACAAGGCGGAGACGTGGTGGCAAGAATTTGAAATAAGTCAAATACAGTGAAACCTCGCTTATACGTTTCGCACTTATACGTTTTTGTCCTTTACACATCATATTTCTCTGGCCCTGGCAAATTCTGCCTATAAAGCATGTAATAAAGTTTCATTTATACGTTTTCCATTTATACGTTTTTTATTTGCGCTTATACGTTATTAATTTTCTTGCCCGCGTCCGTCTCGGGGTCTGTTTTTTTTTCTCAGTTGTACGTAAATCAGTGTTCTGTGACACAAAAAGAAAAGAGACGGAAATTTAAAAAAAAATTGACAACCAGTATCATATTTTTTTCCAGTGTAAAATTCTGGGATCGTACTATGTATGCATGTAAAGGGTGTCTTGAAATGATCGGACATTTTAAATTGCGCGCCATTTTTTTGTGGCCAACAATGAGTACTAATCTTTGACAACTAGCATCAGGAAGTATTGAGGTTTAGTCATGGAGAATTTTACACGATCGAGCAACGCATAGAAATTGTGAAAATGCAATGTGAAGATCGTGCGATTTGACGCCATTGGACTTCTTTCTTTGGGGGTTTTTTTAAAAGAAAAAGTGTATGCCAATCATCCACATACCATTCCGGAGCTCAATGAAGCAATTGGACGCACCGTTAATGAAATTAGTCCGCAATTATGCCAAAATGTTTGTAGAAAATTTCGCCTTTTATCGGATATTGTGCTCCACACATGACCTCCATGTGTGTATCTTATATTGAAATAAAAATCTTCGTACTTTTCAAATAAATAATACGTTTTTATTAACAAACCAAAATGTCAGGTCATTTTGAGCCACCCTTCACTTAACTGTGATTACCTATCTCTTATTTATACGAAAATGTCTGTTATTTTCTAGTCTAAAATGTCAAAACTTCATTATTACAAACTCGCGTCAGATAAAAATTCTGAGGGAAAATAAACAAAAAAATCAAGTTGTCTCATCACTCCGTTACTACCAGTCAAATTTTCAATTCGAAAAACCAAATATTAGTATAATAGAGGTACTGCTATTAAAAAAAAAAAAACATCGCCAATTATGCACCGATCGCCATTTTCAAATGCTAAAAAGTTTCCGACACATACTGTATTTTACTTCTACGTTATTCTCATTTATACGTCATACTTGCTGTACCCCTGGAAAAACGTATAACTGAAGTTTCACTGTATGTATTAAATACATTTTTCTTAGCAAATTAAATACAATTTTTTTTTCGTTCGAACGATCTTCATTTAATTTAAATATAATCACTTGGAGAAACCCGTTTTCAAAAGTGTTTATTGTGTATAAAAAAAAGTAAACTTCTCGTAAAAAGATTTTAGATATTAAAAAAATTTGTAATCTAATCAAACCTTGATGGTTCAATATTGAATATATATGGTTTTCGATAGGCAAGATGGATTTTTTTTTCTCAATCGTTTCGAAGGTTTATTTTACGTTAATCCGTTGTTAGAAATGGTTTATCTTGGTGCTAAGTAGCAAAAGAAAATAATGTCACCCGTAGAGTGAAAGTCTTGCCCATCTGACCGTACGTAAAATTACATACATCAAACTATTTTTTATCTCTGGTGTTTTGTGGTGCAAAATTTACAAAAAACCAATAAAGCCTTATAGTCTGGACAATAACATATAGATTTTTTGTTTGTTGATAAATCTTGCTTTGTGGGCAACGCTCCAAACCTCCTTAAGATGAGATTTATACTTTCTTTTATATCCACTCATAATGTATATCCAAATATTTCGTTTGGCAATTTCAACGTACAGAATGCAATGGGATGCACAACAACAAAAAACATATAGAATTCTGTTCTATAATATGGGCAATCCTTTAGGATTCAAATTGGATTCGTACATTGAATTCCGATGAAGATTCCCGATTCAAATCCAATGTACGAGCGTGACGTTTCAGTATAGGAATCCAATGCGATAACCCATTGGATCCCTATCAGGAAGGTGAGACAAGTATGGGAATCCAAGTGGATTTCTACGAAAATTTTTGCCCGGGCTCTGATTTCATAATTTCAACCAACAATCACGTACTTCGTCACGTGCATTTGGAAAATTACAACTTCGATGTTAAATTTTATTCGAGATTAGCTGTGCCCATGAATTCGTACGCGCAGATTTCCAAAAACTTTAACTTATCATATCTCTTGATCAAGTGAGCCGATTGCAATGAAATAAAAAAACCAAATGTTACTTCAAATTAAGCCCTATATTTTTTCGAGAATCTATCACAATCGGATCAGTAGTTTTTTACGTGACACGTGCACAAACGCAAAGTTCACAGTTTTATTATATGTATAGATAATTTGCAAATTCGAAACTCTGAAATATTTCTTGCAATCTTACTCCCTGAAACGACGCAATGATATCCCTTAATCCTACAAATGTATTTTCAAAAATAACAGCTCTGACAAGCTGTGCTCTGATATACGAGTGACGGTAGGTTGAACGAAGACTCATTTTTTTCCCATAGGATCGAATGTTGTTCTTGTTATGTTATGAGTGTATAGTAATAAAAGTGTTACTCGAGTCACGCAGCTCAGGCTACACAGACGCACGGCCATAAATGTAACTCGACTGGCTGGTCGATCAATGTTGAGTTGTGCTGTACGCTGCGTCTCCTCGAGGCACAGATCGCGTACACTTCGTAGTATAAAAGACATATCGCTGCTACGAGAATGCGCAGAATCAAATTTCGTTTACGCTATTTTCTTTGATCGTGCGGCTCGCGCGTATGTCTCATGAATTTAATACCAAGTACCAACCCGAGTCAAAACTTTTCAGCCACGTTCAACCCGCAGAATAAAGGCCTCCATTCCCAAGCAGAGATCGGTGATAACGGATTATCGGGTACCTAAACGAGGATACAATGTTTGGAATACCAATAGGTTAGGACCTCCGATGAACCTCCCGAATGGCAGAAACTGGACATTGTCACTCAAAGGAAGCCAATGCAGAACGCAACTGAATCTGCCAAACTCCAGGTGAGCTTACTTCGAGCACTTCCGCAGAACCTACTGGTCCCCCTTTGGGCCTAGTGTAGGCGCAGTGTGGAACCTCTGGAGCCCTCCATTCAGCCTCCTGTAGGCGCATCGTAGACCCTCCGGAGCCTCCATTCAGCGAAAACGTATTTTCTTCGTCATCGAACGGGTTACCGATCAGGCTTGGACTGAAAGCAGTTTTAGGTGGGCTCGAGGCAACGGACTTGAGATCAAAAGCAGGTTAAGAAGGCCTGTGTTCTGCACACTTCACTGAAACTGGGAGTCGAAAGAAGATTTGAGAGGACAAACGGAGGCTACACTGGACCAAATGGAGGCCTCTTCATGCCACGACTCAACAAATTGGGTTTGTTGGGTTCAACGGAGGCTGGCGGCTTGTGCATTACAAAAAAAAGCTCCTGCGAGTGTTCAGAGGAGGCTATAAATTTCAACTCGCGAAGAAAACATGTTTTGATCGAAGCTATCAATTCTCGATCAGTAAATCTTGCAGGATTTATTTGGCGATCCATTTTTATCACTTTTACGATTGATCGCTGACTTTAATTCACGAAATTATGGACTTTTCCGTAACTCTATGTATGCGAAGTGTGTAAATTAAGGCAGTCGTCTGGTGTAGAGGGACAAAAAAATCGATTTTTTTTTGCCTTTAATCGATGGTTTAACTATCAGAGAACATGTTCCCAAAGCCTTAGACGTAAACTAGAATTATTTTCGCAGATACAGACCCGAGAACAGGTAAGCGTTGAGAAAATGTGCGAACGCTTGGCTAGAGCGGGCTCGTGTCATTCAACCGAATATAGAGAAACATAGAGATGTTTGGGCGGACACACGCAAAACTCCAACGAGAGTTTTAATTCAACTGTATGGCGTATGGCCCCAAAACACTTGAATTCGGGACCTAAAATCGTACAAATTGCCGCCTATATAGCTGCAGGCATATTTATAATGAAGGCTATACAGCAGTCTTGATGACGATGGGGTTGCTGGGATTGAGTATTGGCCAACGGTGCAAGATATTCGGCGATCAGAACGACGCGCAACGAATCACGCGGGAAAACCAGCGTCAAAGTTACAGCTCTAAGGAGGCTCGTACTGCTCGTAGGCTCGAAAAAATGAATCAAAACGAGTTTTTTGAAGAAGCGGAAAGACTACTATACGGACCAGGCATAGCTGATTAGAACTATAGATTCCTGTAAGTTGCCAATAATTAATATTTTCCCGACCAAAAACTTTAAAGTGCGTTTTCTTGTAATCTCGTTTTCGTAATTCTTTCAAATCGGCGGGCGTGATATAGCTAAGAAAACGATTTGACCTATCGACCCAAACCAAAGTTAATTCTCTAAATTATTTAAAACCATCCTAAATGAACTAAAAACATTCATAAAAAAGTCATTTTATACTATTTTCATTGCACGAAGAAAGAAAACAAAATGGTATAAATCGTCACTTTTTTGTTCAAACTCGAAAATTAATATGATTTCACGGTTTTTTCTGGGTTTTTTTTTTAGTTCATCGACAATAAAAATATATGCCAATTAAAAATAATTGTGGTTTTTGCGTCCCAGACAAGAATTAAGCACACCATCTTTCCCGCCAGTTCGAGACTCCAGCGGCGAGGCGCTTCTATGGTCAATTTAATACTCCGCACATTTTGCGACAATTAGTTAATATATTTTTTTTATACTCTTCAAATGTGTGTTAAAGTACAAAAAAATGTTCAAGAAGGTCCGTTGTTTCTTTCCTTTAAAAAAAAATCACAAACATCACCCTTTTTAGGCCTCTACACCAGACGACTGGCTGTAATGAGACTGGCAACGTATCCAATACCCGCCGGTATTGGACCAGAGATGTTGGATTTTTCATAATAAATGTTAATATCGAAGAAATTTGAGCAACGAAAATCATTGAAGAAAATATAGTTAATTGAATAATGAATAAAAGAGAAATATTTTTAATGATTTCGTTCCACAAGTATTTGACCAGAAATATTTGATTTTTCACGATGAACATTGATATTGAATTGAATAAATGATGCATCGTCAAATTATTAAATAGTTTGGTATTGATTGATTGAATTGATATTGAATTAAATTTATTGTCTCGAATGAATTCGATCAGCTGACATTGAATAAAAGTTTAGAATTGATTCAATCATTCAAATTAAATTGAAATTCATTCAAATTGGAATAGAATTAGTTCAATTATTCAAATTGAATTGACATTCATTGAAATTTTAATAGAATTGATCCAATTATTGATATTGAACGAACGACTGGTCATAATATTATTGAAGGGTAATTAATTAGTGATAAACTCGGCCGTGTTCGTTTGAAAGAAAATGTAGCCGAAGAATTCGACGAGATGATTTTAAATTGATGGGAAATTAAGTTCTGAAACGACGATGAAAAATTGGTCGTACTTATCATTTTTTTTTTCTTAAATAATTCCAAATTTTACGACTTTTCTATCGAATAATTAGCATTTTTATACGGACGATTAATGCTTCAATGTGATAAAAGTATTAAATATTTAATATTATTTGAAAAATAATATTAAATATTGTGTAAAGTTGAAAGTAATTGAAAAAAATTTGTCGCTTATTCCGGTGGCATTTACATATACATGTGTATATTACGCGGAACGATTCCGGTAGTTTAATTAATAGTTTCCGTTAGTTTGCGTTTAAAATGTCCCATTGTCACGGGAAACGGCATTGCGAGGCTCGTTGAATGACCGTGATGACAAAATGGCTCTATGACCATTGTACACGCGTGCGCTGTGTACGCTAATTCAACGAGGAGGAAGCCGCCCTTTCATTTGAACAATAGAAAAGTGCTCTCGCGCTTTAATGCTCATAACAGCTTTAAGACACGGCTCGTTGCTTCTCTGCGCACAGAATGCATTAAAAATAATACTTTGTCAATTGAAAAAAAAAAAAAAATGCTCATCGTTACGCAACGAAATAGCCAAAGGGAAACGTCGGCCGAATTTTTTTCCGAGCACTGGATGAACGCGCATCCTGCAAAGTAAACCATGAATACTACAATATTTTCTATGATATGTGATTAAAATGTTGACTGCTATAAATTATTATTTTCGCTCGTAGTTCCATCATCTATACAATTATTAAATTTTTCTCGAAACAGTGTCCTGTATAAAATAATTCCATTTTTTTTAAAATAGTACAACAAGTAATTTTTTTTTGTCAACCCAACGAAACGACCATTGTCAACAATTTGTGAGTTTTTTTTTCTCATTTGTAAAGATCAACAAGAGCCTTTGAGATTGTTCAATAATTTTGGCACAACATTACGATACGATAATTAAAATACGAGAATAAAAATACTTATAGACTCAGCAAAAAAATTTCAAAATTTTTTCAGTGATTTTTGAAAGGCCGTAACTTCGTAAAAAATGGTCGTATCGGGAAAATGTTTGAAGCTTGAAATCTCTAATTTAAGAATCTCGCGGAGGATTTTTTTATTTTGAGTATCACGCTCGGCGCTGTCATAAGAAATAGCGCGAGTCAAAAATTTTCGATATATTTTTGTTTGTTTGCTAAACATTGTCAATGGGCTCAAAAACATTTTTTTTTCTGGTTGAATCAATCCTGGGATCTTTTAGCCTGATTCTTTAGCTTCAATTTGGTATTTTTTTGCTCTTTGTACGACCATTTGTCGCTGAGATATCGCCGATTGAATGAAAAGTCAGCCTTTTTCTTTCATCATCGATATCTCATGAACTAATGATCGTACAGAGAACGGGAGATGGGTTTCGGAAACTTGAATAACTCCTCCATAAGTTCCTTTTGGTATTTTAGAGGAATTTTTTTTTTAAGCTCAATATTGATTTGAAAAAATACAAAAAAATTACTTTTTCTGCCGTTTTGGAAAATTCACCACAACTTTGCAAATATTGCGAAAATGACTAATGTTTCCAAATGTTTTTTTTTAACTCAATACATGCCCAAAGACCCTGTAAATTTTTTTATCGATCGGTTAAACCGTTTTTGTTACCCGAATCGTCAAAGTTTTATTAAAAATTAAAGAAGCACTTTTATGCTCCTTAAACGTCAATTAATGATGATTAAGGGGCCAGTCCACTTTGAAAATCTCAAAAAATCGTTTTTTTTTTACTGTTTTCGAAAGTACATACATTCAGAAATATTGTGTCAATATTGCCGATTGCGTTTAGGTAAGAGTTTTTCATAGTATAAACTTCAAACGCGTTTTTCTCGAAACAACGTTATCAAAATCTAGCTCCATCCTATCTCTAAAACTAATGAACCGATTCTCTTGAAATTTGAACCACATATTGTAAACATGATTCGCAACAAGATGACCCTCGATGGTTTTAAAATTTTGATTTTTACTCTTTTTTTTGTTGCGAAAAACTGCGAAAAAACGCGTTTTTTAAATACTTTTTTCGTTTTTCACCTGCCATTTTTTTATTTTTTGATAAAACTTTATATCCGAGGGTCATTTTGTAGCTGGTGTCATACTGAATCCAATGGACTTTGATTTTTTTGTTTCAGACAAGCCGTTGCCGAGTTGTGATGGAGCTACCTAGCCCACCTATTTTTCAGGCGTTACGTTAAACTATAGTTTTTTTACTTAAAAATGAATAAAAATGAATTAAAATTTTTTTTTTAAATGTATTTCAAGACTTCATTTATCAAGCCCAACAACTTTTATATTCATATCTTTTATAAAATCCTCAAGAAAAAAAATCGCGAAAATAGCCCTTTTTTCGTGGCTCCAAAGTGGACTGGCCCCTTAAGATAAAAAAAAATTGCCGTTATTTTTCTCACAATCTTGCATTAACGACTCATCAAATCTCGAAAAAAAAAAATTACGGCACGAATTTACGGCTTTTAAAAAATCACTGAAAAAAATAGACATTTTTTTGCTGAGTGTAATTGTTGAAAAAAAATGAATGAAATTAAAGGATTACGTCTCATCGTTAGAAAATGAAAAAGTAAAAAGTTTCCGTACGAGTTAAAACGAACATGAAATAAAGAGGAAAATGTCCCTATACAAATAGCTTCCACGGTTGAGCAAACCTCTTACGTATGGTCGAAAGATTTCAGCAACAAAATGAATTTTATTTTCGACCAGAAAATGATTTTGCGTCACTCGCAATTACGTTAGTCAGATTTAGAAATGTTTGCCCAATTTTCGGGTACTGGCCGCCAACCCACGGCTATGTACCTACTTTATGCTAAATTTCGGAGCAAATATTTGCCGGGGAATTAAACGGCTTTTTGTACGAGCAAAGATTTTGCTCATTGACTCGTTCGAGAGCGGTGTGTCTTGCCAAAAATGGTGCGACCGTTTGACGAAATGGAAGAGCTCGTTGAATAATATAAAACAAAAAAAAAGAAGAAATGCAGACGAGTGTGAGTCAACGATTTTATTGGGACAATTGTATAGTGCGCGACGCGAAGTGGTCAAGGCAAATAATCATTCGAGTGAAGGAATGCACAACGATGACCGCATAATTGCCATCTGGCCGTTTATGCGCGAGTCATACATTTATTTCCTAAAAAATAGAAAAAGTTATCCGCTCCTCGATAAAGAAAATTCACTGAAATTATTTTGTATGAATATTATTATTCAATAATATTAAAATTAACACTATCAACCCAAACAATATTAATATTAATAGCGTTATTTTTGTCTATTTTTATAACCCAGAATTTTTTATCTATTTATTTATAACCCAATTTACTTATAACCTAAACAAATTCAAACAATATTAAAGTTAATAATATTGAAATAAATATTACCTTTAATTAGATATTGATATTACAAAATTCACTGAAATTATTTTGTATGAATATTATTATTCAACAATAGTAAAATAAAAAAATATAAAAATAACAATATTAAAATTAAAAATATAAAAAATAACAATATTAAAATTAAAAATATGAAAAATAATAATATTAATATTAATTTATTTATACTAACAATATTAATATTGTTATTTTTGTCTATTTTTATAACCAAAATTCTGCATTTATTTATTTCTGACCCAAGTTATTTATAACCTAAACAAACCCAAAAAATATTAAAATTAATAATATTGAAATAAATATTACCTTTAATTTGATATTAATTTTACAAAATTAATATGAACAATATTAAAATGAATAGTAAATTAAACAATGTTATTAAACATTTATTAACAAATATTAGTTTAATTAAACAATTATTAAACATTATTATGTATCGGTATACGACAATATTATAAAACAATATTAGTTATTAAATAATATTTTTACGCAATTATTAAGCAATATTCATTAGAATATTGTAATTTCAACATTCATTACCCTTATTTTAAATATATATTGCATTTTTAAAGAATATTGCAAATATAACATAATCTATAATAAATATTGTACATGAACGCGAGATATTTATAAACGTAAAGTTTGATTTCCTTGCAGCAATTACCGTTCAATAGCATCGATAAATAGAAATGAAAATATATCAAGGCAAATGAGACTCGAAACGCGTATAATTATTTCACGCTTCACCGAGAACTTTTACCTGTGGCCCTTTCGATTTACATTTTTTTATTCAACGTTTTTGTGCTCTTGCACAATATTTTCGTCGTCGTAATATCCGTGTAATGGGGCAATCGTTTCGGCGGCTTCGATGACGTTATCTACGGTGCTCGCGCGCTGTTGAATTGCCACCTATGTAAACTTTCCGTGGCTTTGCGAGAGGTCTTTGCGATGCGGAGTTTAGCTTTTCTTTATTTCTTTCCGTCACGCTATTAAGGGGCCAGTCCACTATGAACATTTCAAAAAATCGATTTTTTTTTACTGTTTTCGAAAGTACATACATTCAGAAATATTGTGTCAATATTGTGTCGATATTGCCGATTGAGTTTAGGTAAGAGTTTTTCATAGTATAAACTTCAAACGCGTTTTTCTCGAAACAATGTTTTCAAAATCTAGCTCCGTCGTATCTCTAAAACTAATAAACCGATTCTCTTGAAATTTGAACCACATATTGTAAACATGATTCGCAACAAGATGACCCTCGATGGTTTGAACATTTTTATTTTTACTCTTTTTTTTTGCGAAAAACTGCGAAAAAAACGCGTTTTTTTTTACTTTTTTCGTTTTTCATCTGGCATTTTTTTATTTTTTGATAAAACTTTATATCTGGGGGTCATTTTGTAGCTGGTGTCATACTGAATCTAATGGACTTTGATTTTTTTGTTTCAGACAAGCCGTTGCCGAGTTGTGATGGAGCTACCTAGCCCACCTATTTTTCAGGCGTTACGTTGACCTATAGTTTTTCTACTTAAAAATGAATAAAAATGAATTAAATTTTTTTTTAAATGTATTTCAAGACTTGATTTATCAAGCCCAACAACTTTTATATTCATATCTTTTACACGGAGAGAATTAAATGTTAAAAATTACCGTGCAGTAACGGTAACCAGATGACAAGCCTGAAACTTCGCTTATTATTACTGAGTACAGATTTTCACGAAAATAAAATAAAATGTCTTTTTAAGATAGAAAATTTTACCAGATTTTCTAGTAAATTTTCATGTGTAACAAAATACGCAAAACTTAAATTTAAAAAATTTATTTTATTATTTTATGCCTTTACATACATTTTATTATTTTATGCCTTTCAAAAATGTCTATAAAAAAGTATCGTCTTTATAACAGTTATTTTAAGATTTATTATAAAATTTAATGAGTGTTATAGGAAAATGTATTGTGCTCTCGGTAAAAATTATCGTGCGCGCTATCCTTCTTGTATAGTAAAATTTTAGCTACGTATTTGAAATTTTCTGTAACGTGAGTTGAAAAAAAAACTTGTCGCATACGAATTATTATGCTTTTCTCACTTGTCACCACATTGAATATATCACGGTAATTTTTACCGTGAAATTCACGACAAAAATTACTTTTTAATTCTCTCCGTGTTTAAAATCCTTAAAAAAAAAAATCGCGAAAATAGCCTTTTTGTCGTGGCTCCAAAGTGGACTGGCCCCTTAATCGGAAAGAATTCGGTTGGCTCGAACACTCGTGGCACTCCCGATAGTCTCACACGCTCGATGTCAAATGTCACTCGTTGAATTTGTCGTCGAAGTGTTAATTGATGGGAGTATCGGGGAAATGTGGCCGGAACTCGTGTTACGCGCGATAATGCGCGTTGCCTAATGCAGCCGAGAGAACACACGTGACGAAACGTCTGCGCTGCAAAAGGCTCGAGCGTCAATGTTCAAGTATACAGATTTTTTTTTTTTTCAACGTATACGTAATAAAAGTTCAGCCCGGGATTGCCATGCGGTTGAGAACTTCGGCGATGACTTTTTAACAGTCAAGTCCATTTAATTTTTAACGCCTGCGGATATAACATTATTGAATCGGATGTTCAATTAGACATGAACTTCGTAATTCGTAAATTCCACTGCAACGTTTTCGAGAAAATATGATCATTGGGATGTTGAATAAGTTCTCGATGTTTTTTTTTCGTGAAAAGTTATGCTTTGTTTTAAGGGGTTACGTGTGTTTGAAAATTTAAAAAGATCCATTTTCTTTTATTTTATTATCTAATAGTAAAATAAGTCTAGAATATTCTCCCAAAGTTTTCAGTCAATCGGAGTCAAAGTCTAGGAGAGAGAGAGAGAGAGAGAGAGAGAGAGAGAGAGAGAGAGAGAGCCTTTGGTAATTCCTCCCATTGGGAAAAACCGGCCGGGAGCGACGCAGGTATACGCATTATTCTCAAAACACTATTTTTGAAGTCGGTGGACACGATTTCTCAAAAACTAATGCACCGATTTTATTGAAATTTTGTACACTTCTTCAAAATAGCATTGACTAGTGATCGAAGGAAGGTTTTTTTTTCGATTACAACTAATTTTACAAGGCTACACGTCGTGTAAATTGTACCAAAAATTAAACTACTTCGTATACAACTCTGTCAAAAATTCAAATTTCAATTTTTTAAAAAATCCTTCATTCAATCACGAGCTATACTTATCTACTAACAGAAAAAAATTGGTTTTTTTTTAATTTCCGATAAAGCTATCATGAGTCATCCTGACCACCATGAGGACACTTTTTTTTTTGAGGGATCTCCGGAAACCAAGTCCCACCGGCTGAATTTCCCAAATTTGTGGATGAACATTTTTTTTAAATATTATTGAAACGTTGCTCTTTTATGTAATTAACATTTTGAATAAAATAATGTATATATTATATTAAACAAAAAATAGAAAAGCCAAAAAAGAAAATATTCTTTTTTGGCTTCGAAGCCCACGTAACCCCTTAAAAAATTAGTAAAAAAAAAACCTCACTGAAAGTATTGTCCATCGCTAGCCACTAATTTTTCCCATCTTTCTCGCAGCATTTTAATTCCACGTCGGAAAAAAGACACGTCTTTTGGATGATCGGTCAACTCCTGGATAGCCTTTTTGAGGTTATCCAGGAGTTGACCGATTTTTTGACATCATAATAATGGAAGTGCTGCTCAGCCGGGGCATGTGCAATCGATCGGTACAAGTGATAATCGGATGAGGCAATGTTTGGTGAATACGGCGGGTGGGGTAGGACTTCCCATTTAAGTGTATCCGAATAGGTTTTCACCGGTTTTGCAACATGTTGCCGAGCGTTGTCATGCTGCAAAATCAATTTGTCGTGTCTCTGTTCGTATAGCGGCCGTTTTTCCTCCAATACTCGGCTTAAACGCATCAATTGCAGTCGATAGCGATGTCCCGTGATGGTTTCGTTCGGCTTGAGCAGCTCATAATAAACTAGACCCAGCTGATCCCACCAAACGCAGAGCAGAAGCTTGAAACCATGGATATTCGGCTTTGCCGACGATGTTGATTCATGGACGGGCTTACCCCACGATTTTCTACGCTTAGGGCTATCGTAGTGTATCCACTTTTCATCGCCAGTCACGATACGATGCAAAAAACCTTTCCTTTTCTGCCGTTGAAGTAGCCGTTCACGCGTGAAAGGATGCCGTTCGACGTCTCTCGGCTTCAACTCGCACAGCACCCAATGTCCTTGCTTTTGAATCATTCATAATGCTTTCAAACGTTTCAAAACTGTTCTGTGATCAACTCCTAATGATTCTGCAAGTTCAGCTAGCGTCTGGTATGAGTCTTCATGAATTAATGCCTCCGCAATTCTTCGTCTTCAAATTTCTTCGGTGCGCCAGAGCGTTCTTTATCTTCAACATCAAAATCATTATTTATGTAGCATGTAAACCAATCTCTGCATCTTGCTTCCGACAGAGCATGGTCGCCGTAAGTCTCAACAAGAATTCCGTGTGCTTCAGCTGCAGATTTATTAAAAATAAAGTAGTGCAGTAAAATTCTTCGCAAATACTCGTCATTTGGCACGAAATTTGACATGTTTAATACTATGAAAAAAAAAAAATATATAATTTCTTCACACTTTGGCGAAATGACATACACTGAATTTCAAGCTTGCTTGTAGAACTTTTTTATGGATGTGTTGCCATCTTAAACTACACGCACGCAGTTTTGGTTACGTAATGTGTTGGAAAACAGCGAAAACTTCTTCAAGATCCCAATAGATAGATCGAGTCAATTTCATTGCACGTCCGATAAAAAAAAATCAGTATCCTTAAACATTGTTTGACAACGGCAGCAATTGAATGCGATGAACAGTTCAGGCTCCTCCAGTTTTTCGTTATCAGATATCGAACAGCAATAGATTCTATATGTATGCAACATTTTAGACGAAGGAATGTAGCATATTCAGCGTGGAATACTTCGAACAATCAATCACCCGTAGTCATTGAAATGGAGTATACACAGAAAATACGTTTTTCTTTTTTCCTTTCGTCGAAGCATTGGTTGTACGCTGCTTATTAAGAGGAGTGAAACTTCTCTCGACAGGGCGGGCGTCAGCCTCGGGTGTTTCTTGTATAAATAGTGTCGGGGCACTCGAAAAACCCGCGGCTGTGGCGGGTCTCATCTTGACTACAGATTAGAGAGGGCCACGGTTCAATTTCTAGGCTGCTTGTGAGTTTTTATTTTCTACGCTTAACACGCAACAATTTTCTCGAATATCGCAGACAATTTTTTTTTTCCTTTGCGGCAAAACTAAATTTCTTTGCAAGAAAGAAATGCAACAATATGGTTTTTTTTTAATCGTTTAAAATCGTCGGCTCGCTATTCATCAGGTACCATTATTTTTTACTCTAGATTGAAGCGGTGCGCTCGATAAAAGAAACTCAAATAAACCATCAACCGTCTAAAAGGAAGAAGAAAAATCTTGCTTTGATAGATTTTTTTTTTTCTTGCGATAATGACTAGCTGTGAGCAATCTTTTTCGATTCTTGCGCGACGGAAAAAATACACGTCTCTCTTTGACGTTCATCCTTATAACATTGGATTGCAAGATTTGCAAGACCTTCGTTTCGTGGTATTCTTGACATCAAAGCGTCATCTTTATTGCCCGAGACTCGTCCTACAAATCCTCAAGTGGTTGACCAATCGCTTTATCTACGTCGGAACTTATCCATTGTCCTGTGACACGATTAACTGTCTCTCTCCTCCCGTTTCGCTCTCTTATTCCTTCTTATCTCTCTCTCTCTTTCTCACTCTCTCTCTCTCTCTCTCTCTCTCTCTTTACTATTTAAATTTTCTTCTATCATTTACTGTTCTACCCTAACCTTGCCCCTCTCCTCACTTCTAGTAGCCCTTTTTCCTTAGTAACTTTATCTTCAATTTTCTATTGTTTTACCGCCATATCTTAATTTCATCCGATATTATTTTATCTACGCTCCTTTTGTTTTTTGTAGTCTTAAGGGGCCAGTCTACTTTGAAAATTTCGAAAAATCGATTTTTTTTTACTGTTTTCGAAAGTACATACATTCAGAAATATTGTGTCAATATTGTGTCAATATTGCCGATTGAGTTTAGGTAAGAGTTTTTCATAGTATAAACTTCAAACGCGTTTTTCTCGAAGCAACGTTTTCAAAATCTCGCTCCATCGTATCTCTAAAACTAATAAACCGATGCTCTTGAAATTTGAACCACATATTGTAAATATGATTCGCAACAAGATGACCCTCGATGGTTTTAAAATTTTGATTTTTACTTCTATAGCTATTCTTATATATAATCGAAAAAACTTTAGTGTCTCGTCATAACTCAAAAATTATATGAGCTGTTGGTCCGGCCGTTGACCTTCCAGAAATAAAGGTGTCATCGGAAAAATGCTGCCCAGTCGTCATTTTGACACGTATAGCTGTGAAAAAATAATCTTGTATTGTCAATTACGTGTATAATAAAACCCCTATTTTGTAACTTCGGTTTATTTTATGGTTTCGGTGAAAAAAAAATCACAAAATATGCCCTTTTTTGCCACTAGAGTAGCCTAACGCCTTAAAAGGCGTTAAATTAAAAAAAAAGTTAAATTGAAACATTGAAGCCTTATATGTTGTCTAGGATACTGCCTTAATGTTTTCCCTTAGTTTATTGGAGCATGTCTCTCTCTCTCTCTCATTTTTATTTTTCTCGTAATCTATTCACATCCTACACAATCAAAGTTTCGGATTTTACACAAGAGTAAAATCCGAAACTTTGATACTCGGCTTTGTAGAATATCCGTGGAATCCGGATGGACCAAAGACAGGCATATATATATATATATATATATAGCCACACGTCGTGGTCGCGACGCTCTTACGCTCTCTGTGCGTTCCACGATGGTCGAGATGCTGTTGCATCGCCAAGAGACGAGGTATGTCCGTTGACGTATAAATATATACAAATACATACACATATATATATACAGGGTGGACCACGCAACGCGTGCACCTCTTTTACGACCAAAATATGCGTTGCACAAAAAAATGTTTTATACAAAAGTTACATGGTTTATAAGGCTACACTATGTGGTGCATTTATTTTTTTTTATAGGTGGAGGCGCTTCGAAGATTTGAAGGTCAACTTTATTTTTTCAAATGGTATGCTATATTTTTTATAGCGTAATATGATAGACTATCGAATTCTGAGTAAAAAAGTATAGACCTTTATTAACCCTAGAGTTAATAGCTAGCGAGTAATTTCACTTTATTACTTTAAAATTTTCTTCACGTAATATCAAGTTGGAGATTCAAATCTACTACAAATTTCTGAATGGCAGTGCTTACATCACAGTGTTTATCAATATGAACACATTTACCACATCACACACACTTATCATGATTCACAATCTTCTCAATGATTGTAATCCAGTATTAAAGTATCCTTCGGTGATTGTGCGTGATTATTATCAGAAAGATAAAAGTGAAAATGAACGAATGAATCTCCAACTTGATATTACGTGAAGAAAATTTTAAAGTAATAAAGTGAAATTACTCGTTAGCTATTAACTCTAGGGCTAATAAAGGTCTATACTTTTTTACTCAGAATTCGATACTCTATCATATTGCGCTATAAAAAATATAGCATTCCATTTGAAAAAATAAAGTTGACCTTCAAATCTTCGAAGCGCCTCCACCTATAAAAAAAATAAATGCACCACATAGTGTAGCCTTATAAACCATGTAACTTTTGTATAAAACATTTTTTTGTGCAACGCATATTTTGGTCGTAAAAGAGGTGCACACGTTGCGTGGTCCACCCTGTATATATATATGTATATGTGGGGGAAAGGATACTTTGAATCCGTTATAACTATGCAATGTTGACTATTAGCATACTGTAAATTTTGAGGACGGGACGGTCCTTGAAATAACCTTTATGTAAATATCCGTGCACGTTTATCTCATAGTGATTTTCAAGATATTGGGGGTACATTTACATAATGCTATGGCGCAAAAGGCTACTATAAGGACGGTCCCCAAACTCGAATGCTCCAAAATTACATTTTCCTCATATAAATATATGTATATGTATATATATGCGACTGCATCTCGTACTCGCGTGTGAGTTCATTGACCGCCAACGACGCCGGACCTCCGTGAGGAACAAAGTCCCGGCGTACAAAGCGCCCCGCCTAATCCAGAGTGGGCGGTCACTTCTTTTTCTCGTCTGCATTTTTTTTTTTTTCGTTCGTTCTTTCTTGTTTTTCACGTAAAACGGACACACGTACTCACAATACCCGTAGGGGCCACTTGCCCTGTATATATGCGATAAAACGGAACTGTGCTTCGCTCGTCGAATTAATTCCGCCGCGCAGCCTTGCTATTTAAAACACCCGAGTAGCTCAAGGTAGTATATATACATATGCCCATAATGTTTGTGCGCGGATGAGTGCGGGCCGGCTGGAAGGTTGCGCAATAATCGTACGAGCGAATGCGCAACATTACGTTATTACATAGACGGTATATATATATTGGGTGAAGTAAAAAGTTCTGAGCGTTTTCCGCTAGATGTCTTTAGTGAGCCATATCTCACGATGTGTACATCGCATCGGGTCATACTATACGGCGATTTGAAGGTGACATTACGCTTCAAAAAAAGTTCTTTGACAGTTTTGTGTTTGGTGAAGCCAGTTGTGTGTTACAGCGTTCCAAAATGGAGGTAAAAAAAGAGAAAATTCGATACATTCTTCAGTACCACTAGGACCAAGGTGAAAAAACGGAGCAGGCGGCCAAATAAATTTGTGCTGTTTATGGACACAATACAGTATCGAATGCGACAGCAAAGCGGTGGTTCCAACGATTCCGTTCTGGTAATATGGACGTCGAAGATGAGGCACGCTCTGGTAGGCCAATCGTCGAAAATGTCGATAAAATCATGGAAATCGTCGAGTCGGATCGGCATGTGAGCACTTATTCCATTGCCCAGGAACTGAAGATTAGCCAGAAAACCGTTTGGAACGATTTGCATAAGGCTGGTCTCAAGAAGAAGCTCGATGTATGGTTGCCACACGAATTGACGCAAATGAACCTTTTGGACCGAATTGATGCCTGCGATTCTTTGCTGAAACGTAACGAAATCGACCCATTTTTGAAGCGGATGATGACTGGCGATGAAAAATGGGTCACATACGAGAACAACAGCCGAAAAAGATCGTGGTCCAATCGCGGTGAGCCGGCCCAAACGATCGCCAAGCCCGGATTAATGGCCAAGAAGGTTTTGCTGTGTGTTTGGTGGGATTGGAAGGGAATCATCCACTATGAGCTGCTCCCATCGGGCCAAAAACTCAATTTGGTCCTCTACTGTCAACAGCTGACCCGATTGAAGCAGGCGATCGACCGGAAGCGGCCAGAATTGGCCAATAGGAAGGGTGCTGTGTTCCATCAAGACAACGCTAGGCCGCACACATCTTTAACGACGCGCCAGAAGCTCCGAGTGCTTGGATGGGAGGTTCTATCGTATCCGCCGTATAGTCCAGACCTGGCACCAAGCGATTATCACCTTTTCAAGCATTTGCAAAATTTTCTTGATGGTACAAAACTGGCCTCAAGGGAGGCTTGTGAAAATGAGCTGGTCAAGTTTTTGAACAATAGGGACGAGGACTTCTTCAATCGCGGCATTATGAAATTGCCTTCAAAATGGACCAAAGTTATCGAACAAAACGGCGCATATTTGATCTAAATCACTCGCAGGACCCATTTATTTTATAATGCACAAACTGCCAGCCTCCGTTGAACCTACTAAACCCCCGTTTGTCGAGTTCAGTGCCATGAAGAGGTCTCCATTTGGTCCAGTGTAGTCTCTGTTAGTCCTTCTAAACCTTCTTTCCGCCGCCAGTTTCAGTGAAACGTGCAGAACACAGGCCTCCTTAAGGGATTACGCCTAGTTGAAATTTTTGAAAAAATCGATTTTTCGTTTTCGACGGATTCTTATAATATAACCTTTCAAAAATATTCTCTGACAATTTCAAGTCGGTCCGTTGAAAATTGGGGGAGTTATCGGCGTTTACAGGTAGGTATTTTATCTACTCATATACCTGACGTAAAACTTTAAACGCCTTTTTTCTCGGAATGACTTTTTCAGAATCGGTGACCAAAATATCTCAAAAACAACTAAACCGATCTGCTTCAAATTTCACAGACATTTTTTGTATATCAAAAGGCAGTCCTTAATTAAGGATTTTTTTTTCGATGCATACTTTTTTTTTATATCAAGGAAAATAGAGTGTTTTTTTTCCACAGAAATTTTGACGATCACTTTCGATCGGCGACCATTTTTTTCAAAAATCATTATTTTATTTAATCATTCGATTAAAGACTACATAATACGGTACAAAAAGTAAATTCATTTGGTTTTTTGATTTCAGATGATTTGTTCCCGAGCAGGAGTGGTCACCGCGAAAGACCTTTTTTGTACAGCGGTCTGTGCAATTTACTGTATCTCCGTCGTTTATAAATATTTCCCAATAAAAAAATTGTCAAAGATACTTGAAATGATACCCTTGACTATGAAAAAAAAGTTAAAAACCTGCACCCATTTCCGAAAAAAAAAAATTCACGAAAACACCTTTTTTTCCGGCCGCCAACTAGGTGTAACCCGTTAATCTGCATTCGATCTCAAGTCCGTTGCCTCGACCCCAGCTAACCTGCTTTGAGCCCAAATTCGATATCTCCTCCATCAACACTCCATTGTGGCCTGATCGGTAACCCGTTCGATGACGAAATAAATACATTTTCGCTGAATGGAGGGTCCGGAGGGTCCACGGTGCGCCTACAGTAGGCTGAATGGAGGGTCCAGAGGGTCTACAGTGCGCCTACAGTAGGCCGAAAGGGGGGACCAGTAGGTTCTGCGGATGCGCTCGAAATAGGCCTACCTGGTGTTTCGCAGGTTCAGTTGCGCTCTGCATTGGCCTCCTTTGAGTGACAATGTCCAGTTTCTGCCATTCGGGAGGTTCATCGAAGGCCCTAACCAATTGGTGTTCCAAACACCAATGGGTTAGGGCCTCGTTTAGGTACCCGCTAATCCGATATCGCCGATTTCTGCTCGCGGAAGGAGGCCTTTATTTTGCGGGATGTATATTTATATATATATACATGCTTTTTGTAAGTTTTAGAGTTTCCTGAATGATGACGATTCACCTAAGAGCATATGCAAGTATAGAATCAGCGAGAATTGTTAGAGTATTCGATCTGCGAGGTAGTCGAGAAAAAGTGTAACCTGGGAAGTCTTCCGACCGAAATTTCTCAGGACTGGTTGATATTTCGAACAAAGTAAAAGCATCGATCGTTTCGTGAATGAATCTCCCAGGGCCTATAACTTTTCTTTTGCCCTAAATATTTATCACTTTTGAGAAAAGTGAGTCGAAAAGTCTCATCGAGTATGTGACACTCGTATATCGCACGTGTACACTTTACACACGTTTACTCGAAAAATTCGTTCGTCCCTCAATCTCTCGCGCTTATCATCAACGAAAATGGAGCCGCATCACGTTTTTTTTTCCCCGTTTATTTCCTCACATTTCTTTTATATTGGATTTTTTTTTTGGTTTTGTTTAACGTTAACACCACCGCGTTAGGATAGAAGCACGGTCGCGTGCAACAGAGAGAAATTATTATTAGACGAGCGCGCGACATGTGCGTTATATATTCATCACAAAGGGAAAGCATGTATTCGAGGGAGCTCGAGTCGTCGAGCGGGCTGAGGAAAAACGTCTCTCGTAGAGACTCTCATACGGTATGACTGCGTGAATCGTTCCCGTTTACTAAAATAGCGTCCGCGGCATATACGTGTGACGAGCAAACCAAGATTTTCGTATATTTGCTCTATGCACCCGCGGCAGATGTTGTTCCACGATGGAGGAAAAGGCCCGTTTACTATAGACACATACGCACATCGTTGGTATACCAAATCACCGATTATTCATACTATGCCCCTTTTGTTTCGAAGCTCGCGGCGAAGAAAATTTATACCGAGCAACCTAGATACGAAAAACAACACGATACTTTCTCGCTATTCGTCACTTCCTCGATATATTTTTACTGTAGTTTTTTTTTTTTTTTACAGTAAGGCTAAATCACAATTACGGAGGTTGGAGCGTTACCCACAATCCATGATGAAAAAAAAAAATATGTTATTGTCCAGACTATACTGAATCTTTGGGAATTTTTTAAAATTTTATCGCCATAGAACAGCAAAGCTAAAAAATAGTTTGGTGTATGTAATTTTACTGCGGTTAAATTTTTTTTTTTTTGGCTATTTAGCACGAAGATAAACTATTTCTAACGAACGGATTAACGTGAACTAAACCTTTACGAACATTTAGAAAAAATAAAAACCCACCTTGCCCATCTAATACCATATATATTCGGATAAAAGATTACGAATCTTTTTAATCTTTTAATTTTTTAAATATTTTTTATCGTTCTAAGTTAATAAAAGATTACGAATCTTTCATAATAATGATCAATTATGTTATACTTTTTCGAACTAGTAGTAACATAACACTTTTTTTTCACGTAATCAAAGTATAAAAATACATATTTTCTCCTTTAACTATATATTTTATGAATATTTAGTATTTTAGAATAAATCAATACCTCGTATGCATTTTTTTTTTGGTTCATTGAAGAAAAAGAACTCATGGACCCTTATTTTACTCAACGGTCCGGTTAAGGGGCCAGTCCTCTTTAAAAATGTCAAAAAATCGATTTTTTTTACTGTTTTCGAAAGTACATACATTCAGAAATATTGTGTCAATATTGCCGAAGAGTTTTTCATAGTATAAACTTCAAACGCGTTTTTCTCGAAACAACGTTTTCAAAATCTAGCTCCATCGTATCTCTAAAACTAATAAACCGATTCTCTTGAAATTTGAACCACATATTGTAAACATGATTCGCAACAAGATGACCCTCGATGGTTTTAAAATTTTGATTTTTACTCTTTTTTTTTGCGAAAAACCGCGAAAAAACGCGTTTTTTTTTTTACTTTTTTCGTTTTTCATCTGCCATTTTTTTATTTTTTGAAAAAACTTTATATCCGAGGGTCATTTTGTAGCTGGTATCATATTGAATCTAATGGACTTTGATTTTTTTGTTTCAGACAAGCCGTTGCCGAGTTGTGATGGAGCTACCTAGCCCACCTGTTTTGAGGCGTTACGTTAAACTATAGTTTTTGTACTTAAAAATGAATAAAAATGAATTAAATTTAAAAAAAAATGTATTTCAAGACTTTATTTATCAAGCCCAACAACTTTTATATTCATATCTTTTATAAAATCCTAAAAAAAAAATCGCGAAAATAGCCTTTTTTTCGTGGCTCCAAAGTGGACTGGCCCCTTAAGTCAGATGCTGAGTTTACATAAAATTTATAATTAAAGAGCAAAATTATGCATTTTTTATTAAATTAAAAAAATTTTCTCTCCATTGATAGAAAAATAAAATACGTTGAAACCCATTTACCAAAGTATTTATTTTGTATAATAAAAAATTCCCGAAGTTCATACATTTTTCATGCCTCACAACGGTAACCTTCCCTTTATCCGTTGTTAGAAATGGTTTATTTTGGTGCTAAATAGCCAAAAAAAAATTTTACCCGTAGTCTAACCGCACGTGAAATCACATACATTAAACTATTTTTTATCTCTGGTGTTTTGTGGTGAAAAAATTTCAAAAAATTCGCAAAGACTCAGTGTAGTCTGGACATTAACATATATATTTTTTCTTTTCAAATCTTGGATTGTGGGTAAAGGTGCCTCCTCGAATGAAATTTCAATCAAAAGCTTTCACATTTTCGTGAAACATACTTTTCTTTTCTTCTAATCACAATCGTATTATGACTAATTATGTCGTGTGAATATATGTTCTCAAATATTCCGAAAATCTTGTGAATCCATCATGCAATAAAATCCTGGAAAAAAATCCCTTGAAACACTCTGGTTTTTTACTACTGTTTTAATTTTTTGCCAGGGAGAGAGAGAGAGAGAGAGAGAGAGAGAGAGAGAGAGAGAGAGAGAGAGAGAGAGAGAGAAGGAAATTTTCTCGTATGATACACAGAATCGATTTGAATGGAAGAAAAATCAGACAGACCATAACTATCATTCGTCTCAAATACGTCATCGTAAGAAGTGTTTCATATGCGCGGCTAAATGAGTGCATCCATGTAAATTATGCGGTGCACTTAGACCTCTGGGCGATAATGTAAATGAGAACATGTGAGCCTTTACGACGAATCTTCGTGTCACTCACTTATGGGCAATGACACAATTCTTTCATTCGTTCATAAACATACATACATACATTTATATAAATATATATACTGGGTGGTCCAATAGTCGTAGATCAAACGAAGTAGGGAGGTAGTCAAGATAATTTCCATCCAAAAAGGTCATATACAGGTTGGTCCCTTTCTCAGCCATTCCAAAGCTATGCATTTTTATCAATACCCTTTAAATTTCATTTTTTTTTTGTTTTTCAAGGTCATGTGAAGATCATACTATGTTATATGGTTAAATTTGTTTGGATGCCGGCGAAAATGTGCAAGGGGCAAAAATATGCCATTCCATTAAAAAAAAAAAAAAAACTTTGATGACCTTGAAGAAGCAGAATTTTTCTTTTTTTAATATTGGGTGAAGTAAAAAGTTCTGAGCGTTTTCCGCTAGATGTCCTTAGTGAGCCATATCTCACGATGTATACATCGCATCGGGTAATACTATACTGCGATTTAAAGGTGACATTACGCTTCAAAAAAAGTTCTTTGACAGTTTTGTGTTTGGTGAAGCCAGTTGTGTGTTACAGCGTTCCAAAATGGAGGTAAAAAAAGAGAAAATTCGATACATTCTTCAGTACCCCTACGACCAAGGTGAAAAAACGGAGCAGGCGGCCAAATAAATTTGTGCTGTTTATGGACACAATACAGTATCGAATGCAACAGCAAAGCAGTGGTTCCAACGATTCCGTTCTAGTAATATGGACGTCGAAGATGAGGCACGCTCTGGTAGGCCAATCGTCGAAAATGTCGATAAAATCATGGAAATCGTCGAGTCGGACCAGCATGTGAGCACTTATTCCATTGCCCAGGAACTAAAGATTAGCCAGAAAATCGTTTGGAACCATTTGCATGAGGCTGGTCTCAAGAAGAAACTCGATGTGTGGGTGCCACACGAATTGACGCAAAAGAACCTTTTGGAACGAATTGATGCCTGCGATTCTTTGCTGAAACGTAACGAAATCGATCCATTTTTGAAGCGGATGGTGACTGGCGATGAAAAATGGGTCACATACGAGAACAACAGCCAAAAAAGATCGTGGTCCAATCGCGGTGAGCCGGCCCAAACCATCGCAAAGCTCGGATTAACGGCCAAGAAGGTTTTGCTGTGTGTTTGGTGGGATTGGAAGGGAATCATCCACTATGAGCTGCTCCCATCGGGCCAAACACTCAATTCGGACCTCTACTGTCAACAACTGACCAAATTGAAGGAGGCGATCGACCAGAAGCGGCCAGAATTGGTCAATAACAAGGGTGTTGTGTTCCATCAAGACAACGTCAGGCCGCACACATCTTTAACGACGCGCCAGAAGCTCCGAGAGCTTGGATGGGAGGTTCTATCGCACCCGCCGTATAGTCCAGACCTGGCACCAAGCGATTATCACCTTTTCAAGCATTTGCAAAATTTTCTTGATCGTACAAAGCTGGCCTCAAGAGAGGCTTGTGAAAATGAGCTGGTCAAGTTTTTTACCAATAGGGACAAGGACTTCTTCAATCGTGGAATTATGAAATTGCCTTCAAAATGGACAAAAGTTATCGAACAAAACGGCGCATATTTGATCTAAATCGGATAATCCTAACTATGTTAATTTCATCGTCGAAATAAAGCGAAAAAACGCTCAGAACTTTTTACTTAATCTAATATTATAATAGCCATGTGCGTCCTTCAAAACCATTCAAATTCGGAAATGTACATTAGGTCGAGTTTTTAAATCCAACTTTATCAAGACAAAAGAACTAACTTATGTCCCAAATAGTAACTTTTACTTACAACAGAAACAACCACATTTGATATGATCGCAATAAAATTAAGAACGAATAAAATTATTATACGGCTAGCTTTCGGCCGTGGCTTCACCCGTGTGCAATTTGGCTTCTAGCTATTAGGTGTTTGGGTTGAGCCCTTCAACACACCGTTGCGTCCCCAATTAGAAGTTAAAAAAAACCTAAAATACGCGTTTCCTGATTCGTTTTGAATAACATTAAACCGAATTTCAAGTTGATACACGCAAGGAATACAATTTCCCATACAAACTTTTACAGCCCATTTTATCCCCTTAGGAGTTGATCTTCGGAAAATCCTTCCTCAGTGCACCTTTATACCTTTTAATGAAAATATCTTCCAAACTAGATGATTTTTTGCGAAACTGGAAAAAAACACGGAAGAATTTTAACCTTTTTTTTGTTCAAAAGAATACTTTCTCGTCACACGCGATAAGAAAGATCAGCACTTGCTAATTTTTTCCCCCTTCGACCTCGTAGACTCGCGTTTACATTTTTGCGTTGACCAACGTGACGTCTGTCATGCCGAATAAGAACAAAAAAAAAACATTTTCAATATCGAATGGCAAGCTCATCTCCAGAATGTACCCCGTGCAGAAATATTGACATGGATACAGTCCGATTCGGACTAGTATCCTGGTTTCTCAATCGGAATCCAGTCGGACATCGGATCGGATCCGAGAGCGAAATGAAACGCTCGCAAATTGAATTCCAGCCAGGATCTTGATCCGAAACTATTAAGGACTCTAGTCAGAATCCAAATAGAAACTTTGCGTAGGGTCCAGGCTAGAATCCCGAACTAGTTCTAGAAAACAAGATCTAGTTCGATATCCAATCGGATCTCAGGGGTAAATGTAAAAATCACCAGGAAATACCGATCCGTATCAGCTAGAGACGCTGGATACGTTTTCTGAAATCATTTATTCGAGGATCTGAAAGAGATTAGGTAAAAATTGGTGCTACAATATAACTGTCAAAACTTATATATATTTTAATAACAGAATTTCTAACAAAATTCTTTACATTTAATTAAAAAATTCGAAATAAAACCAATATATAGAGCTTGAAAGACTTTTATTTCCTGGAGAAAAGTTATATAAGTTATTTATTCTAAGTGATTATATTTAACTCTTCGTGGTCACCCTGGGTAGAATTGACCCGTCGATCAATTTTTGGTGTAAATGTACAGTACTGGGCAAAAAAAGTACGCACTAGTCGAAATTTTTTACCGCACTAAAATTTACATGGCGGACTAAAAAATAAAGATAATTGAATTTCCCAAGTGGCGTTTCAAAGAGGATAAGTTTACCTTTATTTTGCTTTTTTAGAAAATTCTCTACGATTTTTTTTTCGCCCCGGTGCGTACCTTTGAACATGGCCATTTTTCGGCTATTTTTTGGCTGTCGAAAATTACCTGCAAAGTTCGTAGAACATTTTTTCCTCGGTTTTTTCCATGGTAAACTTAAAAGGGATATCAAAACCTACATTGTTTTTTTTTAGAAAGTCTCGTACGATTTTTTTTTCGCCCCAGTATTGAATTTTTAGCTAAAAAAGACATGTTTCAGAAAAAAAGGCGTCATCGAAAAACTATAGGGTTTCAGAGGAAATGTCAAGAGGATAAAAAGTTGCATGGGTTTCACACTGGAGTGGCTAGAATTTTTTCAGAATCTTTTTTCGACATTTTTTTTACCATTTTTGGTTGGAACTTTGATGAGTGGAGAGGCTCCACTTGGGACTTATGGGGTCTAGGACAATATATTGAAAAAGGAAATTTGTTTACATATTCATTTTTAATTAACAATATTTTTTTTAGAATTTTTTTTTTCATTTTTTTCATTTTCATTTTTTTATTTATTTTTTTCAAAAATAAAAAAAACATCTAGAAAAATTGTAGTTAATTAAAAATGGAAATGTAAACAAATTTCCTTTCTGAATTGTCCTGGACCCCATAATTCCCAAGTGGAGCCTCTCCACTCATCAAAGTTTCAACCAAAAATGGTAAAAAAAATGTCCAAGAAAAATTCTGAAAAAATTCTAGCCACTCCAGTGTGAACCCTTGCAACTTTTTACCCTCTTGACATTTCCCCCGAAACCCTATAGTTCTTCGATGACGCCTTTTTTTCTAAAACATGTATTTTTTAAGATAAAAATGCAATATTAGGGCAAAAAAAAAATCGTGCGAGACTTTCTAAAAAATAAAAATGTCGGTTTTGATATTCTTTTTAAGTTTCCCATGGCAAAAACCGAGGAAAAAATTTTCCACAAACTTTGCAATTAATTTTGGACGGCCAAAAAATAGCCGAAAAATGGCCACGTTCAAAAGTGCGCACCGGGGCGAAAAAAAAAATAGTAGAGAATTTTATAAAAAAAGCAAAATAAAGGTAAAATTGTCCTCTTTAAAACGCCATTTGGAAAATTCAATTACCTTAATTTTCGAATCCGCTATGTAAATTTTGGTGCGGTAAGAAATTTCAACTAGTGCGTACTTTTTTCGTCCAGTACTGTACGTGTGTTTCCGGCAACACAGAAACACTGTATGTGTTTTAGAGCTTCATACCTCTGCACCCATATGGATCGAGATGCGTAAAAAAGAAAACCAGAAAAACAAAATAAAAAAGAAAGGAATTGTCCTTATCCCAGCTGTGGCCTAATTCGAAATTGGTCGTTCGATGCGCGTGTGTTACTGTGTGCCATACCTCGTTCGCACTGGTGGCTGACGGAGTATCCTCTATTAATATACTCGTTGGTTTTTATTGAGCCGAGAGTCGGAACGGAGCGCCCGAGTTCAAATTTTTCTTTGATCAAAAAACAAACTCGAATCTACGCTCACCGTCTGTGCATGTGTGTGTGTGTGTGTGTGTGTGTGTGTGTGTGTGCGCGCGCACACACACGAGTAGGACGAAGAGTTATCATCGTAGGTCTTATCACACGCAGGAGGCGGTAGCACGTTAGGGCTTCGATAATGTACATACAGGGTGGTCCAATAACTATTAGCACCTTGGATATCTTCGAAACTATAAGGTTCACAGAAATATTTGCTGAAATGAAATTGTACAGTACGAAAGGGGCCATCCGATAGCGATAATAGTTTTTTTGCAGGTGGAGGTACTTCGGACATTTGAAGGTCAACTCTATTTTTTTAAATGGATCGGTCTGTTTTTTTTCTCTATCATGAAAGAGGAGCTTAAAACGAGTTCAACGACCTATAACATAAGGTCATTGAAGGTCATAGAAAGTACAGAAAGGCGATAATACTTACAGTTACGGTAGTAAATAAAATTACTACGTTTATAGTAAGATAAATGCCTTTCTGTACTTTCTATGACCTTCAATGACCTTAGGTTATAGGTCGTTGAACTCGTTTTAAGCTCCTCTTTCATGATACAGAAAAAAAAAACAGACCGATCCATTTAAAAAAATGGCGTTGACCTTCAAATGTCCGAAGTACCTCCACCTGCAAAAAAAACTATTATCGCTATCGGATGGCCCCTTTCGTACTGTGCAATTTCATTACAGCAAATATTTCTGTGAACCGTATAATTTCGAAGATATCCAAGGTGCTAATAGTTATTGGACCACCCTGTATATGGTTACTTAACGCGATAATGGTATAAGCGAGAGTAAGGCCATCCGGTTTTTCATGGCTTTATCCGCAGCGCGTTAAATTATATAGGCGTTCCTTGATCTAGGTATATTCCAATCGAAATTTTCGTCACTATACGAAATTTCTATTTTCGCTCAAATTCGCGAAATTGCCACAATTTACATTCTGGATTAAGGTATTACTGGATGGATATTAAAAAATCGCAAAAATTCTTGAAAATTTGAGGAATGATCGTTCTTGAGGGAATAATAATACATGAATTATTTTAGAATTTTTCACTAAATAATTTATTAGTTATAAACATATGAATTTAATATGGTTGCTTATAGGAAAAAAAATTATGCAGACGTTGAGGGGTTACGTGGGTTTGAAAATTTCAAAAAAACATTTTTTTTCTATTTTATTATCTAATAGTACAATATTTCTAGAATATTCTCCCAAAGTTTTAAGGCAATCGGAGTAAAAGTCTAGGAGAGAGAGACTTTGGGAATTCCTCCCGTTGGAAAAGACCGGCCGGGAGCGACGCAGGTATACGCATTTTTCTCAAAACACTACTTTTGAAGTCGGTGGACACAATTTCTCAAAAACTGATGTACCGGCCTTACTGAAATTTTGCACATTTTTTCAAAATAGCATTGACTAGTGATTGAACGAAGGTTTTTTTTCGATTACAAATAATTTTACAAGGCTATACGTAGTGTAAATTGTACCAAAAATTGAACTATTTTGAATACAACTCTGCCAAAAATTCAAATTTCATTTTTTTTAAATCATTCGTTCAATTACGAGCTATACTTATCTACTAAGAGAAAAAATTTGGTTTTTTAATTTCAGATAAAGCTATCATGAGTTATCCCGACCACCACGAGGACACTTTTTTTTTTGAGGGGTCTCCGGAAACCAGGTCCCACCGGCTGAATTTCCCAAATTATTGGATGAATTTTTTTTTTTAATTTTGTTGAAATGTTGCTCTTTTATGTGCTTAACATTTTGAATAAAATAATTTATATAGCAGTAGTAGTATTTTATTCCGTGTATACCCTTAAAGGGTGTTTACATACTTGCCCTTTCTTATCCCCACTTGCCATAAGTTTACATATATTTTATAATTCAAATGCTTACATCTATTGACATTTGTGGATGCTTAAACCTACTTTTTATTCCCTTATTTTTCTAGCCTCTCGAATTGCCTCACGTAGTTACATAGTTTTAACGGTTTCAATTTTAGTTGCGCCCCTATTTTCTGATCGATTTCCTCCCCCCTGTTATTCCCCACCCATTGTTCTAATTCGGCCATTATTGCCTGATTGATATTTCTCTTCACTTCCGGGCACTCGCAAATGTGGCTCCAACCTTCGATTTCTTCCTTGCACATTCTGCATTTGGCGTCCGCGTAACCCTCATCCTTGCCCCCATTTCTTTCATAAAATAATTTATATATTATATTAAAAAAAAATAGAGAAAATATGCTTTTTTTGGCTTTGCAACCCACGTAACCCCTAAACGGTTGAAAAACCATTGGAACTGAATCGCCGTAAATTCTAAAAATATTATATCATCAAGATTTAGGATTGTCGATTGATTATGCTAAGTTTCAAATAAATCGACTGAGTAATTGTCGAGAAATTAATTAAAGTAATGAGGCGTATCGCCTTTTTTAACGATAAATTAATAGCAATAATTGGAAAACTCATTGAGTTTTTGGGTAAATATTGTTAATAACAAGATAATCTGAACGTATTATTTAGATTTAAAAATTGAGAAATGTTTTTGTTGGACAGTGGAAACAGATGTACAGTCACTGACAATTCGTCAGTCAAGCACACGCCAATATCGCCGAATTTCACTTCAGTTATTATTAAAAGTGGACAATTAACATTTCTAAGTGTTAATTTATTATTAAATTAGCTTTTTGTAAGACTTAACACGTATGATCTAGACTTATAAATCCACGATTCGCCCATTTTGGACTAACTTTTTGCCCGATGGACCATCCAGTAATATCTTAAGGGCAGATATCCCCTACCATTCATGGGGATGAAAAAACCCCGATTTTTTAAATACATCAGTTGGATCCTTAAAGTGTTTAGAACTCGTGGATAAAAGGATATTTTAATATTTAAAATATTTTAGAATTTCCAGCCTAAACGTTAAATTGCGTTTTTCTGGAATTATGCGTATCTTCTGAAAATGCCTTAAGGCAGTAGTCTGGTCTAGAAATTTGACAAAATCGATTGTTTTTTTTCATTTTATTATTCCTTAGACCTTTCTTAATACGCTCGTGAAAACCGTTTATTGATATTTCAAAAATGAGCAGAGTAATAGAAATTATAAGCAAGCCGCGCGCGCTCAGGTAGCGCGGTCGGGAAGCAACTTTGAACGCGTTTATCTCAGAACTATGTTTTTCAAATCGGCGCCCACGATATCTCGATAGCTAATTGACCGATCGAGCTCAAATTTTGCACATACCTTCGGTAGCCTCTTTCTGAGGACTGGTAGCAGAATTGAGTCGAACAATAATTTTGCCCACATTTTATAACTCGTCGAATACCCGAAAATGTATGAAATATCGTTAATCGAAGTTTAACAGGCCGCCATTTTGTAACAACATTTTTTTAAGTACTAATTCTGCTAGCAGTGCTCAGAATACTCATACAGATTGAGAATATATATATATTTTTTTTCAGATGCATACAACATCACCCAGAGTGGGCGCCGATTCAGGCGGTTTTCGGCGGACCGTGTTGTAAAAAAATAAAAAAAACTACATGAAAATATTTTAAATATTTTTTTTTTTATGTAGATACATTCTCCAAGGAACAATAAATACATATGTAAAATTTCATCAGGACAACTTCATCGGTTTAAAAGTTATTCCAACCCAAAAATGACGTCAAAAATCTCGCTCTAGACCAGACTACTGTCTTAAACCACCGAAAAAACTGGGCCCTTGACAAAACATTGTCTCCCCTCGTACACCTTCAGTAAATAGACTGTTTCTCAACGTTGATTTTCAACAGAATTGAGTCGAAATACTATTTTAATTTTTATATAACTCGTAGAAAGGTAAAAAAAAAATAGGAAAAATGCATAATCAAAGTTTAGCGTGCCGCAATTTTGTAAATTGTTTTCACTGCATCGGATACCAAACATCACAACACTCATACAGATTAATGGTTTTTTTTTTCTTCACATTTGCACAACGTCCACAACACTGGTGGCCAATTGTGGGCATTTCCCATGCACCGCTTTAAACAAACGTACAAAAGTACATGAAAATAAATTTTATTTTTATTTGTACATGTTCTCAAAGGATCGATGAACATGTGAAAAAAAAATTCCGAAAAATAACTGAAACAATTTAACATTTATTCCATCCTAAAAATCACCTCGGAAGCAGCGCTTAAAAATCCTCTCAAGAATCGAGACTACAATTGAAATTGACAACAACGTGCATAGAGGATCCACGCGAGTAATTTAAAATTAACTCTGATATGAGTACCGGAAAATCCAAAGTACAAGATCTTTTTTTTTTACTAAAACATAAAAAACTTTTTTACTAAAAAAAAAACTTACTACTAATAAATAGTGAGTTGAAACTTACTATTAAATAACTAACTTTTAAATTAAATAATGAAGTTTTTTTTACTAAAAAATCATAAAAATTACATTAAAAAAATAAATTTTTTTTTTACTGAAACATAAAAATTCTTCAAAATAATCCACGATTTATGTACGGGAAGACCAATGAGCGAAAATTTTAACGCGACACGACAAACTTACGTACACTTGTTTTTTTTTTTTCACAACGAGACGCGTAACGATGGTGTTTTAATTGCCTCGTAAAGTTTTACAGAGATTTTATTAGAGCGCTAGCTTATTTTAGAGAAAAACTTTTTAACACCTTCATGCAGGTTCGAAATAATACAGCGGAAACGAGTTTCATTCGTCGCTGACATCATTTCTCCTGACCCAGAAGCGATGTACTAAAATATTCGAAACGTCGGGATCAAGTCGAGAGGATGACCGCAGGCGTTTTGAGCGAGAAACTGCTTGTTTTCATTTCGCGCGTTCGTCGATTTATCGCAATCGAATCAGCGATGATTCCCGCATCGATCGTTTTATCTCGGTATCGATCGATCCAGAGAGAAAATCGACGTGAGGTGTCTGCAGAAAAGTTTAATACTGGTTGATCGCTTTGCGTATACACATACATACATACATACAGTGGCGTGCAAAAAGCTATGAGTCGAGAGATAGAGAGAGAGAGAGGGAGAGGAGAGAGAGAGAGAGAGAGAGAGAGAGAGAGAGAGAGAGAGAGAGAGAGAGATGCGGTAAATTCCTTTCCGAAGAGCTGAATGAATATAAGCTGTGTGTCTGGTCGAATTTTGTCAGTGTGTTTTGTACGAAGTACTATGTATAATCGTGTTCTGTATGGCATTTAATGAACCGGTCCAACTCACGTGCTCAGATCTCGTAGGAATGCAAGTTATGAGCCAATGTACTGTACTCTCTTTTTCCACGTTTTCTAAAGAAAATTCTCCAACCATTTTGTCCTATCATACACGGAGAAAAATCAATGCGTATGAAACATAGATAAAAGCAATCTGTATAGAACATTCCCCATATCAATCTCGCAAAAAATTCTCCTAGCCATTGCTGATCCAACATTCATTGATTCTACAATTTATTAATTCCAGGAGAAGTAATAAGCAGGATATAATTCGAACGGAAAATCAAGCTTCATGAGAAATACAAGGTGAATTGATCACTCAATAACATTAGACATTAATCCATTAGCTGGCTTTTCTGGTGTTCCATACACGATGGAACACGATGATTGACTAGAAGATCTAAACAGGTCCATTAGTTCCGAAACGCATAGAGTAGGTTCCCGGAGTCCGTTGTTTGCGCAATCATTCGATGAATCAATGTTCAAGTAATATGTATTAGGTGTACAACTTAGTTCGGTCAGTTTTCAAAAGATGGCTCTAGGTGCTAGAAATGGTTGACAGCAACAGCTGATCTTTGCTGTATCGTGAAGTATCAATATCTCTCAACCAAATATCGTTTACAGACCTTTGAGTTTTGCGCATCAAGTCTAATTTTTTACTGCGGTGAAAATGTCGAATTTCGTCCCAAATAAGCACCATTTGCGGGAAGTGTTGATTTTCTGTTTCAATTGGAAGAAAAGTGCAGCTGAAGCCCACCGAATGCTTGTGGAAGTTTATGGTGAATCTGTACCGTCGGATAAATCTTGCAGAGAATGGTTTCGACGGTTTCAAAGTGGTGATTGTAGTGTTAAGGACAAAGAGCGTTCGGGTCAACTGAAAAAGTCTGAAGATGAAAAATTAGAGACATTACTCGATGAAGATTCGTGTCAAACGCAAAAAGAGTTCGCACAAACATTAGAAGTTACGCAACAAGCTATTTCGAAACGACTCAAAGCCGCGGGATACATCCAACAACAAGGAAATTGGGTCCCATACGAATTGAAACCGAGAGATATCGGACGACGATTTTGCATACCCGAAATGTTGCTAGAACGTTACAAAAAAAAACCTTTTCTGCATCAAATCATTACCGGAGACGAAAAATGGATTCATTGTGACAACCCGAAACGGAAAAAATCGTATGTACAGCCCGGTCAACCCGGAACATCAACGCCGAGGCCGAATATCCATGGTGCCAAGGTTATGCTCTGTATTTGGTGGGATCAGAAGGGTGTGATCCACTATGAGATACTAAAACCTGGTCAAACCATCACGGGTGACTTCTACAGGCAACAATTGATCCGTTTAAAGCGAGCTATAGCCGAAAAACGTCCAGAGTTTGCGACCAGACACGAGTCCATAATCTTTCAACATGACAACGCTCGGCCTCACGTTGCTATTGTGGTTAAAAACTATTTGGAAAATAGCGGGTGGGAAATTCTGGCTCACCCGCCTTATAGCCCAGACCTTGCCCCTTCCGACTACCATTTGTTTCGATCGATGCAGAACGCTCCGACTGGAATACGCTTCACGTTACAACAGGGTATCAAAAATTGGCTCGATTCATTCTTGGCTTCAAAAGATGAACGCTTCTTCCGCGACGGAATTCACAAATTACCAGAAAGATGGGGAAAAGTAGTGGTGCTAATTCATTTTATAATTCAAATAAGTGCGTATTTTAAGCAAAAAAACGGACCGAATTAAGTTGTACACCTAATAGTTATTTTCATTGTGTATATTGGGTCACAATCATTGGTGACACTTACATTTCGATTTCATTTAATAAGCCGCAATCATAATATGACATGAAGTAAAAAAGTTCTGAGCGTTTTCTCGCTTTATTTCGACGATGCAATTGACATAGTTAGGATTATCCGATTTAGATCAAATATGCGCCGTTTTGTTCGATAACTCTTGTCCATTTTGAAGGCAATTTCATAATTTCGCGATTGAAGAAGTCCTCGTCCCTATTGGTAAAAAACTTGACCAGCTCATTTTCACAAGCCTCTCTTGAGACCAGTTTTGCAGCATCAAGAAAATTTTGCAAATGCTTGAAAAGGTGATAATCGCTTGGTGCCAGTTCTGGACTATACGGCGGGTGCGATAGAACCTCCCAGCCAAGCTCTCGGAGCTTCTGGCGCGTCGTTAAAGATGTGTGCGGCCTGGCGTTAGCTTGATGGAACAAAACACCCTTCCTATTGGCCAATTCTGGCCGCTTCTGGTCGTTCGATAATCACCTGCGTTCTACAAGTACACTCGTAGCAAAGATATCCACTCGTAAACCACGAGGTTTACGCCCGCGCGTTTTAAGCGCGCCAACGTGTTCAGATGAAAGAAAAAGCGAGGGATTCAGGAAAAAAAAATGTTGAGCGCGTTCACGCGCATTATGGCCCGACCCATATACTTGCTCAGCACACGATTATACGGTAGTTTCGTAATATTTTGTGGTGACGGGGCGGTGATATCAGCCGTTTGAATAAATTACGATTAACGTGTACCAGGCCAGTGTGCTCGCTACTGTTGAGCCTCGGGGGAACATCCCCGCCCTATTTCAACAGCTAAAAATTCATCTATAAATGAGGACTTTTACCTTTTTTTTTTTTGCCGCTCCGCTAAGCCCCCCTGGTGAGCATGACTTCCGTTTTAATAAATTTCAGTGTTTTTTTTTGTCCTTCCTCACAAACGACCCTGTCTTTTATAACGAATATATTTTTTTCGTGCACGTCTCTGCGAGAACCTTTCCAAATAATTAGAGAAGTTTAATTTAAAAGCACGAGGCGAATCGAAAGTTTTCCCGAACGCAAATATAAACGACACAGCTCCTCGTATTATTTTTTTTTAAAGGGGGTGCGAGTGTTTCATTGGGAAATGTTAAAGAGGGTGCTTAACATTTCCCATATACTCAACATATGTAATCATTCCAATGTAACATTTTTTGAAAATCGTTTTTTTTCTTGTTGCTTTATCCAAAAATATGGACCATCATAAATATGCTGGTAAATTTTCGTCACGAAATTCAAATTATTCCGGTCGCTAAAGCCGTTCTTATAAAAAGGCATTTGACTTTTTATAAGAAAGATTTTAAACGTCGTTTTTCAAAACGGTGGAAGATTTTAAACGGAGAATTTTCAAGCTGTCCGTCTAAAAATTTGCCACATCGTTCTTCACGCCATTACTAAACTTCGTACGGAATAGTTTTTTTTTTATTTGCAAAGTTCACATTTTTTTTAACGAAAAAACAGTCGAAAAACGTCCAATTTAGCACTTAAGGGGCCAGTCCACTGAAAATTTCAAAAAATCAATTTTTTTATACTGTTTTCGAAAGTACATACATTCAGAAATATTGTGTCAAAATTTTATGAAAATCCGAGCTCTCTAAGTCTTTTTTTTTACCTGAACGTCAGGACCTCATTTCGTCTACCTGAGCGTATAGCGCGCTCGGCCGATGGGTCGGCCGATCAGAAAAGAGACCAGAACCAAACGAAAGCAAGCAAGACTTGAAGAAATCGACGATGATGAGCAATCAGAAGGGATTTTGTACACGGTGCAGGAATTCCCGATTGAGTTTAGGTAAGAGTTTTTCATAGTATAAACTTCAAACGCGTTTTTCTCGAAACAACGTTTTCAAAATCTAGCTCCATCGTATCTCTAAAACTAATAAACCGATTCTCTTGAAATTCGAATCACATATTGTAAACGTGATTCGCAACAAGATGACCCTCGATGGTTTGAAAATTTTGATTTTTACTCTTTTTTTTGTTGCGAAAAACTGCGAAAAAAACGCGTTTTTTTTTACTTTTTTCGTTTTTCATCTGCCATTTTTTTATTTTCTGATAAAACTTTATATCCGAGGGTCATTTTGTAGCTGGTGTCATACTGAATCTAATAGACTTTGATTTTTTTGTTTCAGACAAGCCGTTGCCGAGTTGTGATGGAGCTGCCTAGCCCACCTATTTTTGAGGCGTTACGTTAAACTATAGTTTTTGTACCTAAAAATGAATAAAAATGAATTAAATTTTTTTTTTTTTTATGTATTTCAAGACTTTATTTATCAAGCCCAACAACTTTTATATTCATATCTTTTATAAAATCGTCAAAAAAAAATCGCGAAAATAGCCTTTCTTTTGTGGCTCCAAAGTGGAATGGCCCCGCGTAAAGCGCGTTGCTTGCACTCCTCGACGCTAGCGCTCGTGCGAAGACGCGCCGAGCAATAGAGAGAGCGACGGAATGCCGCTGGCGGTTCAACGCCCTCTGGCATCTTCGTGATCCGACTTCTGTCGCGATCTTCCACTTCGCCTTCCGGTTCTCTCGCAATACCCGCGTACGTCTCTGCCAACTTTTTGCCCAACTCTCGCCCAAACGCCTGCTTCTCGTGTACACGCCTGTATTTCGTAATTCACAGTTTAATGACATTGAGGAGCAAATCGGGCATGCGCGCGCGCGCGCGTGCGCTTCTACGTTTGCGCGACCGCAGAGTTGAAGGAATTAACCGCGGATGGAGAACGAGTGTATACGGTGACACGCTTGTGTGTGCTCGGATAGATAGTCGATTGCAGTATTGTGCATAGGAATTTTTCGGCCGTGGAGGGATGGTGGGAGGGAGGAGGAGGGCGGGGGGCGGGGAGGAGAGAACATTTCCCGGCACAAGATTACTTCGCAAATCTTCTCACTGCTGCAATAACTCTTGGACTCTCGGCAATTAAGGGGAATAAGGGACAAAGAAACTTTGTACTCGGAGTTACACTTGTAGATACAAATATATATATATATATATATATATATATATATATATATATGTAGGTATATAAAGTGCGTATATACGGCAGCAATACGTATGTTTGTGTCAAGTGCACACGGTTAAGTTAATGCCACTCACATCCGTCAAAGTTATTAATTTAAAGATTCATTGAACCAATTACAGAGTTCAACGTAACTCGGCTGGATTTACGAAGATCGCATTTTGTTGTGAGAGACACAAGCGTTGGCGTAAGTATTTCTCGCAAACCTTGAATCGCATAGATCGAATCATGAATTTAAGGCATTACTAGATGCACTGACAGATTTTTTTTTTTACATTAAGAGATCATCCCGTGCGGAAAATTGACAGGGTAAATCTAATACAATTCAGGGCCTTCAATGGATTATTTTTGGATTCCATAGTAGGCTTTTCCATAAAAGAGCCAGACCGGGCCCCTATTAGGGAATGCTAGGGTAGGTAGCCCGAGCAGAAATCTAATCAGGCTGCCTGAGGATCCATCAGGGCCGGGTCAGGGATCAATAAGGCGCCCTGATCAGGTACGCCTGATTTGAGCCAGACAGGGGCCTGAGCAGGGATCAATAAGGCGCCCTGATCAGGCACGCCTGATTTTCGCCGGATAGAAGCCTTATCAGGTATCAATAAGGCGCCCTGATCAGGCACGCATGATTTGCGCCGGACAGATTGGGCCGGAAAGATTGGAACGGTCATCGCCAAAACCGGAACAAAAACTAAACGATCGAGTCAAGTAAAATAAAAACTTAAACTTTAAAAAAATGTTTTCATATGTTTCATATTTTTAATAACGTTAGTAAACTTGATAACGTGTAACTGCGATAATAATTTAATAAATGTTGATCTATTTTTAAACAAAAAATTAATCAAATGATTGAGCCAGATGACACGCACTAAATGCGCAACTAAATTTGCCTGACCCGGCCCGGATTTGCTATTGTAGCAGCCTGATCCGGTCCGGATTTCACCCTGAACAAATTTCTGCTCGGGAGGTTGACTAAAACTATGGTCCAAGTACGGAGACCAAATAAAGGCATTTAAGGGGTGTAGCTGTAGATTCCCTAGTAGTGATTCCTCCAATACTACTAGACGTTGCTATTATAGGGGCAAATCAGTATAAATTGCTTGATTAAAGAATTTGTGGCATAATAATTATCGAGATCGATGAAATATGATAATTAAACTATGCGTTTAGTAGACGAGCTGTAATGCCTTGAACCAACACGCATACAGTGCGTTCATTGGAACAACGCGGGATCAAACGTGTCAAAATATGCGACAGAATTCTAAGCCTCAAATGTATTGAAATAACACATTTCTTTTTCACAGTACACACACACACACGCACACACACACACACACGCACACACACACGCACACGTACGCATATGGCTGCAATAATTTATTATGAGGCACCATTGAGGCAATTTTAAAGGCCCTGGTTATTTTGCCTTCAATGGCCCTCGGTAGCAAAGTGTGACCGGCCACTGATGGCCCATGTGATGTTTCCAGACTAGGGCCTTAATAAAGTTAGGAAAAATTAAGATGGGCCCGATCAAAGCCCTTACTCAATTTCCGCACGGGATCACAGTGTAAAATTGTCCAAAAATCGATGTTTTTTTGTGTGTTTGCATTATTCGATAGTATAGATCAGCGGTTCTTAAACTGTGTTCCACGGAAGCCAAGGGTTCCGCGAATTAGTTACTTTTTGTTTTTAAAGCATGTAATTATTTTAGCTATAAAAAAATTACTTTGGCATACGTGGGTTGAAAATATCAAATGTTCGGAAAAAAAATGAATTAAAATTATCAAGTGAAATTCAAAATAACATAATGGGACATTTAGTAAGCTTGCTGAAGCCTTTATCAGATTACTTGCCAAATTATTCTGATAATGACGAGTGGTTACAACATCCAATTGTCAATAAAAGTAAAACTGCCGTGCTAACCGTACTGGAATATGAATCATTGACAGATGTTAGGAGCATATCCGCACTAAAACACACGTTTGAGTCTTCAACCTCCGTGGTCAAGGGTTAAACATTTTTTTTTAAATCTGAAAACTTCAACCTCCGTGGTCAAGGGTTAAACTTTTTTTTTTAATCTGAAAAAATTACAGCGTTACTTTTTACGTATTTCGAACCGATTTAGGGGGGCGGAAAGGGTAAAATTAATTTTGACCCCAAATAATGACCACCCTAATGGGCATAGTAAAAAATGAACTTTCAATTTCTCACAAGCTCCAGTTTATTTCTGGGAAAAAGTTTCTTATGGAAAATAATAATTGTGAATTTAATTGATGTTTTTCTTACGTGGATGTTGAATGCTATGAAAGGGTTGCGTTTTCGTTCTATTGCGCTTTTCTCCAAACTATGTTTTATGATACTGACGTATCTCAAAATCGTCCGATTTACTTCAAATCCGGGCAGTTCATAACAAATTCGGGTAGCTCATAACATTTTTAGCCATTCATTAATAAGAAATTATTAAAATTGTTTTTTTTTGTTCTAAAATCAATCTTTTTGTCTACAGTCTACATTTTTGTCTGCATTTCGTAGTTTTCAAAATCTAAAAAAAAGTATCCGATCATACAAAAGTTTGATTATTCTACTGAAAGTACATTTTTTCATTTTCCATTTCAGATAAATCGGTTTAAATAATAATAACTTTATAGTTTATCAATATTTTCAATGAAAAAAAAAAAAAACTCCAACTTAGCCAGACTATGTATGAATTGTGTGTAAAATCCCGACGTAGTCATCCCAATACTCCCATCACAAAAAAAAAATTGAAAAACGACAAGTTTTTTGGGCTCCAAGCTTTACGCAGACCCGTTAACGCGTTTTATATATACTTTTATGCACCATACCCAATTTTCGATCATTTTTTTTTTCGAAGCAGAACAGTTTCTCTGACGGCTATCGGTCACTACTCCTTTCTTTCTATCACCGTATATAATTTTGTTTTTTTTTTTCCTTTTCTCAACGAAACACTTTTACCACAGCCATGACTAATCACGATCTTATTAATCGTGAGCTCGTCAATTTGTAACGGCGGGGCCCAATTAGCTTGATAATATGACTCATCGTGATGAATTGATAGCTCCGACTAGAGGGACGATAAAATCAGTGGATGCGGGGGAAGGGAGGGGGGGGGGGGGGGGTGGAATTTGACGTGAGTCGAAATCCTATAAATGCATGCAGCCTATTCATCTTTCACAGTATTAAATGCTTTAATTGAGAATTTCCAACGGGATAATATATGGTTATCGGTCGTCTTTGGCTTATCGCAATATATTCATCCCGCTCAAGGTATTACTGGATGGACCGTCGGGCAAAAAGTTTGTTAAAAATGGGCGAATCGTGGATTTACAAGTCTGGATCATGTCGTATATGTTTAGCCTTACAAATAGCTAATTTAATAATAGATTAATTAATGTATTATTTATTTCAATTATTTATTTGAATCAACTAGATTTTTCGTGAAATCAAATTTTTCCTATTGCATTTCATCGTTAAAATGATTAATTTTAAATATATTGATTTATTCAGATCAAGATCTATTTAATGTCGTCTAATAATTAAATATTTTATTTATTCCTAATAAATCTGTGTACTGTGAAATACTTCAACTATTATTCAAAGTGGCAAACTAACATTTTCAAGTGTTAACACTTGAAAATGTTAGTTTGAAGTATTTCACAGTGAACAGATTTATTAGGAATAAATAAAATATTTAATTATTAGACGACATTAAGGCCGTCTTCTAGTCTAGAGGGCCAAAATTTGGGGATTTTTCAACATGCGATTAAAAAAAAACAAAAAATATTTCCGTATCTATCTTTTTATCACATATTTATTCATCCTTTGACATTGTATAAAAAAATTGGCGAAAAAAAAAATCCATAATTGTGGTAGATGCAGGCTGGTAAAGTGGGGGTGGAAAAAAAACGGCCTCTCCTGGTTGACATGATTCCAACCCTCCTGGTCATCTGAAAAAAAAAAAATAGATTCTTAATTAGTAAGGATGTCATTATAGCTCCTACCTCAGGCAAAAAAAAAAATTTCGCAAAATGGCGGCTGTTTAAAAAAAAAGGTCATTTTTTGCCATTTTTTTCACGATTGTTGATTTTTTTAAAATAATTAGTAACAAAATTTCGCGATAAATCTGGTAGGGGCGATAGAGGGGTGTATAGAGAAGGTCCACAAAAAATTTCAAGTAAATCGGTTCATTACAACTTGAGATATCATGTCAACCGTCTCGAAAAAAGTAGTTTCGAGAAAAACGCGTTTAAAGATTCGAGTACAGTTTCAGGCGGTCTAAGTCATATAATGGTACATATACTTACATTTCGTTAATCGGCGATTCCTGGTCCATAAAATACTCCTTCTTCTTCAAAATCGAAGTCTTTTGATGTTTTTTGATGATGAGAAGTTCGGAGTTATTGTCTATTGTTCGATTCGGTCCGGCAGCGCCGGTTAAGTTTCCACCTCACTAATTACAGCTGTAACTCCGTTAATATTTGGAATTTCCAAATTTCCTTTGGAGGGTATATTCTTGAAATACTAAACATCGAAAATATGCAAAAAAAAAAATCGATTTGTTCAAAATTCTAGACTAGAAGACGGCCTTAAATGGATCTTGATCTGAATAAATAATTATATTTAAAATTAATCATTTTAACAATGGAATGCAATAGGAAAAATTTTATTTCACGAAAAATCTAGTTGATTCAAATAAATAATTGAAATAAATACAACTAATCAATTTTACATAAAATTACCAATAATACGTTTATAATCAAATGTATGATGACAAACATGGGTATCATTAGGTGTATTACTTAATTGTTACAGATTTTTCAGCTAATTTATTTAATATAAAAAAATAGAGAACAACGAACTTAATCTTGGAAATATTGTCCATCGTTTTCTATGATCTTGCGCCATCTCTCAGGTAACATACGAATGCCGTCGCGAAAGAAACTTGCAGGCTTCGAGGCGATAAAGTCATCGACGAATTTACGCACATCGTCCAGCGTTTTGAAATGTTTATCCACCTAAGGCGTGCTGCATTGACCGGAACAAATGGTAGTCGGATGGGGCCGAGTCTGGTGAATATGCCGCGTACGGGAGAACTTCCCATCCCAAGTTCAAGAGGGTCTTCTGGAGTTGCACGAGCAACGTGAGGTCGAGCGTTTTCATGCAGCAGTATGACTTGCCTGCTTCCTTGCCCAGTAAATAGCCTTTTCTGATCAAATTCTTCGCTCAGTTTGTTCAATTGTCGTCTGTAGCGTTCCGCAGTCACCGTCTGACCAGTTTCCAGGAGTTCGTAATAAAGCATACCCTTCGTATCCTGTCCAGGGCGCGGCTGGTCACTAAGATCGAAATCACCACTTCTAAAACCTTTGTAACAATAATTACACGTTTCATAAGACACAACGTCGGCACCAAGAACACTACAAATTGATTTCCGTGCTTTAGAAGCTTCTTTTCCTTGTTGGAATTCGTATGAAATGCAGTGCCGAATGTGCTGTTTATCAGTTGCCATCGTAAACTCTGCTATTCTGAGAGGTTATGCAACTCACGTAGACTTGTCGTTCGGTGTTCTGAAACCTATTGCGTCCGATCCTTTCAAAACCACAAAAGACCGCGAAAATATTTCTATTTTAAATATAATTTTAACTTCGAAGAAAAAATCTGTAAAAATGAAGTCATACACCTAATACTTAAAAAAAAATGGGCCCTTCTTATGCACACACTCACACGAAGAGAATTAAAAAGTAATTTTTGTCGTGAATTTCACGGTAAAAATTGCCGTGATATATTTCAATGTGGTGACAAGTGAGAAAAGCATAATAATTCGTATGCGACAAGTTTTTTTTTAACTCACGTTACAGAAAATTTCAAATACGTAGCTAAAATTTTACTATACAAGAAGGGTAGCGCGCACGATAATTTTTACCGAGAGCACAATACATTTTCCTATAACACTCATTTAATCTTTATAATAAAACTTAAAATAACTGTTATAAAGACGATACTTTTGTTATAGACATTTTCGAAAGGCATAAAATAATAAAATGCACAGTAAAATTTCGCTGATATTATATATTTTTTAAATTTAAGTTTTGCGTATTTTGTTACACATGAAAATTTACTAGAAAATCTGGTAAAATTTTCTATCTGAAGAAGAAATTTTATTTTATTTTCGTGAAAATCTGTGTGTTTACTCAGTAATAATAAGCGAAGTTTCAGGGTTGTCATCTGGTTACCGTTACTGCACGGTAATTTTTAACATTTAATTCTCTCCGTGTACTAATGTATGGGCTTGCAAAATATTCGAATTTCTGATCCACTCGAGAAAAATCGTTGTCGTTCGATCCGGTAAAGTGGGGGACGGTATCCAGACGAAAGACCTCCAAAAAAAAGTCAACGAAACATTTTTTTTTGCTCCCAAACCCGAGTGAACGAGACGTCTCGCGATACTAAGGATCGTCGGGTTCAATATTTTTGATTCGCCGCTTGTATAATCGAGCAGAAAAAAAAATGAGGCCGATCCGTACAAGCGTTTGCGGAATGTCCGGATATCCTGTTAGACCATGTTACACAACGAATGCAGGCGAAACTATATATACTCCGCAACGCGATAGTGCAGGCATTTTTGTTTTCTTTGCCCCTGCGAGTCGAGGACGGAATATTCGATGATTAAAAAAAAAAAAAAAAGAAAGAAAGAAAGAAAGAAAGAAAGAAAAAAACAAAACGTTTGGCCGAAGCAAATAAAAGTCATAGGGTATTATTCACGGTGCGAGCAATTTCCATACGCCGTTATGGACGCGTTCTCGTACGTGATGATAATTTATAACAGAACAACACGCTGGGCCGAAGGTATAGGCGCGTGTATTATCGCGTATCGTATGTACCTACGGCTCGATGGTTCGAGAAATCGTAACGGGGGATTTTTTTTTTTACACCGTCGAGCTAAGGGTTTAGAAATACGCATCGAGAGAATCAATTTGTTGGAATAAATTAAATGCGGTACGTTCAACGTAGGCCGAACAAACCCTGCACTGACAGAAAAATTCTTTTAATATTAACTGGATGCGTCCATTAGATTTTTTTTTTTTCAATTTCAATCAACCAGTTTTTCGTGATATCAAATTTGTCCTATCGTATTCCATTATTAAAATTATTTATTTTAAATATCTATATTCAAATCAAGATATATTTAATATTTTATTTATTTCTAATAAATCTGTGATTTGGCTTCATCTGGTAGTACAAAACGAAGAAGATAGACGGAAAAATGGCACAGGATTCAGTCTCACAAAAATCTCATGGCTTTGTTTTCATTAAAAGACTGTTGTAACATTCTGCAGTTGAGGAAAATTGTTAGTCTTTCTATACATAAATAGTCGCGCCTGTTAATAAAAGGCACGACGATACCTTTCTTTTTTTTTCTCTAAATAAACAGCCTTGCTAGTGAAACAAAAAAGTAATTAAAATTTTTTTCACCGCACTTTTATGTCATGAACCTATATTCCTTTCTCGTACACATGTCGTGGTTTTAATTAAATTTAAATTAACCCTAGAACGGTAACCTGGGGTGAAAAACCACCCCAGGCGAGTTTAAATCTCGCGCCCTTTCTCCCTTCCTCACGTTTACGACTGACTTCTTTTAAATTCCCAGACTAGTGCGTCATGACTTCTTTTCAATTCCCGGACTTCGATTCCCGGAATAAATAGACTTTTTCGAAAATCGAGTAAAACTAACCATCCTATCTCAAAACTGTACATTTTCACTTTATAATGCCGTTGGATTTATTCAATTTCGTTAAAAATCAACGGAGACATTGCAAATTCAATAAAAAAAAGTCATTTTTACGAATTTTTCATGTTTTTCACCCTTTTACCTCATTTTTGACTAACTTTTCCCACTTCAAGCAGAATCGCCATAGGCCTACGTGATTCTGCATTAAAAAACGAAAAGAATGAGCCCAAGTTGAACCCTTTTCGTGAAATTTTACCGGAGATGTGAATTTTTCAAAATTGGGGTGGTTTATCACCCCAGGTTACCATAATAGGTCAAAAAAAAGGTTACCATTCTAGGGTTAAATAAATTAAATTTAAATTAAACAAATCTTTATATATTTGAATATATTTAATATTTCCAAAGAATAGCTTGAACAAATAAAAAAATATATTTGAAACAAATAAGGTCGTAGTAGGCCGTGAGACAAGGAAAAACCTATTTGATTTAAATAGATCGTATTTGAATTAATTTTTTTTTTTGGCAGTGTGAAACCGAAGCTTCGTAATTGATTATGAAAATTCAGTTGCCAATGTAAATTTTAAGTCGCCCTTCGGGCTCACCATTTTATGGTGAAAAATCACCAAATTTTGGATACTAATGCATGAAAGTAAAAATACTTGTTCAAGGAATTAACGGGTTGCACCATCTCAGAGCTCGGAAAAATAAGTATAACATTATTTTTCGGACAAAATTCCGAAAAGTGGAAACGGTATTTCGAGCTGAAATTAGCATACCATACACCTTTATTTTAATGTTATATGACTTGCTCTAAAAGGATTTTCGGCGAGTTGCAATATTTTTCGATAAATCGAAATATTGATAGTTGCCTGAGTGAAAATGTATAGCCTTCTCTAAATACTCGCAAGATCCATTTCTTTTGTAATGCATAAGCTGCGAGCCTCCGTTGATCCTACCAAAACCCATTTGTCGAGTTCAGTGTCATGAAGAAGCCTCCATTTGGTCCGGTGTAGCCTCTGTTGGCCCTCCCAAGCCTTATTTTGACCCCCAATTTCAGTGAAACGTGCACAGGCCTCCCTTAACCTGCTTTCGATCTCGAGTTCGTTGCCTCAACCCCATTTAATCTGCTTTAAGCCTAAATTCGATATCTCCTCCATCAAGACTCCATTGTGGCCTGATCGGTAACCCGTTTGACGACGAAATAAATACGTTTTCGCTGAATGGAGGCTCCCGGAGGGTCTACAGTGCGCCTACAGTAGGCTGGATGGAGGGTGCAGAGGGTCTACAGTGCGCCTACAGTAGGCTGGATGGAGGGTGCAGAGGGTCTACAGTGCGCCTACAGTAGGCTGGATGGAAGGTGCAGAGGGTCTACAGTGCGCCTACAGTAGGCTGGATGGAGGGTGCAGAGCATCTACAGTGCGCCTACAGTAGGCTGAAAGGGGGGCTAGTACATTCTGCGGGAGGGCTCGAAGAAGGCGCATCTGGAGTTTCGCAGGTTCACGTGCGCTCTGCATTGGTTTCCTTTGAGTGACAATGTCCAGTTTCTGCCACTCTGCCATATAACAACATCTTATATCGAAGTACGTAGGAGATTTTTGATATGTTGCCTAGATATAAAATATAAAACACATAAATTTGCAAAAAATACTTGTTTGTCGATTTTTTTTTCCTACCGAAAACAATTTTTTTTTTTCAGACATGCATCATTTGATGGAATATCGATATTTTTTTTATTTTCCTACGTACTTTGAAAGCAATTCATATCGAGAATTCAAATTATTTGGAATTTTTGCTCCAGGTAAAAATTGTAGGAGAATTCTTGCCGACACGCTTTCGGTTTCAGCGCCGTCATCTTGTAAAGAAATTTGTGAAGATACTTGAAGATATTTAATATAAAGTCCACTAAACGGACATTCTTATCAACTGGGAATCCATAAAAATTATCGAAATTCGGCTTCTTTCCGGGCTGTAGACTGGTAACTCTCCCCTAAGTCAAGTGTAAAATTAGATTCGAGTAAATAAAAGAGTCCATATTAGGAGAGAGTGGTCCTGAGTCGGCCCACTAAGCTTTTTGTCCGAAAACAGAAGGTAAATCGGATTTCATAGCGCTGCTAAGTGTTTAGTTGCGTACAGCGATCGCTTGCCTACAATCCAATGTCATTTAGGAAGGTGTAGTGTGGCTTTTGGAGTCGCAATGCAGTGCGGAGTGAAAAAGTACATCTTAACGATTTCTCAAAATAGTGTTCCTGAGTCGGCACCTCCCTGATCTTGAGCCGGCACCCCATTTTTTTCACTCGAATGCGGGAAAAAGCGCAGATTCTCTAAGTTACGACAGAAAATGGATGAATTTGAATGATTTAGAAGAATAAAACATGCATTTTTTGTCCAATTTTTTAAAAAAAACGAAACTAAAGCTAACACTTCCCTTTTCTAAGATCATTTCACTAAATAGCGAGATTTCTATTTTTCCGAAGTCCAGCGCACGACTTTGCGAGGTGCGAAAATCGTGAAAAACCGTCATTTTCAAAATGACGTACCGGGCACAAAAAAAATCCAAAAAATAAAATTAAAAAAGCAAATTGAAGCTGACTTTACTCTCTTCAAAACCCCGTTTGGTAAATTGGTTTCCGATTTTTTTTGGCCGAGATATTCAATTTTTTGTCCGGAAAGAAAAATTGCAGGGTGCCCCAAACTTTTGGCCAAGGGTGTATAGGCTACACGTAACAACGAGAACTTTGTCGAATTTCACGGAGGAGAGAGTACAACATAGGCGACTAAAAAAGAAGTGTCCATATGCTCGCGATAAACTAAAACATTTTTCCCCATTATTCCGGAAATGGAAGGAAAGCAGCGCGGTCGCAGTACCCTAGATATTTTTTTTTTTTTTTATGTGCACTGAGTAAATAAAGTCTATGGGATGCGAGAAAGTGACAGACGGAGAGGAGAGCGAGAAAGTGACAGACAAAGTAGAGAGTGAGAGTGTGTGAGAGAGAGAGAGAGGGTTTTCCGTTTTTTCTGCCACTTCCGGCCAGCCGTTTTAATAGTGAGCCCTTTGTTCCGTCCGTTAAACAAAAACCTTCTTTGTATACCTGACATCCCGAAGCACACGCCCCCGACGATATCAACTTGTCAGGTGCCCTTTTCAACCGTGCGGATTAACATGGAAAAAATAGAGAGAATAAAGGAGAGGTAATCGCAGAAAGGTGTCTTAGAAAATGATTTAGTGTCACAGAAAGGTGAATAAAAACAATAAAAAATTGACGTGCATATTAAAAAATATAAAATCATTTTTATTTTTCACAAATACATTATAGTTTTATGAAGAAAATAAATTTAAAAAATGAATTAAACGGCGGAGATACGTCGTTTAAGTAGGACCTTGTTTTCAAACTGGTGGACAAAATATCTCGAGGCCTACTCAATCGATTTTGATGAAATTTATAATGCATGTTCTTCATAATATTATCTAGGATATAGTATAGGATTTTACCAATTGGATGCCGCGTTCCAGAGTTGTCCAAAATCTGTGTCGGGCGTTACGTTTTGCTCGATACAAATGTATCGAGTATCGAAAAACTTTTCGGTACTCGATACAAAAGTATCAAGCTATTGTTGGAGATCGCGATTTTTGTATCGAGTAGCGAACATTTATTCGATACTCGATACTCGGGCATCGAGTAACGAAAAGCTTTTCGTTACTCGATACTTTTATATCGAGTAACGAAAAGTTCTTCCATACTCGATACTTTTATAATATTGTTATTTGCTTAAATTTTGTATAAAATTGTTTTTATTTTGTTTTTTGAAATGAAATTGTTAAGTTTTTCTAACAATTTCATTTCATTTCATTTTTTTTTTTTACATATACTTAATAGGGTGGTCATTATTTGGGGTCAAAATTAATTTTACCCTTTCCGCCCCCTAAATCGGTTCGAAATACGTAAAAAGTAAGGCTGTAATTTTTTCAGATTTTTAAAAAAATGTTTAACCCTTGACCACGGGGGTTGAAGTTTTCCGTTTAAAATACATGGGATTTTCCTGCGTTTGCAATCACTATTTTACTGTGGGCCTAAATATGTTTGTAAAATCTTGAAATTTTCCGAAATTAGTTTACAAGCATGTTGCTACATGGAAAAAATTTCCAAAACCCCTACCCTCAAAATGTTGTATAACATCACCATAATAATTATAACTTTTTTTTTATAATTTTTTTTTAAATTTTGCTTCCTTGTTTTTTTTATAAATGTATTTAAAATAGAATAATTTTCTAAACGAGCTACAAATTCTTAAGTATTGTCTCCTTTTTTGCATCTGGATGATTTTTTCGATACTCTCTTACAATTTGTAAAATAAACTGTTTTTGTTGTTCGTTCCGTGTGAGGTAGGGGCTTTGGAAATTTTTTTCCATGTAGCACCATGCTTGTAAACTAATTTCGGAAAATTTCAAGATTTTACAAACATATTTAGGCCCACAGTAAAATAGTGACTGCAAACGCAGGAAAACCCCATGTATTTTAAATGGAAAACTTCAACCCCCGTGGTCAAGGGTTAAACATTTTTTTAAAAATCTGAAAAAAATTACAGCGTTACTTTTTACGTATTTCTAACCGATTTAGGGGGCGCAAAGGGTAAAATTAATTTTGACCCCAAATAATGACCACCCTAATACTTAACCATGTGCATAAATGATCTGTAAAAAAATGTTGTCAATATATGCGTCATTTTTTTAACCGTTTCTAGAAAAGTACCTTCGAAAATCGGCGAAATCGCGTATGTAGGGCCTTAAACTATTTTTTATCTTTGGTGTTTTGTGGTGGAAAAAATCCAAAAAATTCATAATGGCTCGGTTTAGTTTGGACAATAATATACATTTTTTTTTTAAATCTTGGATTATGCGTAACGCTCCAAGCTCTCCTTGAAAGGCTCATTTTTCGCTTCCTGTCTTGGCTCAGAACCCTGCACTCGTGCACATTATCTGCACTGATTACGGTGCCCCAGCATTTCCTCGACCAACGCGACTACGAGGAGAAAAAAAAATCCTTTTGCATATCGCTCATTGCAAACCTGTATTTCGAAGTACGAAAAAATTGAGATTAAAGGGAAAAAAAAAGCAAAACATTTCGTAATTCACGGATTCGTCCGAGCGGTTCGAATTAGGTAGATGATCGAATGGCTGGAATTTTAATGTTACACTTCACGAAGAATGATACAACGATTGTTATAATGAGCAATGATTAAAATGATTACTCGGGCAAACGAGTTTCCCTCGTGTCAGCCACAATCTGAGCTTCCTCGTATAATGCACTCACACACATACACAGGCACGAATAAATACACACATCCCATCGACACACAATCCGAAACATTACCGTGAAACACGTTTTTCCATATTGGTATAAGAAACATCGCCTCGACCGTCCCTATTTTTTTTTTTGTTCCTTCTCTTCAGCTTTTCATTGCCATCTGGTGCAAAGTGTTTCTCGCTGAGAGTCAAACTCTTCACGCGTCTGAAAATATTTTTACGCTCCATTTTCTTACTACTGTTTGTTTTTTTTTTTTTTTGCTTTTTGTGTGGTCAACATCGTCAAGCGAAGAAAGGTTTTTTATTTCCTAAGGAATAGCGGAGAATACAATTTCGAAAAACTGCGCAGACTAAAAGACCTCGAATATCCAGTATTTTGTTTAGCTTGAAAAATAAAATGCCGAGATAAAGGTATGTGCAGACGGAACGAGGGTACGAATTTTTCGGCAATTTCTAATTTTTTAAAGTTCCAGGAATATATATTTTTTTTTCAGCGTAAATCAACGGATGCAAAAATAGTCTTGTACCAATATTTCTAGACTGCGAATCTTTTTTTTTTCTTTTCTTTTGCAAAAAAACGAGAGGCACGAGAACAAAAATATCTTAAATGTAATCAAGCAACAAAATTGAGAGCAATATCGATGATGATATTTTATTGTATCGATTATTATCTTGACTATTTTATCTATTGAGGCAGTAGTCTGGTCTAGAAATTTGACAAAATCGATTTTTTTTTTCATTTTATTATTCCTTAGACCTTTCTTAATACGCTCGTGAAAACCGTTTATTGATATTTCAAAAATTAGCAGAGTAATAGAAATTATAAGCATGCCGCGCGCTCAGGTAGCGCGGTCGGGAAGGAACTTTGAACGCGTTTATCTCAGAACTATGTTTTTCAAATCGGCGCCCACGATATCTCGATAACTAATTGACCGATCGAGCTCAAATTTTGCACATACCTTCGGTAGCCTCTTTCTGAGGACTGGTAGCAGAATTGAGTGGAACAATAATTTTGCCCACATTTTATAACTCGTCGAATACCCGAAAATTTATGAAATATCGTTAATCAAAGTTTAACAGGCCGCCATTTTGTAACAAAATTTTTTTAAGTACTAATTCTGCTACCAGTGCTCAGAATACTCATACAGATTGAGAATATATATATATTTTTTTCAGATGCATACATCACCCAGAGTGGGCGCCGATTGAGGCGGTTTTCCGCGGACCATGTTGTAAAAAAATACAAAACTACATGAAAATATTTAAAATAATTTTTTTAAAATCTAGATACATTCTCAAAGGAACGATAAATACATATGTAAAATTTCATCAAGACAACTTTAACGGTTTAAAAGTTATTCCAACCCAAAAATGACGTAAAAACTCTCGCTCTAGAACAGACTACGGCCTTAATACCTGATATTTAATATTTAATATCTATAATAGATAATATTATAAAATATCTATTATAGATAATATCTTAATGGATACTATCTGTTACAGAAAGTAAATTATATCTGTGGGCTTTTATTTATATTAGATCTAGGATTGTCAATTGACGCTCCAAATTAGTAAATAAAAACAAGGATTATTAACTATGGCTAAGTTTGCATCATTGGAAGGCAGCGAAAAATGTTCTTTATTTATTAAATTAAATATTAAATGTTCTTTTCATTTATTCATTTTTATTATTATCCAACATATTCTCCACACAATGAGGTTTTTCAGATCTCCACATAAGAATCCTAAAGACATTTGTGTGATTTCAAATTGACCTGTAAATTCTGAAATACTTTAGACATGTTCCATTTACCCACACGGAGAGAATTAAATGTTAAAAATGACCGTGCAGTAACGGTAACCAGATGACAACCCTGAAACTTCGCTTATTATTACTGAGTAAACACACAGATTTTCACGAAAATAAAATAAAATTTCTTCTTCAGATAGAAAATTTTACCAGATTTTCTAATAAATTTTCATGTGTAACAAAATACGCAAAACTTAAATTTAAAAAATATATAATATCAGCGAAATTTTACTGTGCATTTTATTATTTTATGCCTTTCAAAAATGTCTATAAAAAAGTATCGTCTTTATAACAGTTATTTTAAGATTTATTATAAAATTTAATGAGTGTTATAGGAAAATGTATTGTGCTCTCGGTAAAAATTATCGTGCGCGCTACCCTTCTTGTATAGTAAAATTTTAGCTACGTATTTGAAATGTTCTGTAACATGAGTTAAAAAAAAAACTTGTCGCATACGAATTATTATGCTTTTCTCACTTGTCACCACATTGAAATATATCACGGTCATTTTTACCGTGAAATTCACGAAAAAAATTACTTTTTAATTCTCTCCGTGCACGTGTTCTAAACACTTTAAGGATGCAAATTGTGTTTAACAAAAACTCGAATTTTCCATCGTCATGAATCATAAGCTGCCTTTAACTATAGTACAAACTTTGATTAAGAATGAAATATCGTTTGTTCCATTTGAAAAATAAATCAGCAAAAAAAAAAGGTTTCGAGAGTCGAAAGGTGTGAAAAGACATTGTCAAAATGAAAATAAACGCGGGTGTCGATTTATATGGAAATGCATTCACGTTTAGGGGGGCTTGAATATATGAATGAAAACGAAAAGTGGGTCATATTCGAGGCACGGAGAGAAAGGATGACACGACCCGAAATTCACATTTGAATTGAGAATTCTTCTCTCGGAATCTCACGCATTTATTAACGTGCTGCTTCTGTACGATCGTTGCATAACTATATATCCACACAGTGGTCCATATTTCCGCATAACTCTGATATTATACAGCGCGATGGAGAAACAGCAATGGAATTGAAGATGAATACTACATACGCCGCGAATAATGACGAGAAAAAAAAAAAAAACGGCACAATTTCGTGTCAAAAGCCAGCACGACGGAAGAGCAAAATTAAAAATAGTAGTAAATTCAAAAACAGAGTTCGTAGATTTCATAATTTTCGCCATTCAGCATTGGCTTCGATTCACAAGATCAAAATGATGAAAACGAGAGATCAAAAAGATCTCTTTTTTTTTCATTTTGAAAGAATCTCTTTTTCATCATTTTGAAAAAGATCAAAATGATGAAAACGAGCTGCTCTCACGAGAATCCTATTTTCGCTTGATAAGCGTTATTAATGATTTTTTAATCGTGTGCGCATAAAATAAATGTGAACCGGGTTTGAGAAGGCTGGCGTGTCGGTGGCTCAGCGCCAACAAAATCCAACAATCGTGTCTTGGCGATCTCACCATCGACGCTTGCGAAACGGCTAATCGTTTTATGATTCATTGGAAAAGAAAAAAAAATCACCAATTGGTATAAAATTATTGCAACAAATCTGAATTTCGTATGACGTTTTAAATTCCGGCTCGATAAGTACTAGTTTTATCTATCTACTTTAAGAAACAAATATGTTTTTTTTTCTAGATAAAAAATGGCAGAGACACGTCTGGTACCGCAAACGCTGTCAACAAAAACACGTCCAAGGAAAACGACTGTAACGTTTTTGACGTTCGAAATTTTTTAACCAAATTTTCACACAATGTAGATAAAATGTCATACTTTAAAATGTGTATCATGGTTGTTCAATAAAATTCAGTTTTATACACAAAAAAAAATCTTAAACATAACCTTACTTTCGCCGTCTCAGGTGTACGTAAGCCCTTAAATGCTTGAGGCTTTGTTTCAAGTGTAATGATATTTCACGTTCTCAAGCTTTTAAAAAAAAAAACATTTTAATTTCTAAAAGTTCTATATTTATTCAAGGGCGTAAAACCCTTTACAATATTTGAAAAATCGATTTTTTCACATATTTCAAAAGTATAATATATTTAGAATATACTGGAAAATCGAAAAATCGAAAGATGAAATATTTACGAAGTTATAGCACATAGTCGAGAACGCGCTGGGGCCGGATGCTGTGAACTAGGGAAACTTTAAACGCGATTATCTCGAAATTGCATTTTCAAAAACTACTTATGTTATAGGTCAAAAAGTTATTGATCGATCTGGCTGAAATTTTGGCAGGTTTCTCACTATAATATTATCGGAAGGATATACCTAAAGTTTTGAGGTTATCGCGTAAATAAATTACTTTTTTAGGGTAAAAATTGTCGTGAAAATGGTCAAAAAAATGAAAATTTGATTTAAAAGCCTACTTAATTTTGAATTTTATACTTTTTCATATCTTTATGGGCCCTTCCCATACGCATTTCAATAATCGAAAAATATTTTCGATTTCGGTTTCACATCAATAGAAAAAATCAAAAAAATAGAGCACTTTTCGATATCACGCAAAATACAACTGAAGGAATACCTTATAAAGCCGCCATTTTGTTTTGCTTTAAAAAATTTGGTACTTGAAAGTAAGATAATCTCAAAATTTTAAGTGATGCGATTATTTTATCAGCTTCAAAAAAATTAATGAAAAATGACTCATTTTCGGGCGTGTAAATGGCCGGTAAAGGGCGTGTAAAGCATTATTTTTTACTTTTTAATTCAATATTTTATAAATAAAAGCTTGTTTATAAAAAGTCGTTTTCACAAAAAAGACAACTGCGAACCACATCTGTCGGACTTTCGCTACGGAATAATGCATAGACCCAATACAAAAAAAAAAGAAGATTTTCGTTCTGTTGAATCTGAATAAAGCTGTTTGGCAAGAGTACGATTTCCGGGGCGACAAAATTTAACGACGGATTCTGTCCCTTCGAGCTGAAATGAACCAAAAGTGAAGAATAAAAATTTGTCATATCTCGCTTAGTTTTCGAGATATCGATACATATCGATTTTTTATTTTTTTTCAAAATATCTCGGTGAATATGCAGTTGTCAAAAAAATGATAAGAGACACTTTTTGTAGGAAATTAAATTTCCTACAAAAAAGGTCCCAAACAAAATTTTCAATAACTGCATATTTTAGCTCGAAAAAAAAAATGCGTTTAATCGACGATGGACGAGTTTCCGGTCAGTTAACCATGGTTAACCCAAATAAACCTAAACAAACACACACACACACACACACACACACATACACACACAGGTGGTTTGGAGTCAAAAAATACCGCGGAATTGACGAACCGCGGGGTCCACACACACACACACATGTACACACACACACATGTGGTTTGGACTAAAAAAATACCGCGGAATTGACGAGCCGTGGGGTCCACACACACATACACATGCACAATGGAATACAAATCGACTCTACCTCCACGTGGTTCATTCTGGGTAACGCTAAAGAGTCGTATATAAATGCAAATTAAAAGGGAAATGGTTTATTGTGCTTAATTGTATGTAGTGCGTTCCGTCGGGTGTTTTTTTTTGTTTGTTTTTTTGGGTTAGGTTGGGTTTTTTTGGATTTGGTTGGGTTGGGCTAGGTTGCAGTGTGGTGTGTATATATGGATGGTTGCTCAAATCGTCGATTAAACGCATGTTTTTTTTAATGTAAAAATTCGAATTATTTTTAAAAATTCAAAAATCGATATCTCGAAAACTAAGCGAGATATCGATTTTTTTTACTCTTCACTTTTGATTTATTTCACCTCGAAGGACCAGAATCCGTCGTTAAATTTTGTCGCCCCGGAAATCGTACTCTCCCCAGCTGTTTATTCTGCGTTATGAAAATGTAAGATTGTCTACGAAAACTAAATTGAATATGTATTTTCAGTTTTTTTTTTAGATCTTGCTAGAATGCATAAATTTTCAAATTTTTCAACAAATTATTGTCCAATAACGCGAACTCATATGACAACGCGCATTCATAAAACTCCAAATATTGAAGCTACACGAATTGCTGTATACCGCAGTGGTAAAACTGACAAACCATCTGAGAGCAGAGGCGTGGTCACGTGTGCGTATATGTGCGCATCTATGCCGAGTTGCAGATGTTAAAAATAATGCATCGGGCTTTGAACCCACGATGAAATGATTAAGAACTTCCGGGGCGCGAGTGTACGCTTATTCGGTTCGAAATTTTTGGGGGGAAATATCACCAATAAGCGTGTAAGCACGATAATCTCCACTACTATATATATGCACTTAAGTCCAAGTGGACCAGGCACCGCCATATCATTTTTCCCTAACCCCATCATTTTCCTCTTTTTTCTTTTCCAAATAACTGTGAGAGGTGATTTCAAATTTTTTTTTTCTCGCCCTCAATTACCTATCTTGTCAGGAAAATATATTTCCGAAGACACAAGACTTTTTTTGTGTCCACTTGAAAATAAAGGATGCCTAATCGATTGAAAGAAAATTTATTACAAACTTGGTATACGAAAAATTTCTATTTTTCTTAATGCAAACGAGTGGTTAAAAAAAAACAAAACCTTTTTTAAGGTATTACTGGATGGGTATTAAAAAAGCGCCAAAATTCTTGAAAATTTGACGAATGATAGTTCTTGATAGAATAATAATACATGAATTATTTTAGAATTTTTCACTAAACAATTTAATAGTTATGAACATATGAATTTAACACGGTCGCTTATGGGAAAAAAGCTTCTGCAGAAGTGAATGGTTGCAAAACGAATGGAACTGAATCACCGTAAATTCTGAAAATATTATATCATCAAGATTCAAGATCAAGCGATTGATTGTGCTAAGTTTCAAATTAATCGACTGAGTAATTGTCGAGAAATTAATTAAAGTAATGAGGAGTATCTTTTTTTTTAACAATGAATTAATAGCAATCATTGGCAAACTCAATATACAGGGTGTACAATAGGACGTTGCTGAAACTAAATAAGTGTCTCTTCCCTCCATGAATTCAATAGGGGTCTCTTTTTCTAAGGCGCATACCTGAGGCCCCGCAGTTTTATTCCAGCCGTGGTTGAAGCAAGTACGCGCGCGTCAAAATGAGTGAGCTCACCACGGAAGAAAAAGTATATCTTATTGAGTGCTTCTTCTCGAGGGGAAAAATTTATAGTAATGCGTATAGAGGGTTTCGTACTAAGTTTGGAACTCATAGAGTTGCCAGCGAAAACACTCTAAAAAGGTAAGAATTCAATATTTACTCATATTCATCTATCACACAACTTGTGTTTCAATTCAATTAAACTGCATTGAAGTAATTTTACGTTAATTTTTGTAGGATAATCGATAACTTCGTGGAGTATGGTACACTCCAGGACCGTAGACACGAGTTGCCAGGTCCATCTGTTACGGTGACTACACCAGAGAAGATCAACGAAGTTGAGAATTATTTCAAACAAAATCCAAATGATTCGATTCGGAAAGCTGCTCAAGTATTAAAAATAACCAAATCATCATTACACAACATTTTGAAATATTTTTTAAAGTTTCATCCGTATAAAATAAGCACTCATCAATTGTTAACTGAACATGCCATGACGAAACGCATCGAATTTTGTAACACTATTACGGGAATGTTTGAAGCCGAAGAACTTAATGAGAAAATGATTATTTATTCCGATGAAGCACATTTTTGGATGAATGGGTACGTAAACAAGCAAAATTACCGGTTTTGGGGAACGGAAAATCCCAACATATCGCTAGCGGAGTCCCTTCATCCACAGAAAGTAACGGCATGGGCAGCGATTTCAGTAAAAGGAATTTATTTGCAATTCTTGGAATCTACGGTAACAGGAGAGAGTTACAAACAGCTTTTGGAAACGAAATTCTTCCCTTATGCAAAAAAGAGGGGACTGGTTAAAAATGTTTACTTCATGCAAGATGGAGCGACGCCGCACCGGACTCATGAGGTGTTTGAAGCTATTCATCGCGTATATGGGACTCGAGTAATCGGTCTGGGGTACCCTAAATTTGCTCAAGGCGGACTAGAATGGCCTCCGTACTCACCGGACCTGAACCCTTGTGATTTTTTCTTGTGGGGTTACATTAAAGATCATTGTTACGCTAAAAATCCCCGCACAATAGAAGAACTGATCGCGGCCATCCAGGAAGTGGTTCGCGGCATTACGAACGATATGTTGGACACAGTTTTTCACAGTTTTCAAAAGAGAATTGATTTTTGTGCACAATCTAACGGTTCGCACTTCGAAAATATCTATCATTAATCACTGTACTTTTTCGTTAATTTTATAAGATGTAATAAATTGACATAAAAAATATTTCACTGGGTTTTATTTATGTGCGTTTAAAACTGCAGAGTTTCCTCTATTTAAAGCAATTTGGCTTTTCTGATTCTGTGCACGTGTTTTGAAATGACAGCCGATTAGTTTCAGCAACTTCCTATTGGATACCCTGTATATTGCGTTTTTGGGTAATTATTGATAATAATAAGATGATCTGAACGTATCAATTGAATTAAAAATTGAGAATTTTTCTTGTTGTTGGACAGTTGAAACAAATGTACAGCCACTGACAAAACTTCAGTCAAGCACACGCCAATATCGTTGAATTTGACTTAAATTATTATTAAAAGTGGAAAATTAACATTTATAAGTGTTCATTTATTATTAAATTAGTGATTTTTAAGGCTAAACATGTACGATATGATCGAAACTTGTAAATCCACGATTTGCCCATTTTTGACAAACTTTTTGCCCGACGGTCCATCCAGTAATACCTTCAAAACTACATAAACTCGCGGCGTACTCGAGTGGAAGACATAAAAAAAACACTCGAAGCTCAAACACAAAAATTTCAAGGGCTGAGAAATTGTTTCGTCGAGAAGAATGTCGAGGACTAATCCACGCATTCGGATTCCATTTGACGCGTCGAGCTCGTCCCAATATCGCTCGCAGTGTCTCGTTAAATTAATCCGACGAGTCCCTTTTTTCGTGCCAACGTTAACGTGTAACGCGTCTGGCAATATGGGAGTAAACGATAACGGAGTGAATCGTGTTGATAATCCGTGAAAGCTTCCTCTTTTCGTCATACGAATAATGTTTGCACACGATTCACGTGTTCGTTATCGAAATAGCGTTTTTTTTTACAGTGGTCCTTCTAGTGCTGGAAAAATAATTTTTGCAAAATCGAATGTATTGTGTCGACAAACCAAAAAAAATCGAGGTTATTTTACAATTGACGTATTTATTTTCTGTAAATTTCTCTTGGACCACGAACTCGCTATTAATTAATTTATTTATTTAATTGATCGAATGACCATCGTATCAATATTTGTCTCGTAATTGTAAATTTCGTAGAAGACTGAAATTGTTGTTGATTTTTCTTCCCCACTTTAAGAACTCGTCGCTGACTTCGAGAAAACTTAATCGATGCGCTGAAAAAAAAAAACAAAAAATTCTTGGCGGTACGATAATACGTTTTTATCGAAACGATAAAAGTACGAAAATAATAGTACCATAATTTAAAACCGCGCCACGGAATTTCCCGTAAATATGAGAGATTAATTTTGCCCAGCTATTCTCCTCCCACCACATTCCAATATAATCACAAAAATGACGTATCACGATAATTGCTGTCTCCGATAAATAAAACGAAAAATGTTTAAAATCTCAAAGGACAAAATACCGCAGGAGCTGAGGATATTCTTTAAAAAAAAATCGAATCGTATTAAAATAGTCTAAAAAAATTCTTAAAAGAATTCTTTAAAATAATCTTCTTAAAAAACAGTTCTTAAAAAATTCGATCGCCTCGTTTCATTTCCCAACGACTTAAATAATAATATATACCCGGGGAGAGAATTAAATGTTAAAAATTACCGTGCAGTAACGGTAACCAGATGACAATCCTGAAACTTCGCTTATTATTACTGAGTAAAACACAGATTTTCACGAAAATCTGTGTTTTTTTTACCAGATAGAAAATTTTACCAGATTTTCTAGTAAATTTTCATGTGTAACAAAAAACGCAAAACTTAAATTTAAAAAATTTATAATATCAGCGAAATTTTACTGTGCATTTAACTATTTTATGCCTTTCAAAAATGTCTATAAAAAAGTATCGTCTTTATAAAAGTTATTTTAAGATTTATTATAAAATTTAATGAGTGTCATAGGAAAATGTATTGTGCTCTCGGTAAAAATGATCGTGCGCGCTACCCCTTCTTGTATAGTAAAATTTTACCTACGTATTTGAAATTTTCTGTAACGTGAGTTGAAAAAAAAACTTGTCGCATACGAATTATTATGCTTTTCTCACTTGTCACCACATTGAAATATATCACGGTAATTTTTACCGTGAAATTCACGACAAAAATTACTTTTCAATTCTCTCCGTGGGCCCTAAACAATGACGTTTGAAGTTTATGACGTTGAAGTTTTTGCATCGCTGGAATGCAACGAAAATATAGATGTTTTTTATATCCCAAATTTCCTTTGGCAGATTTCAGCTACGAACATATTTTAAGATTCTTATTTAGCGATCGACAACAAATAATAATAACGATGACAAATTAAAAAGAATTTCCGTTGCTTTCCAAGGATGCAAACTTCAATCCCATTAAACTTCTCTCCAACGAAGTTAAATATTCACAAAAATCTTCATCGTTACTGTCTGCAACAACAAAAAAATCATTAAAAAGGAGATTTCCCGAGTTTGTTTGGCAATTTTTTACTTCACGCGTCCACTTGGCACACAATTTTTTTTTTTTTTTCATTTCCATTTACAGCCAACAATTTCATTAAAATAAAATTTCCCACGCCTACTAAACTCTAGCAGTCGTTATAGCCCACGCTTCTTCTTTTTTTTTGTTTTTTTTTTGTTTTTACAATTTTATTGTATGCTTTGAATACCACAGGATGGTGAAAGGAGAGACTTTGGAAAATGGTACAAGGTGGCGAAGCGTGGTGAATCCACCCTATAATGCCTTTCACTGTGTTGCTTTTTCAGTTGGAGCCCGACACTTATACCCCATAAAGATAAAACTTCTGTGGAGATGACGCACGGACTGAAAATGCTTTCTTTGCTCTCCCTCGTAACGGCGCCAAACATTTGGTAACTTCCAGAATCACAGATAACTCAGCAATGCATACCTCAGGCACATGCTTGTGCACATTGCTGATACGTGTACACGCGTATGCATATATGCATAACATTTTTCAAGCACCTAGGACGTGAAGGCGCGTATACATTTTATGTACCATCGTCTCTGGGTAAGATATAGAATTTCTATTGTAATTTTCCGTACGTTCTCGCGATACAAGAACGCGCTGCTACGAGAGTGATTATTACACTGCCAAAATAAATATTTAAAGGGCCAGTCCACTTTGAAAATTTCAAAAAATCGATTTTTTTTACTGTTTTCGAAAGTACATACATTCAGAAATATTGTGTCAATATTGCCGATTGAGTTTAGGTAAGAGTTTTTCATAGTATAAACTTCAAACGCTTTTATCTCGAAACAACGTTTTCAAAATCTAGCTCCATCTAGTATCTCTAAAACTAATAAACCGATTCTCTTGAAATTTGAACCACATATTGTAAACATGATTCGCAACAAGATGCACCTCGATGGTTTTAAAATTTGGATTTTTACTCTTTTTTTTGCGAAAAACTGCGAAAAAAACGCGTTTTTTAAATACTTTTTTCGTTTTTCATCTGCCATTTTTTTATTTTTTGATTAAACTTTATAACCGAGGGTCATTTTGTAGCTGGTTTCATACTGAATCTAATGGACTTGGATTTTTTTGTTTCAGACAAGCCGTTGCCGAGTTGTGATGGAGCTACCTAGCCCACCTATTTTTGAGACGTTACGTTAAACTATAGTTTTTGTACTTAAAAATGAATAAAAATGAATTAAAATTTTTTTTTTTATGTATTTTAAGACTTTATTTATCAAGCCCAACAACTTTTATATTCATATCTTTTATAAAATCCTCAAAAAAAATCGCGAAAATAGCCTTTTTTCGTGGCAACAAAGTGGACTGCCCCCTTAATAATATAATTGAATAAAAATACATGCCATTATACTGGTAAAATTTCAAGGCAATTTGCAGTACTTTATGGAGATGCTATGCTGGCCACATTTATGTCCAATCATTTATAGACTCAATAACTCTATATGTCTGATATAAAATGCTCTAAGCATGTAAGCAATTCTAAAGATTCCGTAACGACAACAAAAACAGGGGGTCACCGAGAAAGAAAATATTAATGATAAAACTTAGAAAAATGTGACTGAACGAAGAACTTTCGTAATCGCAACTTTTCTAAAGATCCAAATATTTTTATATCTTCGACATAAAAATATCCAAATCAACAAAATTTATGCGAAATTTTCAATTCCAATTAATCGTTGGGTATAATTAATTGTAGCTTATTTTTATTAAGCGCCAATGTAATCAACTAATGATTTTAAAGGAACGAAATATTACAAAAGAATAACAGCCGAAAGAAAAAATTCTTTTCGCACCATTTGACAGATTATACTTTATTCTTGGTCAATTGAAAAATGCGACTGCAAGTAGAAAAATGTTCAAAAATATTGCAATCCATTCCCATCCTATTCTACTTATTCCAAATGATTCTACTCCGGAAAAATAATCTGGTCACAACCTTAAAACTGCAAACTGTACGGAATTCCCGATCGGTTGGAAAGATTCGTTCGCAATTAGGAAAAGGTCCAAAACATTTCTACTCCAATTTCATTATACTCGAATTATTCCAATCACTCTCATAACCCTAACGATTCAAAGTTTCACATTATTTTTTCTTCAGTTGCAGAAATTGCCGATTGAGTTTAGGTAAGAGTTTTTCATAGTATAAACTTCAAACGCGTTTTTCTCGAAACAACGTTTTCAAAATCTAGCTCCATCTAGTATCTATAAAACTAATAAACCGATTCTCTTGAAATTTGAACCACATATTGTAAACATGATTCGCAACAAGATGCACCTCGATGGTTTTAAAATTTTTATTTTTACTCTTTTTTTTTGCGAAAAACTGCGAAAAAACGCGTTTCTTTTTACTTTTTTCGTTTTTCATCTGCCATTTTTTTATTTTTTGATTAAACTTTATATCCGAGGGTCATTTTGTAGCTGATTTCATAATGAATCTAATGGACTTGGATTTTTTTGTTTCAGACAAGCCGTTGCCGAGTTGTGATGGAGTAGGAAGACCATAAAATACCGAAATAATTATACCAAAACAATATTGAGCCGATTTTAAGCCGATTGCACGCTTTATTTGACTTCAATCATTGCAACTCTTGTAAAATTCGTGAACCAACAATAAATGAAATTTATCTTCTCCTTCGATGTATAAACGAATTTTTTTTTTCTCAATCTCCACGAACGCATTTCTCTCTCTCGATTTTTATGAACGATTTTCTCTCTCCTTCGATATACAGCAGTGCAACGGATACGAAGAAAGGTAATCTCGCGTAACGTACACAATAATCGTCGATACGGAACAACAATATCAAATCGAACGCTCTCGAATCTCTCGAAAATGCATCGACACGATTCTGTGTCGATGCATTTTACCGATGAGAAATAAAAGACCGCAAAACGTTGTAAAAGTGTGCGTGTAATTTGAAGAAAAAGAAAGGGCCAATGTGAGGCGCCGAAATTTCACATGATTACTGTAATTTTTTCGTGGCTGAGGAATAACATACATTTTATTTCGTTATTTCTCCACCGAAGTCTGGTGCAGAAATAACGAAAAAAAGAAAAAAAAATCTTGGATACAAAGGTATCGATATTTTTTTTTTAAGGGCAGGTAACCGTCGACGACGATGAAAAATGCAATTTTCTTTATAACATAATTTGCATCCTTAAAGTGTTTAGGACCCGTGGGTAAAAGGATATTTTCATATCTAAAGTATTTGAGAATGTACAGCCTAAACGTTAAACTTTAAATGTTTTTTTCGAGAAACAGCAACGAATGAACCGATTCACACGAATCTCTGCGCAATTGGAAGAAAATTAAATTTGCGGGGCCATCAAGAAGCAATTTTTGGCAAGAGTTGATTTAGAAATTTTTATTTTTCGTCCGTTGAAGCAAAAAAAAACGGGCAAAAAATTGAGTTTTTTTCAAACGGCTGCCATTTTTTTATCAATGGGTTTTTCAGAAAACAAAAAACGATAAGGTCTCCCAAATTTCGTCTAGTTTAATAATGTTCAACCCGTTTTTGTTTAAGATGAACTGGCGAGACTGTTGAGCGCCCCGCGCAGACCAAAACACGCCGTGCATGGCTTTATTTGATGAAAGCTGGATGCGCCATTTTGGATTTTTTTTAAATAAATAGATTTGAAACTTACTCTCCATTGATAGAAGAATGAAAAACGTCGAAATCCATTTCCGAAAGTAATTATTTTATATAAAAAAAAAAAAGAAACTTTCGTTATTTATAAGTATTTTTTGAGCTAACGATACGAACTTTACTTCAAAAGATAAAAGAAAAAAATGAAATTTATTGTGAAAAAATGGTTACAAATCGATCATTCAAAATATTAGCCAGCGCTAATTATGACTTTTTCCCACTTTTTCTGGTAATAGCTGGATTCCACGTCGAAAGAACGACACGAGGTTCTGAACGAACTTTAAACGTACATTTTTTGGTTAAACACATCCTCATTACCGAACTTCCCCTTTCAGCGAAGTCGTTTTTTGGAAACTGACGCCATATTTAAAAAAAAATCCATGCTCCACAGCTAACATAAACAAACGTAAACACAGCGAAATTACTGCCAACCCACTGTAAGCGCGCGCACATCACTTCTGCAACGTTGCCAAGTTTCATGTTTCGATAGATGGATCGCAAATAAATAGTTTAATAACCACAAAAACTTTTGGAATGCTTCGTAAAGTAAAATAGTACAATTTTAGTCATTTGGAAGTAATAATATCGATTAATATACATTTTTTATTCTACGAGATATTATTTTTTCATCGAAAAATCAGATTGATACCAATGAGGTTGCCCTGTGTATAAGCATAGCGCCCGCATCTGCCCTGCGCGTCCCTGAAAGTTCGAGCAGAACTTCCTTAAGAGCTTCTAACGTTTCCCTGACCGGTTTCGCAACACGAGGCCGAGCGCTGTCGTGCTAGAAAATCACTCTGTCGTGTCTTTTCGCGTAAGCTGGCCGTTTTTGCTCAAATGCTCGGCTCAATTGCATCAATTGTTTGCTGGTAACATTTGATGTTGATCGACATTTTTAATGGTTCTGCAAGTTCTTCTCGCGTTTGACTCATGTCTACATCGAGTAAAAGTTCCACTTCCTTATTTTTAAACTTTTTTGGTTGGCCTGGACGTTTCTTATCTTCAGTGTCAAAATCAACTTTTTGATAGCGTCGAAACCAGTACTGAAATTAAAAAATTTCCAGACAACAATACCGCCATATGTAAATTTCACTATTTAGGCGATAGAGGATTATCGGTTATCTAAACGAGGGTACAATGTTTGGAATACCAATACGTTAGGGCCTCCGATGAACCTCTCAAATGGCAGAAACTGTACCTAGTCACTGAAAAGAGGCCAATGCAGAGCGCAAATGAGCCTGCGAAACCCCAGGTGGGCTTACTTCGAGCGCTACCGCGGAACCTACTGGCCCCCCTTTCGGCCTACTGTAGGCGCACTGTAGACCCTCTGAACCCTCCATTCGGCCTACTACAGGCGCGCTGTAGACCCTCCGGACCCTCCATTCAGTGGAAACATATTTATTTCGTCGTTGAACGAGTTGCCAATCAGGCCACAATGGAGTGTTGATGGAGAAGATATAGAATTGGGGCTCAAAGCAGGTTAGGTGGGGT
>OZ010721.1:7068276-7201948 GCA_963932345.1 Ophion ventricosus
GTCTCATCTCTCGTTCCCTCACTTTCTCATATTCAACACATGTGTGCAGATCCAGGACTCGAGAGCAATGTTAAAAAAAAAAAAAAAAAAAAACGAGGAGATTTGCGACAAGTGGTAAGATAACGATCGAGATGGAACAAGTGGACTCGTGTAGCGCAGCTCTTCACTATATATCGAAAATTATACGCCTTTTTCGGCCTCCGCGACTCTACTCAACGATTCACTTTGCGATAAGCATCGGAAGAAATGATTATGAAAATGTTCATTGGTTCGTTCAAGTGAAATGCGAAAGGTTTAACACAACGCTGAAACTCTTTCAACTTGAGCGTTATGAAGAAAAACACATCGAGTCGAGCTGTCTTTTTTTTTCTTTCTTTTCTTTGGGAAGCTGCTATCTATGTGACTCGTGACGGATGCGAAACTTCGTTACCATGAAAACGTAACCAAACGAAAAGTTAATCATTTTCGTTATAACGAAAATAATCAATTAAATTTTTTTTCATTTAAAAATGATCCGACAACTTTCAAGGCAGTAATGTTGTGTGCAGTGCTATTTTTGGGCGGTTTTCTTTCTGACATTTTTCCCACGTTTATTATTTCACCCTCGAAGGGTTTATTGACCCTTCAAGAATAAGGATGAATTTTTTTATTTATTTATTATCGTGTAGTTTTGGATGTTTGTTTGCAACGGTGCACGGAAAACGCCCCCAATTGGCGACCAGTCTTGTGACTGTTGTACGAATGTGAGAAAAAACTAAACAGATTCTTAATCTGCATGCACGGAGAGAATTAAAAAGTAATTTTTGTCGTGAATTTCACGGTAAAAATTACCGTGATATATTTCGATGTGGTGACAAGTGAGAAAAGCATAATAATTCGTATGCGACAAGTTTTTTTTCAACTCACGTTACAGAAAATTTCAAATACGTAGGTAAAATTTTACTATACAAGAAGGGTAGCGCGCACGATAATTTTTACCGAGAGCACAATACATTTTCCTATAACACTCATTAAATTTTATAATAAATCTTAAAATAACTGTTATAAAGACGATACTTTTTTATAGACATTTTTGAAAGGCATAAAATAATAAAATGCACAGTAAAATTTCGCTGATATTATATATTTTTTAAACTTAAGTTTTGCGTATTTTGTTACACATGAAAATTTACTAGAAAATCTGGTAAAATTTTCTATCTGAAGAAGAAATTTTATTTTATTTTCGTGAAAATCTGTGTTTTACTCAGTAATAATAAGCGAAGTTCCAGGATTGTCATCTGGTTACCGTTACTGCACGGTAATTTTCAACATTTAATTCTCTCCGTGTGAGTGTTTCGATACTCAGTACCAGATTGAGCAAAAAAAAATTACAAAACGGCGACGTGCCGAATTTCGATTCTCAATTTTTTCTAGTTTTCTAATCATTTTACGAATCATATGAAAATAAAAATCATTTCGACTGAATTGTGCTTCAATTATTGAAAGCCTTCAACTATTGAACTTTTACATTTTTCAATTGTTTAATGACATAATTTTGTAGAAAATAAAATGATCTACAAAAAAGGTCCTATGGGATTTTGTGGTAAGTTTGATAGTTTGGCTGGAAAAGTGAAAAAATCTTGACATTTACTGTAAATTTAACTTTGACCTTGAATAACTTTTGAAAGAGTAGATTTATCAGAAAACAATAAGAGACCTTTTTTATAGAGCATTCAATTTTCTATAAAAAATATCTTTTGAGCATTGTTGTATGTTTATCCGTTGGCGAGTTGTAAAATTCAAAAGTAGCAAGCCAAGTTTTCTTCGTGTCATTGGCATAGGAAATAGAAAATCGCGATAGGCAACCTTTTAATATTAATATTAAGGGCTCATACTTCAATGGGCGTCTTATTTCACCTTACTGCAGTTATAAAAAACAATCGACTATGTGTTTATTCTCAAATTTCCCCATTCAGTAAGCTGCAGTACGGTGAAATAAGACGCCTGTTGAAGTATGGGCCCTCAATATTAATATTAAAAGGTTGCCCATCGCGATTTTCTATTTCCCATGCCAATAACATGAAGAAAACTTTGCTTGCTACTTTTGAATTTCATAACTCATAACTATAATAGTGAGTTAATTATATCGTATGAAAAAATGGCATCTAAATCTAAATTAAATAGAATCCATGTGAGACATCAATTCCCCATTTATTATACAGGGTGGACCATTTAACGTGACCACCATTCTCTTGACCTTCGAATAGTTTCTGGTGTGATCGCGGCGCAGGCACTTGTAATTCGTTCTCTCCTTGACTGCACAATACCATTTTCCATTGGATGGATACACTTGTCTACTGATTCTAATATTGGTAGATGGTAAACATTATTCACGCTACTACAGTTTCACTACGTTACAATGCCAGTATTTACAAATATCAAAAACATCTCCGACTATTGACATTATTGTATCCGTTGGATAACCTGCGCCGCTATCACACCAGAAACTATTCGAAGGTCAAGAGAATCATTCATCCGACGTCTTCAAAAATGTGTCGAGCTTAATGGCCATAACTTCGAAAATATGTTACAATATATTTTCTGCACAAAAAATTCAATTACATTATTCGGATATTCTTATTGTCAATACCATCACGATTTCCCGTTTTTACCTGTGTATTTTGGTGAAAAATCATTTCAAGGTCATGATATCATAGGTCGTTGGATTCGTCTGAATATCAGCTACAATGTCTTAATAAAAAAAAAAACATGTTCCCATTTGAAAAAACATTGATGACCTTGAGAACGCAAAAACTATGACCTTGAAAAAAATGAATTTTTCACCACTTTATCAGCCCTTCGAAATCAATCAAATTACCTCCTGACATTTTTTTCGTCACTCTAAAGGCAACGGAGACATTTGGGGTGGCCACGTTAAATGGTCCACCCTGTATATATTAGATGAAGTAAAAAGTTCTGAGCGTTTTTTTCGCTTTATTTCGACGATGAAATTAACATATTTAGGATTATCCGATTTACATCAAATATGCGCCGTTTTGTTCGATAACTTTGCTATTTTGAAGGCAATTTCATAATTCCGTGATTGAAGAAGTCCTCGTCCCTATTGGTAAAAAACTTGACCAGCTCATTTTCACAAGCCTCTCTTGAGGCCAGTTTTGTAATATCAAGAAAAGTTTGCAAATGCTGGAAAAGGTGATAATCGCTTGGTGCCAGGTCTGGACTATACGGCGGGTGCGATAGAACCTCCCATCCAAGCCCTCGGAGCTTCTGGCGCGTCGTTAAAGATGTGTGCGGCCTGGAGTTGTCTTGATGGAACACAACACCCTTCCTATTGGCCAATTCTGGCCGCTTCTGTTGATCGCCTGCTTCAATCTGGTCAGTTGTTGACAGTCGAGGTCTGAATTGAGTGTTTGGCCCGATGAGAGCAACTCATAGTGGATGATTCCCTTCCAATCCCACCAAATACACAGCAAAACCTTCTTGGCCGTTAATCCGGGCTTGGCGGTCGTTTGAGCCGGCTCACCGCGATTGGACCACGATCTTTTTCGGCTGTTGTTCTCGTATGTGACCGATTTTTCATCGCCAGTCACCACCCGCTTCAAAAATGGGTCGATTTCATTACGTTTCAGCAAAGTATCGCCGGCATTAATTTGTTCCAAAAGGTTCTTTTGCGTCAATTCGTGTGGCACCCATACATCGAGCTTCTTCTTGAGACCAGCCTTATGCAAATGGTTCCAAACGGTTTTCTGGATAATCTTCAGTTCCTGGGCAATGGAATAAGTGCTCACATGCCGGTATGTCTCGACGATTTCCATGATTTTATCGACATTTTCGACGTTTGGCTTACCAGAGCGTGCCTCATCTTCGGCGTCGATGTTACCTAAACGAAATCGTTGGAACCACCGCTTTGCTATTGCATTCGATACTGTATTGGGTCCATAAACAGCACAATTTTTTTTGGCCGCATGCTCCGCCTTTTCACCTTGGTCGTAGTGGTACTGAAGAACTGGCTTCACCAAACACAAAACTGTCAGAGAACTTTTTTTGAAGCGTAATGTCACCTTTAAATCGCCGTAGAGTATGACCCGATGCGATGTATACATCGTGAGATATGGCTCACTAAAGACATCTGGCGGAAAACCCTCAGAACTTTTTCTTCACCCAACATCTATATAAATTCTAATCTAAATTAAATAGAATCCATCTGAGACTTATCAATTCCGCATAAAACAATGGTTTCATTCGAGGCGTTACGAAGACTCAAATTGAATCGTATCAGAGCTGCATTCTGAAATTCTGCAATTCTCTTTACAACAGAAAGGAGAAAAAAAAATAGATAGGTATTTTAACAATTTTTCAACATTTGCATGAACGTGATCGGGCTTTCGCAAACGGATTGCCTCATGTCTTCGTCAATGTGTAGGAATTGTAATTGGTCAAGAACACGCGGGAACACACTTTCTGTTTCGCCCCAACGATTCATTGGCTACATAAATATATTACGTATAGCATGCTTGACGTAAACGACACGAATTCCATCGGTGTAATAAGTGAATATTTCTGTTCACGTGTCCAGGTGCACGAGAGATGAATAAATATCGCTTTGCCAAGATCTAAAAGCGCTGAAATTCCAGCATTGTTTGCGATAACGCTGGAATTTGTACTGCTGCATATATATATATGTATATATATATATATATATTTGCAAATATATATCGTTGTTGTGAACTTTGCAAACGGAGAGTGGGAGATGTCATATAGGAAGCAATATTGAAAAGAGCAAAAAATGTCTCATCGTGATTACATTTTCTTCGTATAATTAACAAAATAACAACATTTATTGTAATTAGTTGATTCAGAAATATTTTTAAATGAATTTGTAACTGGATTCAGGTCTGCGTTTGAGTTGCTTAGAGTTTCGGAAGAGGTGATCCTCTTCAGAAACTTTGAGCTCGACTTTGAGCCCATTTTGAAAATATCTCTAACTATCTTCTACCCGCGACTTCGTCTGCATTGATCTCGCAATTTGTTTTAAAATATCCCTTAATGGATTATTTTTTTTTAAGTCTGTCATACGTCATTCCGAATTTAATAAAATATGTGATATTATATTAGATTCTTTTCGAATTGAACTATATTTTAGTCGTTCGTATTCTATAAGAATTAAAATTTCATCATTAGATTTTTTAATATTATAATTAGAAAAATATTAGACGTTAGATATTATCAAATTTCAATTATATTTGATTCGTTGTATTCTATAAGAATTTGATAATTACATTAGATTTGTTACGAATGTTATGATTAGAAAAATATTAGATATATTTATATTAGATTTGATATTATATTATCATCTATTTTAATTAGATTTTATTTGTTTGTATCCTAAAATAAGAATTATATAAGACTGATAATTTCATAATTGAATTAGATTCGAGTCGAATATTAGAATTAGAAAAATATGAGATGTATCTCATATTTTATATATTAGAATATAATATAAAATATTATATATTAGAATTAGAATGAAAAGTATTCTATGTGTAATAAGCTATTTACATTTTAAATTTCATTGATTATGTAATAATTTTAATTTCATCATTAGATTAGATTTGAGTAGCTAATATTATAATTATAAAAATATTAGATATTAGAATGAAAAGTATCCTATGTCTTAACCCAGGCCATAAGCTATCTACATGTTAAATTTCATTGAAATCGATCAAGTCGTTTTGGCGTGATTAATTCCTTTCTTGTCTTGAAGGCAATTTTGGTCGACCCGACTTCGATGCATCTCCAATATTTGGCCGTCCCTTCTTGAACGATTTCATCCAATTTGTCATTGCACTTTTCTTGAGCGCATTCTTGCCTACTGCTTTCTGCAGAAGATTTCCCGATAGTCCAGCTGAATAATTCAGCATAGCACAAATTTTCAAAAATCCGCGTTGTTCTTGCACAGTTACTAGTGCACAGTTAGTTAGAAATGTAAACGTCAACACTACATAACAGCAGCATAACCTCAAACGTATCACAAACAGGATGGCAACTGTGAAAAAATAAAAGTCTCCACCGAATTATGATAGGACCTAATATTTTCGTCTCAAAGTTCGATCCGCACGGATTCCCTATGTGGTATGAGTTAAATGCCTTGATTTCGTGAATTAATTACTATTGTATTTAGCCGGTAAGGCATGCTAAGTTTTCGCGGACGTCATTCTGTATGTTTATTCTACAGGATACAAAAAAATAAAATTCTAATTCGGAAGTTCGTGCACATACCTTAAAGATATATATTTAATCGTTATCGATATCGCTTTATCGTAAATTCCAATCAAATTTGTGATAGCATATCTACATTTATATTGAGAAGTATGTAAAAAAAAATTAAGAAAATGTGCGAAAGACGAGCGGCGAAAGGACTGTGTAAAACGACATGCATATAATTGTGAACTGCCACGACTTTTAGGGTTATCTCTCTGCACTGGCGTATTGTGTAAATAATATCCATGACAAAAGCCCTCTCTCTCTCTCTCTCTCTTGCCTCTTCTTGTAGCTCCACGATAATGTCACGACGACTCCGATCTGAGAGAGTTGATATAATTGTCTGGATTCAAAGTCGACGATATACACAGCACTTTCAGACAAACGCGAATTTCCCACGCAAATTCATTGATTACGCACACAAAACATTCAATCAACACAGAAAACTATCTGTCTCCGATATAATTCTATCATATACTTAATATAATAATAGTATAATAATAAATATAATTATAATCGTCATTGTCCTGTTCGATTAAGGGGTTGCGTGGGTTTGAAAAGTTCAAAAAATCCATTTTTTAATTTTATTATCTAATAGTACAGTATGTCTAGAATATTATCCCAAAGTTTTAAGTCAATCAGAGTAAAAGTCTAGGAGAGAGAGAGAGAGAGCCTTTGGGAATTCCACCCGTTGGAAAAGACCGGCCGGGAGCGACGCAGGTATACGCATTTTTCTCAAAACACTATTTTTGAAGTCGGTGGACACGATTTCGCAAAAACTAATGCACCGATCTTATTGAAATTTTGCACATTTCTTCAAAATAGCATTGACTAGTGATTGAACCAAGGTTTTTTTTTTCGATTACAACTAATTTTACAAGGCTACACGGAGAGAATTAAATGTTAAAAATTACCGTGCAGTAACGGTAACCAGATGACAAACCTGAAATTTCGCTTATTATTACTGAGTAAACACACAGATTTTCATGAAAATAAAATAAAATTTCTTCTTCAGATAGAAAATTTTACCAGATTTTCTAGTAAATTTTCATGTGTAAAAAAATACGCAAAACTTAAATTTTAAAAATATATAATATCAGCGAAATTTTACTGTGCATTTTATTATATTATGCCTTTCAAAAATATCTATAAAAAAGTATCGTCTTTATAACAGTTATTTTAAGATTTATTATGAAATTTAATGAGTGTTATAGGAAAATGTATTGTGCTCTCGGTAAAAATTATCGTGCGCGCTACTCTTCTTGTATAGTAAAATTTTACCTACGTATTTGAAATTTTCTGTAACGTGAGTTAAAAAAAACTTGTCGCATACGAATTATTATGCTTTTCTCACTTGTCTCCACATTGAAATATACCACGGTAATTTTTACCGTGAAATTCACGACAAAAATTACGTTTCAATTCTCTCCGTGTATGTCTCTTTTCTCTGAAACCAAATCACAGATTTATTAGGAAGAAATAAAATATTTAGTTATTAGACGATATTAAATAGATCTTCATTTGAATAAATAAATATATTTAAAATAAATAATTTTAATAATACAATGCAATAGGAAAAATTTGATTTCACGAAAAATCTAGTTCATTGAAATTAAAAAAAAAAGTCAAATAGACGCATCTAGTTAATATCAAAAGAATTTTTTTGTCAGTGCAAGCAGGAAATATCGTGTCGTGTATTGACTGTATTATGACTAACCCCGAATTTTTCAAATAAAAATTCCAGTCATCCATTCGAACTGGAGATCGTTATTTAGGATTCGTCATTTTATGGTAGCAAGATATCCGAGATTTCGTGTGCACAAATACGAAAAAAAAAACGAATGTTTGTTGACGGAATCAAAAAGGTTAGGGGGCCGCAATAAAACACTATTAGAGTCAAACCTGCCTTTTTTTTTCGTTCAGAAGCGTTTTATTCACGAATCGAATTTTTCGTTCAAGTTGAATATATCATTAACTTTTAGTGGATGAAAGTCAACTTGACTTTGTAAAATTAAATCTTACAATAATCAATGATGCAGCTTTTCTTTATGGACACTTGTAATTAATTGAAACATTTGGTTCGAGCAAATGTATTTCTTCTGTTCGTATACTTTTGAATGCCCAAAGAAACGTCTAGTAGGGCTGAGATACAAACAAAATGGCCTTTGATTCGAACAAACAATTTTTCATCAGTGCAGAATATTTACAAAAACTTGATGTCTCTCTTTCGCGTATGTTTTCATTTTTAAACAAATTTTCAATTATTTTCCCCAAATTGCGCGACGAAAGGATTCGATGCACTTTGAATTCTCGGTATTTCGCTGACCAGCTTTAAATCGACGTATCTCGAGGTTCAGATTGACGCACAATTTTTACTGAAAGTGTAAGTCATATATAAAGTAGCTTTCTTCGCTTATAACCGCGTGCATGCAAACGTGTATGCAAACACAAGAAACCAAACAGACATATAAAATAAAAGCAGCAATTTATACGTAATTGGTGAGAGTGAGTGAATAAAAACACGTGACTTAAACAGTGATCGTCTGTAAGGAAAAAGACATCTGTTGGGTGGTGAGAGATGTTACGATAGGGCCGAAATCGCCGCGGCGAAATGATGAGTTCGTTGCAAACGGAGCGCACTCTGTAATCGAATATACTTGCCGGAAATGCGAACAATTTGCCGTTTTATATTTATTCCCACAGATATGTAGATATCGCGTATAGACCTATATACGTTCACGTATTATTACTATCTATGCGAAATTATCCTTCGTATGCAATCAAAGCTCTTAGGGTAAGTCCGAGGTAGATGGCCTTGTGGCGGGCAACAACTTTAAATGCTTCAAAAAATCATTTTGTTTTTTTTTATTATTTCATAAATCGTTAGCAAAATATCTTAAGAATACACCCTGAACATTTAAAAACGATATTCGGATTCCTTCTAACAGTATGTATATAAATGATAAAGACTCTCCGCTCGATTCCCAAACGCGTTTAGGTATCCACGAGCGCTCAGTTAGGTAGTTTGTTTGGGTTTGTTTGGGTTTTCATAACCCAAACAAACTCGACCGTTTGACGATTAGCTCCAAAATATCTCTATTCTGGGGAAAAAATAATCGTGGTAGCGGCATTTCTTGCTACTATTTTATTCAATGAAGAAAATTCATCCCTACTCATGGTTACGCGGAGAGAATTGAATGTTAAAAATTACCGTGCAGTAACGGTAAGCAGATGACAACCCTGAAACTTCGTTTATTATTACTGAGTAAACACACAGATTTTCACGAAAATAAAATAAAATTTCTTCTTCAGATAGAAAATTTTACCAGATTTTCTAGTCAATTGTGATGTGTAACAACATATGTGATGTGTAACAAAATATGTGATGTGTAACATGATTCGCAACAAGATGACCCTCGTTGGTTTTAAAATTTTTATTTTTACTCTTTTTTGTTGCGAAAAACTGCGAAAAAAACCGCGTTTTTTTTTTACTTTTTTCGTTTTTCATCTGCCATTTTTTTATTCTTTGATAAAACTTTATATCCGAGGGTCATTTTGTAGCTGGTATCATACTGAATCTAATGGACTTTGATTTTTTTGTTTCAGACAAGCCGTTGCCGAGTTGTGATGGAGCTACCTAGCCCACCTATTTTTCAGGCGTTACGTTAAACTATAGTTTTTGTACTTAAAAATGAATAAAAATGAATTAAATTTTTGTTTTAAATGTATTTCAAGACTTTATTTATCAAGCCCAACAACTTTTATATTCATATCTTTTATAAAATCCTTAAAAAAAAAATCGCGAAAATAGCCTTTTTTTCGTGGCTCCAAAGTGGACTGGCCCCTTAAACTAACGATGACATTGCCATGGCGCGAGATAACACGTCCATGAAACTTCGTCTGCAATGACTGCATTGTTTCGCAGTGAATTTTCACAATTACTATGCGTTGCACGATCGTGTAATTCTCCATGGCTATAAACCTCGATACTTCCTGATGCCGCAGTTGTCAAAGATTAGTACTCTGTGTGCGCCACAAAAAAAAAGTGGCGCGCAATTTAAAGTGTGTTAAATCATTTTGAGACACCCTTTACAAAGTTTCGATATCACGGATCTGCATACCGCGATAGGCACGTGCCCTAATTTCTCGCGAAATAAAATGACATCGTGTAAGGCGCATAATGATGAACGATATCGATATCCTTACTGGTTTGACCCGGCACAATCGAGTTAACTCGAATACTCGTTATCGCACATTCCATAAGTGTGTCATCGTTGCTCTCCGACGATACCGTTTCATCGAAAGAATTCTCGCGCGATTCGTTCGCGATTACCGATCGGCCTTTAATTGACAAAATTCCGCCAACGATTCGATCCAATTGTTTTTTCAGATGGGGAATATTTCAATTTATCTTGCTGATATTCGCGCGTCTGGGATGCAATGACAATCCGTTGTTTTTTTTTATATGCCCATATTTCTTTTAGACAAATTGAGACAAATTTCTTTTTTTTTCAGCTTTTTTTTTTTGGACATCTATAGCATAATTCTGCGAAAATAAATTTGTGACAATTGTAAAAAAGAAACATCGAACGACAGATTTTTAATCGTTGCATTTCAATCATGCAAACTTTATCATTTGGAATTTGTGTATAAAAATTGTGAATTAAAATATTTATGGAATGTTTTTAGCCCAACTTTTCCAACGATTTGTATTTTTATAACTATTTTTTTTCTTCTTATTATTTTGTAAAATGATCGTTCTTCGAGTGCATTACGTATGCGAGATCGTTGAGTTCTTCTTTTATACTGAGATGTCGATAACAGTGAAATTTATAAACGGAAAACCAGCGGGAAAAGTCATATATTGTTCCCGAGTAGAAATATTGTCAGGCTGGCTTGATATTTGATCTGGGCCTGATCACGTTGTAGTACGGAGGCCTTACTTAAGGTATGCCTCAATTTGTCTGATACGGTCGGTGTCAGGTGATAATCAGGCAACTGAATGTAGTGTTTCCTTCAGTTGCCAGATCCAGTTAGCTTCAGGCTATGGTCAAGTAAGTGGACTTACGGCTTGCTTCAATTCGCCTGATCCGGCTAGCTTCAGGCGAATTGAAGTGAGCCGTAAGTCCAGTTGCTTGACCATCGCCTGAAGCTAGCCGGGTCAGGCGAATTGAAGCAAGCCGTAAGTCCACTTATTTGACCATAGCCTGAAGCTAGCTGGATGAGGCAACTGGAGGAAACACTACATCCAGTTGCCTGACTATCACCTGACACCGACCGGATCAGGCAAATTGGGGCATACCTTAAGTAAGGCCTCCGTACTACAACGTGATCAGGCCCGGAGCAAATATCAAGCAAGCCTAGCAATATTTCTACTCGGGGATGCCTGATCAGGCCTTTCTTGTAGCCGGAGCAGGATTTCTACTTGGGATTTTGCACTGTGATCAAGCCTTGATGTTCTATCCGGGTCAGGCCTTGATTTTTTCACTCATCAAGCCTCGATGGTCTATCCTCGTCAGGCCTTGATTTTTTTCACTGATCAAGCCTTGATGTTCTATCCTGATCATGCCTTGATCTTTTTCATTGATCAAGCCTTGATGTTTTACCCTGATCAGGCCGAAGTCAGGGAAAGTGTCACAAAAATGATGAGGGCTTGATCAAAAATCCTGATCAAGGCATGAAAAAGAAATCAGGATGCCTGATCAGGCCTTTCTTGTAGCCGGAGCAGGATTTCTACTCGGGTTATAATTTATTTGCTTTACAAATGTGTTTGTTTATCAATTTTTATTTCGTCCAATTAATTTCAATGTTATCCATTTTGATTGACACTTGTCAGACTGTTGTGTATATACAAACGTTCAGAGATAATTGCCCAAAAAATCTAATGTGCATTTGCGTATAGAAAGTGCGTTTAATTTATAACAGTCGAGCCGTAACATTCCCAAAGAAAAAACAAACAACGCCGTTTTCGTAGAAACAAAAGTTTATTTCCATCGTACTGTGGCAATTGGCCAATTTCATGAACTCATTCATCCGCAAGCGCATATAGACGTGACTACGAACATTTTCGGGCCTCCCTCCTTCATAATCCTTTCGAACCAATTACGCAATCAATACTCATCGTTTTTTTTTGTTTTAAGTTTTTTCATATAAGTAGATAATTCGAACTTCTTCTGGAATATAATTTTGACCAGAACTGCAATTTTATGACATTTTAGGATTTTCAAAGCAAGGATTAGGAACTTTTTCATGACGTTAAGTTTGACTTTCTGGTATAAAAGTATAATTTATAAATCTTTAGTGCGACGAATTTTCTAAATTTTTATATTTATATTCTGCTCTTTGAAACAGAGGTGTGTTGTATGCCAATAAAACGTATACGAAATAAACGAAAAGTCGCCAAACTGTAAAATTCCATGTGTAGTAAAAAATTTGAAACAAACATCATTACAAATTTTCTGTAAAGGAAATATATTTTGGGAACGTCTGGAAAAATAATACATACATTTAGGAACTTTGAGTAATATCATCACTTTACATGAATAACAAAGAAAAAGTAATATGTTGAGATAACGAGTCATTTTTTTCTACTACCTTTTTTTTCGAATACCGTAGATTGTCGCAAACCCGCGAAAATTTGAAATTATTTTGGATAAATAAATACAAAAATCGGCCATGCACGGAGAGAATTAAAAAGTAATTTTTGTCGTGAATTTCACGGTAAAAATTACCGTGATATATTTCAATGTGGTGACAAGTGAGAAAAGCACAATAATTCGTATGCGACAAGTTTTTTTTCAACTCACGTTACAGAAAATTTCAAATACGTAGCTAAAATTTTACTATACAAGAAGGGTAGCGCGCACGATAATTTTTACCGAGAGCACAATACATTTTCCTATAACACTCATTAAATTTTATAATAAATCTTAAAATAACTGTTATAAAGACGATACTTTGTTATAGACATTTTTGAAAGGCATAAAATAATAAAATGCACAGTAAAATTTCGCTGATATTATATATTTTTTAAATTTAAGTTTTGCGTATTTTGTTACAGATGGATTTACTAGAAAATCTGGTAACATTTTTTATCTGAAGAAGACATTTTATTTTATTTTCGTGAAAATCTGTGTTTTACTCAGTAATAATAAGCGAAGTTTCAGGGTTGTCATCTGGTTACCGTTACTGCACGGTAATGTTTAACATTTAATTCTCTCCGTGTGATAATGAGCGCTGCAGAGATCTTAAAAACATCAGGTAGACTGGTAATTTTTCATCAGATTTCATTACTTTTTCAGGATAGAGTGTAATTTCATGACATTCAAGACATTTCATGACTTTTCAGGTCGGTAGACACCCTGATTATTCCAATAAACAAATAACGCCTATACCATAATTGCAAAATAAATTTTAAAAATTGCCACACGGTGAGAATTAAATGTTAAAAATTACCGCGCAGTAATGGTAATCAGATGACAAGCCTGAAACTTCGCTTATTATTACTGAGTAAAACACAGATTTTCACGAAAATAAAATAAAATTTCTTCTTCAGATAGAACATTTTACCAGATTTTCTAGTAAATTTTCATGTGTAACAAAATAAGCAAAACTTAAATTTGAAAAATATATAACATCAGCGAAATTTTACTGTGCATTTTATTATTTTATGCCTTTCAAAAATGTCTATAAAAAAGTATCGTCTTTATAACAGTTATTTTAAGATTTATTATAAAATTTAATGAGTGTTATAGGACAACGTATGGTGCTCCCGGTAAAAATTATCGTGCGCGCTACCCTTCTTGTATAGTAAAATTTTACCTACGTATTTGAAATTTTCTGTAACGTGAGTTAAAAAAAAACTTGTCGCATACGAATTATTATGCTTTTCTCACTTGTCACCACATTGAAATATATCACGGTAATTTTTACCGTAAAATTCACGACAATAATTACTTTTTAATTCTCTCCGTGCACATACGAACCAATAAATTGTTCTGTTCTGGAGCAACTATCCATATTGATTGACAATCAATCTAGCCTCGCCAGTATCACAATGAAACGTTTATCATTTTTGCGAAAATTTGTTTCCAATTGATCTACGATGAAGACAAAATCTTCGCTGACAACAATGTTGGTATTCCTATTGGAATTTCTGCGATGAAAAAAAAAAAAAAAAAAAAACAAACGATCGATGCAGAATCAATGAAAAAGAAATAACATTGACTGGATGATCTCATGGATGTCTGAACGAGGGAGCTTTCTTCGAGATTTAACGGGTCCATTATACGTTCGGAATTGAAGCTATTGGGGATTATTAGGGTAATTTCGGGAGCTATATTTACGAAGTGACCGAGGTCCAGCCACGGCGTATCTCGCCTATATATATATATATATATATATGCTCCATCTCGTGCGGGATCGAAACGCGATATAGCGCTCCTATAGGAAACTTAGGGTACGAAGTAACTTCACGTATTTATAGATGTGAGTTTCTCAGAATCCGCACCACCATCGTGAATCCCCGCCGTTCTCGCGAGTGGATCAACGGGAAGCGACGAATGAATTTTAGCCAATATTTTCCCCGCTATGGACACTCCCGCGCATTCACTCACAAATTAAATGTGCATTTTTTTACGCTCGTATGTAAACGAAAAAAACCAACAAAATAAAACCGCGGACCGTCAAAGCTTATTTTTTGAGGGTGGTCCAGCGATTGACTGATTAATGTTAGAGGATGCAATTTTTTCTTATCTAGACATATCCGATAAAAGTTCAGCTTCGAAGTTTCCTCACGAGCTAATAGATCGTTTTCGACAGAGACATTAAAATATATGTATTTTTGTGAAGGAGTAATCACGATATGCGGTGGAATTTTTAACGTATTAATTTTTTTTAAAGAGAAGAAAAAGAGAAAATATTATAAAAAGATGAGAAGAAGAAAAGAGAGACATGTTTTTAATACGTTTTTTTTTTAAGGAAAAATCGCGAAATGCGGGGGAATCTTCAATGTCGGTGATTAGAGTTGTGTCTATGATAGATATTGATCTATACATATAAAGCAGTTCCGTGACTGACTGACATATAGACAACTCACAGCCTAAGCCGCCGAAGCTAGAAATATGAAATTTAAGGCGAGCAACCACTTTGGATGCTTCAAAAAATCATTTTTTTTTAATTTCATAAATCGTTAGCAAAATATCTTAAGAATACACCCTGAAAATTTCAAAACGATATTCGAATTCCTTCTAACGGTATGTATACAGGGTGTGGCGTAAAGAGTAGTTAACCCGTTACCTGTGGTTGGGGGGGCATCATGACTGATCAGAAAATCAAAATTTGTGTTTAGTAAAAGTGTCATGGTTTTCGAGTTTTTGTCCCTTTTTTAAATTTCATAAATAATTACACTCTTGGTCACTCTTTTCGATGGCATGGTCACAAATAAAGGTATTTTCTCAGCCTGTTTTTTGTGAAGTACTCTTTGACGGATGTGCTATCCAATGTAAACTTTTGTTTTTATACCGCTAGCTTAATTTTTTTATTATTCAAAATTTTTATGCAAAATTTGTTTGACGAAAAAAAAAACCGAAACTTTGAGCGCCCGCGGTGTAAAAAAAATGTATGGTGACCTTTGTGACCAAGTCACAATAAATTAGTCACCATACATTTTTTTTACGCGGTGGTCAGTTATCCTGACCACCGCGAGGACATTCTTTTTTAGGGGTCTCCGGAAACCGGAAATTTTTAAAAAAATATTGTTGAAATGTTGCTCATTTATGTGTTTAACATTTTGAAAAAAATAATTTATATATTATATTTAAAAAAAATAGAGAAAATATGCTTCTTTTGGCTTCGAAACTCGCGTAACCCCTTAAACAAATCTAATCCGAGATAAATCTCTGTATCCTTAATTCAACTACGAAAAATCAACCTCCTTGAGAGGTCGAGCCACCAAATAATATAGACCTCAGATTATTACACGGAGAGAATTAAAAAGTAATTTTTGTCGTGAATTTCACGGTAAAAATTACCATGATACATTTCAATGTGGTGACAAGTGAGAAAAGCATAATAATTCGTATGCGACAAGTTTTTTTTTAACTCACGTTACAGAAAATTTCAAATAGGTAGCTAAAATTTTACTATACAAGAAGGGTAGCGCGCACCCTATACAGGGTGTTTGGCGCATGCACCGACGTAATTTTTTGAGGCATTGGGGGAGGGGGTAATTTGCTAGTTTTTTCACCCTTAGATCCTATGTCCCAAGTGTCACGTTTGTTTTTACCCGATATTTCGCCTTTGAGGCCTTGGGCCACTCTAGAGGCCAAAAACAGGGCATATTTTGTGATTTTTTTTTCAGCGAAACCATAAAATAAATCGACATTACAAAATAGGGCTTTTATTATACACGTAATTGACTATATAAAATAATTTTTTCACCGCGATACATGTCAAAATGGCGACTGGACAGCATTTTTCCGATGACACCTTTATTTCTGGAAGGTCAACGGCCGGACCAATAGCTCCTATGATTTTTGAGTTATGATGAGACACTAAAGTTTTTTCGATTGTATATAAGAATAGCTATAGAAGTACGTAGGATTTTTTTTATCTATTGTTTTTTTTGTCAAAATGGCGCATTTCTAAAACAAAAAGTATAAAATGCCATGAGAAAATCGTCAGAAAATTGTTTATAAAAAAGGAACTATGCAATATAATTTTAAAAAATCCTACGTAGTGCCTCGGAAAATGTAATTCTACACGGAGAGAATTAAAAAGTAATTTTTGTCGTGAATTTCACGGTAAAAATTACCGTGATATATTTCAATGTGGTGACAAGTGAGAAAAGCATAATAATTCGTATGCGACAAGTTTTTTTTTTAACTCACGTTACAGAAAATTTCAAATACGTAGCTAAAATTTTACTATACAAGAAGGGTAGCGCGCACGATAATTTTTACCGAAAGCACAATACATTTTCCTATAACACTCATTAAATTTTATAATAAATCTTAAAATAACTGTTATAAAGACGATACTTTTTTATAGACATTTTTTAAAGGCATAAAATAATAAAATGCACAGTAAAATTTCGCTGACATTATATATTTTTTAAATTTAAGTTTTGCGTATTTTGTTACACATGAAAATTTACTAGAAAAGCTGGTAAAATTTTATATCTGAAGAAGAAATTTTATTTTATTTTCGTGAAAATCTGTATTTTACTCAGTAATAATAAGCGAAGTTTCAGGGTTGTCATCTGGTTACCGTTACTGCACGGTAATTTTTAACATTTAATTCTCTCCGTGTATGCAAATTTCGGTATATGAAAACTTATCAAAAAATGTGCCAAGAATCGCCACGGAAATATTCTAAATAACAATCAAATTTTATATTTCAATGTATCTTTCGACACTAATAATGAGGAAAGCAACGATGATAATTCAAGGATATAAATATTATTGAGAATGAACAAATTATGCAATGATCCGAAGTGACGCAAATTACACGAAAGGTGTGTGTGTGTGTGTGTGTGTGTGTGTGTGTGTGTGTGTGTGTGTGTGTGTGTGTGTGCGTGTGTGCGTGTGTGTGTGCGCGCGCGCGCGCGCGTGTGTGTGTGTGTGTGTGTGTGTGTGTGTGTGTGTGTGTGTGTGTGTGTGTGTGTGTGTGTGTGTGTGCGTGAACCTCCAATGTCCGTACTTCGAACTCCCACATATCTTAACTGATCGTGTGAGAGATCTACAGAGCATTCACGTGTGTCTTACGAGACATGATAATATCTTGATGTAACTTGGCTGTTAATTGATTCGGTACGTTGAATGCGTGTACGTGTCCAATGGAAGAATGTATTTTTTTTTTCTTTCCTTTCTCTTCAGCTCGAAGACAAGAAGATATTAACACGATTCTCCGTTGAGCGTGTATTCACATTCATGCACATATGCATAAGTCTACGTTTGTAATTGTGATGATATTCATTCATTGAAACATTGGGAGTCGAGTGTATAGGAATTCGTGCCATCCACACGCGTGCTCATTCAACGATTACCAGACCTTTACTTATTGATCATTGTTACCAATGAAGATTCAGTGACTTGTTGCTGACGAAGACGGCGACCTATGAAATTGCACTATTGATCGATAAAAATTGTTCTGCTGTAATTCTATACGCGCCTTTCGAGTAGCCGAAGATTTCTCCTGCGATTCTTCCATAGCACTCAAGTTTTCGGGATCAAGGTATGAAAAATTATTTTCGAAAATGGTGTTGAAGCTTGGATCGTTGGAATCCAACGAAAATATTTATTCATTTTTTTTGTTTCGTATTGGCGATTTTTTTTTTGCTCATTCAGGTTGAAAAAGTCATTAGGGCATTCTTGAAAATCTTTATCAGGGATCCGTAACGTAAGCGCGCAACAAAAAGAATTTAAGTAGTAGCCAAAAAAAAAACTTAAATAGGATTTATTTAAATCAAATAGATTTTTTCCACCTGACCACTTTTCCACATTTGTCCCTCGGCCTCACCCTATCTGTTTGAAATATGTTTTTTATTTGTTCAAGCTACTCTTTTTAAATATTAAATATATACAAATACGATATATATACGATATCCCGACTAGAAATTTTCATAGGGACAACCCTATACGGCATAAGGACCTTTTCAGGTGAACCCTAAATAGGGAATGCCTGTCAAAGTCCTGATAAAGATAGTATTGGGACAACCCTGCGATGGGAAGTACCGATAACGTCCTTATAACGTTTTAACAGGGTTATCCCATCTGGGGTTTGGATAAGGTAATGATGTAAGGTCCCAACAATGTTTATTTAGGAGTAACCACATGAGTCATAGGTGAACATTTAAACCTTATACTTCGCAATGATAAATAGATATACAAATACATTTTTGATAGATACTGCAATAATAAGTGGATCTTATGAGATTTTTTTTTTTTCATGGTAGAACTTTTCTTATTTTTTTATTCGGAATTTTTTTCATTTTTATTCGGAACTTAATTTTTCATTTTATTTTGTTGTGCGGTATTTTGTTTTAAAAGTAAACAATACCTTAAAATTTGATCTTACCTTTCTGTAGATTGGAGGAGGTAGGGATGAAAACTTGAAACGGCATATATATATAGAGGAAGAGAGAGAATCGGTGTACGCATGAAATGTTGAGAGCCAGGCAAAGCAAAGAATTAACTCGATTACGAGTAAGAAAACATCGTGCCCTTCGCGGTTTATCAGCAAAAAACAATCGCTTATCAATTGAAACGTCTAATTGGGAGACTGAAGAACAGTCGAATGATGAAAGACCGGAAGATTTTGGGGCTAGGCACAGTGACAATGATTTTGAGGTTAGGCACAGTGACAGTGATTTTGAGGTTAGGCACAGTGACAATGAACAAACCGAAGAACAGCCAAGAGAGGAATTTAATCGTGTAGTAGTGGAAAACAGTGATGAAGATAACTTTTTCGACGATGATAATGTTGGGCATCATGAAGATGATAACGATGAAGAAGCAGCGAGTGAAAATGGAGAATTCGACACACTCGAAAATATCAAAAAATGGGCTCTGCGAACCCCAGCAATCCCCCACTCGCGCTTACAACTGTTGCTCAATATTTTAAGAAAACAGGACTATCCGAATTTACCGATGAGTGTAAAAACATTCCTAGGTACGAATAAAACGAACCGCGTCATCGAACAACTCGGCGTCGACGGAAGGGGTGAATTTGTATATTTTGGCATCAGAAAAAATCTTATAAAGTGCGTGAACACGACTTAACATGCAACAAATTTTTATAACGTTCTAAAAAATTCCCAACCCAAATCCATGCAACGCTACTGATTTCAGTGGATTAATGGTAGGACCGGTTAGGGTAGCCCGATAAGAACCCAACAAAAAATTGGGCTTACCCGAGGCAAAACCTGACAGAACCCAAAGAAAACCCTAGAAGATCGTTACACACCCTATAAGAACCTAATAGGGAAGCCCGATAATGACCCAACAAGGAATTGGGTTGACCCAGCAATGAACTGTACAAAAACCCAACGTCAATTTCTAGTCGGGATATCGCATGAATACGAGAAAGGAACATAGGTCCATGACAATTTTTTTTTTTACATTCCAACCATGCCAACTTCAACACCATTTTTCCGTTTCTTGGCGAAATGACTTTCAGCATGCCTGAAAAAAAAAAAGTCAATCGAGTGAATCTCCATTCCCTTCATGTCAAAGACATAAATATTTCCTGAAGGAGCTTTGAGCAACACGACTGCGATAATGATAAAGAGTTGTCGATGTTTATATATATTTTTATCGCTTCGATCTAGAATTGATTAAACACGAGGTTGATTCGAATCGAACAAAACTCCCTGTACCTTCCCACGTGGCGATATCAAAAAAATAAAATAAATAAAAATGGGTAATCATCATCACTATATAAACTTGCAGATGACTCTTATTCACAAGCTGACAAGAACGGAAAAATTCGTCATAAAGCAAAATATGGTAGAGAACGACTGAACACGTTCTCTATGTTATCATGACTCATTAAATTATGATTCACCGAGAGCTCTTTGGTATTTACGAAAATTTCGTAATTCGAAATTCGCGTCGCGCGTTTTAACCTTTTTCAGCAGCGATCGTATTACCCACGCTCTGCTTTCTTGAGTTCCAACATACGAACTGTACGTAAATCAAAAGACCTCCGTCATCATTGACTTTTCGTTTCTTCCACGTATCCTCTATAAATATTTATTACCCGAAATCAAAAATATATCGGCTTAATTTTCAAGTTGGCGAAACAAAAGTGTTCATGCCTGAAAGGATGTCACGTTTCCGGCGTAGACTCGCGGTCGAATAATAAATGGGAACACGAAATGTTATTAGAACTCTCGCCATTGCAAACTATTTTTATTAGCAATTATTTGTATACAGTCTAAATGGAAAATTTGCCGACGGTTATATTTGCGATACTATATTTGTCAAACAACTTCGTTCGCGTCTCGAAAAACCTTGCGTATAATGGATGACATCATCTCTCTCCCTGTACCAAACTCGCTCACTTTTCTCCCCCGTGCTCGTCTTTCTCTCTCCGAGTAGCTCTCATTAATACTCGGCAAACCCACGTGGTCCCAGTGCCGATATACTCGTACATGACGGTTCCTATGTGCCGAATGTTTCCCATTTGTGACATCATCGAACTCCAGACCCTCGCTACATATGCATATATATATATATATATAGGCAATGTATAGCGGCCTGTTACGGACCCAGCCCGCTTAAACATATGCCGGTTCGAAAATAAATTGAAAGTGATTTCGGTGCTTCCATTATTTTTGTGACAGCATACCCGAACGTTTTCGGAGACTCAGTGACTACATACAGGGCGAGGCACATAAAGTGTTACAGAGCAATAGCCCTCAAACTATTGATCATATCCAAAAATGTTTGAGACAAAAGTTTTAGTGTTCGAAAAGGCCGTCGTACTGGGCTACCCTATTTTTTTATCGGTGGAGGCGCTGAAGCTACGTCAAGGTCAACTCCACTTTTTTAAATCGAACCATGTATTGTTTTTCACCTGACATTATTACCGATTTTAAGACGAATTCAGCGACCTACAACACAAGGTCATTCTAGTCGCGCAGATTATGAAAATAGTCGAAAAATCGAAAAATATCGGAATAATCACTTTCAGAGGATCCACTAACCTTGTTTTGGGTCTGACTACAGAAGATGCTCGAAGTGATGAGCCTCGACTTGTAAGCACTTGTTAATTCGCTGATGAAAAGACCGTCTAACTTCAGCCAACATTTGTGGTGTAATTTCGGTACATGCTCGGCGTATTCTTTCTTTCGTGTCGTCAGACGTGGTCAGGCGTGTTTACAAGTCGAGAGTCATCAATTCGAGCATCTTCTGTGATCATCTTCGTGAAATCTTCATCTGTTAAGGCAGTAGTCTGCTTTAGGAGCCGAAAAAAAAGCGTTTTTTCAACAATTTTTTTGAAAGGGAAGGAAATGATTGCGGTAAACGAAATTTTGAGACGATAGTATATTATATTCAAGCTTTAAAAAACAATTTTTATTATTACAAATTATTGAAATTTGCCAAAGTTGTAACGATTTTTCTGGGGCGCCTGGAGTGTGCACTCGTAAATCGGTGCCGGTGATGGAGGTCGTGCGATGCATCTGAACCAGTGGAACCAAATTTTTTTTTAGTTTTTATAAGTTCCTTTTCTATATGAACTAAAAAAATACCGAAGAAATGACGAAATTCCAAATTTTTCGAAGTTTGAAAAAAAAATTCACTTTTTTGAAAAAAAAAATTCACTTTAAGTTGCAAAACAAGTAATTTAAATAGTACTTTTGTCCAACTTTTTTAGTTCAAATAGAAGATAATTCAATACTGAAGCTAGATCACTTTGGTTTTTTTCGATCGGACATATATTGTTTTTACTATCGCCGGCACCGTTTTCCAAAACTTGTGAAAATGAAAACTCGAGAAAACGGGCTGTAAAGTTCTGCCCGAGCATTCGCACCTGCTCGACGCTCGGCCACTAAAACTGATCTAGCTTCGAAAATATGTCGAATTGGCCTCTAAAATTTTGAACACATATTCTTGGATAGTTTTGGAATAGATTTAAGACAAAAACGAAAAATCGATTTTTTGAAGCCTGTAAAGCAGACTACTGCCTTAAGTAATTTCACGGATCATTTTGAGGGGGACATCAACTTTTCTTTAAAAAAAAAGATATTAAGGACTATTCTCAAATCAGATGATGCTGAAATTTGCAATCGAGACGCAACAAAAATTCATTTTCATGGATTGTCAAAATATTTTTGCTGGCGGATTCGTGCCAGAAAAAGCACTCCAACGTTCTTCAAGATCCTCATTAAAAATCTACACGGAGAGAATTAAAAAGTAATTTTTGTCGTGAATTTCACGGTAAAAATTACCGTGATATATTTCAATGTGGTGACAAGTGAGAAAAGCATAATAATTCGTATGCGACAAGTTTTTTTTTAACTCACGTTACAGAAAATTTCAAATACGTAGCTAAAGTTTTACTATACAAGAAGGTTAGCGCGCACGATAATTTTTACCGAGAGCACAATACATTTTCCTATAACACTCATTAAATTTTATAATAAATCTTAAAATAACTGTTATAAAGACGATACTTTTTTATAGACATTTTTGAAAGGCATAAAATAATAAAATGCACAGTAAAATTTCGCTGATATTACATATTTTTTAAATTTAAGTTTTGCGTATTTTGTTACACATGAAAATTTACTAGAAAATCTGGTAAAATTTTCTATCTGAAGAAGAAATTTTATTTTATTTTCGTGAAAATCTGTGTTTCACTCAGTAATAATAAGCGAAGTTTCAGGGTTGTCATCTGGTTACCGTTACTGCACGGTAATTTTTAACATTTAATTCTCTCCGTGTACAACACAAATTGGCAAGAAAATATTTTCGTTAATATGTAAAAAAAAAAAGGTCAATCTTCTTGCATTGTACCAACACGCATACACACACACACATGCACACAAACTCACACGCGCACATAACTATATATCTTGAGTGAGTTGAAAAAAATGTATAGAAATTTTCGAGGCTCTCCCGCTCTACTATTCTTATCGATATACGTTTACTTGGGCACTATTGCGCAAATAATTTCTTGTGTAATATACATAACTAGTTTTTAGAATTCGTAAGTATCCGTAACACACGTACATTTATAAACATGTTTTACATTTGAAAATGATCGATTCCTTTTTGGAAAAACGATTTTATTTCAATGATAAATAGTAGTCGCTCGTATTTAAAATCAGCGCACACACACACACGGACACACACACGTGTGTGTACACGCAGTTTGCGAGTGTTAAATTCAACACACGTGTTGAATTTGCTGTACCGAAGCGTTCACGAGTTATGAAACTGTTATTCTTGGCCTTTCGGATCGTACGAAAATCCAGCTGGATTAAAATGATTTCGAAAACTGATTTTCAGAGGGGTGCGCTTTTGATACGAGCTCGGTAATACGTCGAAAGTAATATTTCACGAAATGGCCGAAGTAGCGATGAAGCCGCGAAGATAAAGAAAAAAAGACAAATTATTTTTGAAAAAATGAAATCCGGGTCAGGAATAAGATAACTGCACGGAGAGAATTAAATGTTAAAAATTACCGTGCAGTAACGGTCACCAGATGACAACCATGAAACTTCGCTTATTATTAATGAGTAAAACACAGATTTTCACGAAAATAAAATAAAATTTCTTCTTCAGAGAGAACATTTTACCAGATTTTCTAGTAAATTTTCATGTGTAACAAAATACGCAAAACTTAAATTTAAAAAATATATAATATCAGCGAAATTTTACTGTGCATTTTATTATTTTATGCCTTTCAAAAATGTCTATAACAAAAGTATCGTCTTTATAACAGTTATTTTAAAATTTATTATAAAATTTAATGAGTGTCATAGGAAAATGTATTGTGCTCTCGGTAAAAATTATCGTGCGCGCTAACCCTTCTTGTATAGTAAAATTTTAGCTACGTATTTGACATTTTCTGTAACGTGAGTTAAAAAAAAAAAACTTGTCGCATACGAATTATTATGCTTTTCTCACTTGTCACCACATTGAAATATATCACGGTTATTTTTACCGTGAAATTCATGACAAAAATTACTTTTTAATTCTCTCCGTGATGTAATACGAATGAACTTGAATTCACGCGATTCTCATGTCTTGTTCACCCAAACAAATAAATATATTTAAAAACATGAATAAATATATGTTGAAACACATCATTTTTTTTTTTTTTTGAGTGCATGAATAATTTCACATATTTCAATTTTACAATGTAAATAATCTTAAACTGCATATTATAAATATATTATGTATTCAATAAATAATATTTCCTAGAAATATATAATTAATTGCAAAGCCATAGAAATAATAAACTTCCATTAGCGCTATTAAATTTAATATTTGCCCAACAACACACAAAATTATGTAAGTCAGCGACAAAAGTTTTAAAACTCGAACGAAAAAAATCGAGAAGTCTACGGTTTAATTCGAGCATTGAATTCCAATAGCTCGATCTTTTTTTTTATCTCAACCCCGCCTCTCGTTATGAGGAATTATTCCAACGAGAGCCTTTTCCCCAGCCCCTTAAGCGAAATGATCGGACCGTTAGGCTTGTGGCAGTGACGTCAGACATTTACCATCTGCCGACGACCTCTGGCGTCCCAGTTTTTTTTTTGTTTTTTTTCATGATTATTTCTTTTTTTTTCTACCGCCTCCACCGTCATATCGCGTTTTCGGGGTAGATTCTTTTTCACGACTCGAGAACGCGCGTTCCATGGCCTGGAAAAAAGACCCCCCCCCCCCCCCCCCCCCCCCCCGCCCGCTTGCCGCAACCCCGAGTTTTGCTGCGCGGTGCTTGAGGCACGTTTTCCAGTTGCCATAGACCAACGCCACGACGACAACGACTATAATACGACTCTGTTGGAATTTGGGAAGCACGACTCTTTAAATTCCACCATACGGTGATGTTTGAGCACGTAACGCGTGAACTATCGAAAAGTGTAACACAGCGAGCGTTACGTGTGTACGTACAAAGCAGCTTTGTTGCGGCGTGACCGCATTTTTTAAGGCCTTATGTACGCGAAAACATTCAAAATTTTTCATTTTTTATTTATTCTTGATACCATTATCCTGAACGGTTAGGAATATTTTAAGCTTTACAGAATTGAAAAATTCGAAAAATTGTTAAAGTTACAGCATTTAGAGGGCGTAATAGATACAGCGCGGCGCGCGCCCGAACGCCAACTTCAAAGCCGTTTTTCCACGATTCACTTTTTTGAAGCTTGTGAGAGTTCTAACTCTTGAACGAAGGTTCAGATCGCTTTGAAATGTTTACAACATATTCTTAGTATGATCACTTATCGTGTGAACCACAGAAACAAAAATTTCAATGACACAAAAAAATATAAAAAATAAAATACCGACAGAAAATTGAGTAAAAAAATTTTAAGTTTCGAATTTTTATGATAATAATTTTTTTTAAATAATATTTTTGGTTCACACTGAAGATACATTCATTATGCAATTATAAATATGTTCATTTTTTTTTTTCAGAGACCCACATCGATGCCGAGAACTTTCACCATCAACGCGCGCGCAAAAAAAAATACATTGCTTTATTATGTTATATCTCCGCCATTTGCTAATATTTCGGATTTTTTTTTTTTTACATATACTTAACCATATGCATAAATGATCTGTAAAAAAAATGTAGTCAATGTATGCGTCATTGTTTTTTTAACCGCGTCTAGAAAAGTACCTTCGAAAATCGGCGAAATCGCGTATATCAGGCCTTAAGCGTCAACTCATAAAACGTGTCTTTTACAAGATTTTGTATTTCTGTCACCCAATTTTCGTGCAATTTTATACACACCATTATTTGTCACATAATTCATGTTCATAATCTATATATGAATCTATACAGGGTGTTTGGCGCATGCACCGACGTAATTTTTTGAGGAATTGGGCGAGGGGCTAATTTTCTAGTTTTTTTCACCCTTAGATCCTATGTCCCAAGTGTCACGTTTGTTTTTACCCGATATTTCGCCTTTAAGGCCTTAGGCCACTCTAGAGGCCAAAAACAGGGCATATTTTGTGATTTTTTTTCAGCGAAACCATAAAATAAATCGAAATCACAAAACAGGGCTTTTATTATACACGTAATTGACTATATAAAATAATTTTTTCACCGCGATACATGTCAAAATGGCGACTGGGCAGCATTTTTCCGATGACACCTTTATTTCTGGAAGGTCAACGGCCGGACCAACAGCTCCTATGATTTTTGAGTTATGATGAGACACTAAAGTTTTTTCGATTGTATATAAAAATAGCTATAGAAGTACGTAGGATTTGTTTGATCTATTGTTTTTTTTTGTCAAAATGGCGCATTTCTAAAACAAAAAGTATAAAATGCCATGAGAAAATCGTCAGAAAATTGTTTATAAAAAAGGAACTGTGCAATATAATTTTAAAAAATCCTACGTAGTGCCTCGGAAAATGTAATTCTACACGGAGAGAATTAAAAAGTAATTTTTGTCGTGAATTTCACGGTAAAAATTACCGTGATATATTTCAATGTGGTGACAAGTGAGAAAAGCATAATAATTCGTATGCGACAAGTTTTTTTTTCAACTCACGTTACAGAAAATTTCAAATACGTAGGTAAAATTTTACTATACAAGAAGGGTGGCGCGCACGATAATTTTTACCGAGAGCACAAGACATTTTCCTATAACACTCATTAAATTTTATAATAAATCTTAAAATAACTGTTATAAAGACGATACTTTTTTATAGACATTTTTGAAAGGCATAAAATAATAAAATGCACAGTAAAATTTCGCTGATATTATATATTTTTTAAATTTAAGTTTTGCGTATTTTGTTACACATCAAAATTTACTAGAGAATCTGGTAAAATTTTCTATCAGAAGAAGAAATTTTATTTTATTTTTGTGAAAATCTGTGTTTTACTCAGTGATAAATAAGCGAAGTTTCAGGGTTGTCATCTGGTTACCGTTACTGCACGGTAATTTTTAACATTTAATATTCTCTCCGTGTAAATATACAGTTGAAATTTCAAGTGAATCGGTTGAAATTTGTTTGAGTTATGAGTCCGGCCGACTTGAAAAATGTAGTTTTAAGATAAACGCGTTTAAAGTTAGTAGAACAGTCACGACATGAATCAAGAGGGATTGCGCTAGAATTCGAAAATCAAGTACTTAGAGATTTTTCACACCCATAATCTTTTGGAATATCATTTTATCGGTACTAAGGTACATTTTTAACAAACAAAAGAATCAATTTTTGGGAAATCCTAGAGTGGCCTAAGGTCTTAAGTCATCATAACTTTTTTGTTTATGGTTGTAATAGCACGAAATAACTTTTGTTGCATACATACGGAGTAAAGGCGGCCAATTTGAGCAAAACTCATAACTCAAGTTTAATTAAAAAAAAAAAAAAGTATTTTCTTAACCCTGATCCTGGCTAAATAGTATCTCTTATTTTGACCACATAAGAAGATATTCACGCAAACAGAAAATATTAGTCGAATTGGTAGGTTGCCTGTCCCGGAACGGGGAAGTTTTTTTTTTTTAAGGCCAGCCTACGGTCACTTTATTTTCACCGTAAAGTTGCATTTCTTACTAGATAATCATCGCAATGCTGATTTCCCTTTACAAAGCGTACAATAAACATCCTTCCGGTGAACATCTACAGAAAAAAAAATTGATTCCCCTGGAATTTCCGGAGTTAGTCATTTGACGTGAATCTTTAAAAATTCAATTATGTAATAATAGTAATAATGGATAGTAATAATGAGCCTTCATTTGTGTCGAACTTTACTCGTGAATATCACGGCCAACTTTTGTCGCACGACATTAAAAAAAAAAATGGTTTTGCTCGAAGAGAGACACACTATATGCTCACGAACGGAAAACTAGTAGTTCAGATACACCCTGTATAAAAGGTAAAGTTCTGACTGACTGACTGACTCATCATCGCCCAGCCTAGACCGCTAAATGTAGGAACTAGAAATTTGGAGGGCATGTTGATTTTATTATATAGGCACCATTTAAGAAGGGGTTTTTCGAAATTCAACTCCTAAGGGAAGGAAAAGGGGTGGCAAAGTTTGTATGGAAATAAAAAAAAAAAAATCTGGTCGGTTTTACTTGAAATTTGGTATTTGTTCTTCTTGACACAATTAATGAAACACATATTTCAGCGTTTTTTTTTCTTCAAGAAACTCAACCCCTAAGGAGAGAAAAGGGGTGGCAATGTTTGTATGGAAAAAAAAATCGGGTCAAATTTACTTGAAACTTTTTCAAATTTCGAGAAAAAAAATTCTGTGACTGACTAAATGACTGACTGACCTGTAGACAACGCACAGCCTAAGACGCTGAAGATAGAAACATGAAACTTGAAAGATATGTTCCTCACGAGGTGTAGAGGTGCACTAATAGAAGATTTTTTTCGAAAATCAACTCTTAAGGGGGCGAAATGGGGTGTAAAAGTTTGTGTGGGAAATTGTATTCTTTGCGTGTATCAACTTGAAACTTGGAATAAAAATATTCTTAAAAACAAATAATAAAACGCACATTTTAGGATTTTTTTTTAAAGAACCCCTAATTAGGGATGCAAATTAGTTGAAGTTGGTATGGGAAAATCGAATTCCCCGATTTTACCTCACTGACATTCGAAAGATATGTCCCTCAAATGTCGTAGAGGTGCATTAAGGGGCAAGTCCACTTTGAAAATTTCAAAAAAATCGATTATTTTTTTTTTTACTGTTTTCGAAAGTACATACATTCAGAAATATTGTGTCAATATTGTGTCAATATTGCCGATTGAGTTTATGTAAGAGTTTTTCATAGTATAAGCTTCAAACGCGTTTTTCTCGAAACAACGTTTTCAAAATCTAGCTCCATCGTATCTCTAAACCTAATAAACCGATTCTCTTGAAATTTGAACCACATATTGTAAACATGATTCCCAACAAGATGACCCTCGATGGTTTTAAAAATTTGATTTTTACGCTTTTTTTTGTTGCGAAAAACTGCGAAAAAAACGCGTTTTTTTAAATACTTTTTTCGTTTTGCATCTGCCATTTTTTTATTTTTTGATAAAACTTTATGTCCGAGGGTCATTTTGTAGCTGGTGTCATACTGAATCTAATGGACTTTGATTTTTTTGTTTCAGACGAGCCGTTGCCGAGTTGTGATGGAGCTACCTCCCGAGCAGAAATTTGTTCAGGGTGAAATCCGGACCGGATCAGGCTGCCACAATAGCAAATCCGGGCCGGGTCAGGCAAATTTAGTCCGGCCCTGATCAGGGATGTAACGCTTTTGCAAATTCAGGTCCGGATCAGGCACCTTATCAGGCTCTTATCACGCGCTTTATCAGGCCCGGGTCAGGCACCTTACCAGGCTCGGATTAGGCACTATATCTGGCTCGGATCAAGCCACTTATCTGGCCCGGATCAGGTGCCTCGTCCAGCCTGAGACATGCGTGTCATCTGGCTCAATCATTTGATTAATTTTTTGTTTAAAAATAGATCAACATTTATTAAATTATTATCGCAGTTACACGTTATCAAGTTTACTAACGTTATTAAAAATATGAAACATATGAAAACGTTTTTTTTAAGTTTAAGTTTTTATTTTACTTGACTTGATCGTTTAGTTTTTGTTCCGGTTTTGGCGATGACCGTCCCAATCTTTCCGGCGCAAATCATGCGTGCCTGATCAGGGCGCCTTATTGATACCTGATAAGGCTTCTATCCTGCGCAAATCAGGCGTGCCTGATCAGGGCGCCTTATTGATCCCTGCTCAGGCCCCTGTCTGGCGCAAATCAGGCGTGCCTGATCAGGGCGCCTTATTGATCCCTGCTCAGGCCCCTGTCTGGCTCAAATCAGGCGTACCTGATTAGGGCGCCTTATTGATCCCTGATCCGACCCTGATGGATCCTCAGGCAGCCTGATTAGATTTCTGCTCGGGCTAGCCCACATATTTTTGAGGCGTTACGTTAAGCTATAGTTTTTGTACTTAAAAATGAATAAAAATGAATTCAATTTTTTTTTATGTATTTCAAGACTTTATTTATCAAGCCCAACAACTTTTATATTCATATCTTTTATAAAATCCTCAAAAAAAAAATCGCGAAAATAGCCTTTTTTTCGTGGCTCCAAAGTGGACTGGCCCCTTAAGAAAGGATTTTTCAAAGGTCGACCCCTAGAATGAGATGAAATGGGATGTAAAAGTTTGTATGGAAAATTGTAGTCCTTGCGCATATCAATTTGAAACTCGGTATAAATATTCTTCAAAACAAATAATAAAACGCATATTTTAGGATTTCTTAAAACAACCCCTAATAAGGGGTGCAATTGTTAATGAAATGTCTATGGATCAAATTCCACGCCGGCTAGGCCGCGGGAGCGAAGCTAGTTATTGATAAATAAACCTTTCTCGTTTTCCCATTATCGAATATCAGTAACATTCTTCCTCCAATAGAATTCTTTCATATTTATATCTCTTTAAATAACTGAAAGCCAATCTTTTTCCTGCAATTACGAGATTACCGAAGCGTTAGAAGAAGAAAAAGTCTACACGGAAGCGTAAATTTTGCAATGGTATTTATAACGAATGCCTATGGTTACCCACGAAAAAGTTAGCAACGATTTTTAACTTCCGGAACCTACCCTTACCGGGGGGGGGGGGGGGTGAGAGTTGGGAAATATCGTATCTCCAGCGCCAAAGACATTTTTGTTTTGTTTTTAATTTGCGCCGTATATTCGTAGTACCTGAGGAAAGCCACAAAAAAAATTGGCAACGATTTTCAACTTCCGGAACCCACCCTGAATTTTAGTGTATGAAATCGTTTGTTTTGTTATTTATTTGTTTTTTTTTTGCGATCGTCATATATACAAAATTGCGTAAAAGTTTATTGATGACGAGAGAGAATGATATGAGATGAGTCATTTTTCATCATGATCTCATAGGCTCCTCGGATATCGTTATCGGCAATGATATATACACTATGAAACCACGAACTACGAATCACGAAGTTTCAGCTGGCCTGAATACAAATTCGGACGTGGTCCCATTTCTCTCTCTCTCTCTCTCGCTCTCATTCTTGCTTTCCTCCACTCATTCTCCTGCTTTCCGAACTCCCCTCTCTCTCTCTCTCTCTCTCTCTCTCTCTCTCTCTCTCTCGCTCTCTCTCTCTCTCTCTCTCTCTCTCTCTCTATCTATCTCTCTCTCTCTCTCTCTCTGGGTTTCACTCGATGCTCTCGTTGTCTCGTTCAAGAGGTTTGCGCGAGCTCTCGGAATAAACGCATTCGTTCTATCAACTATCCGAAATATAACGCCTCGGCGCGGCTGAGCCTCGAAGAGCGGTTTCTCTCTCGTGACGGTTCAACATCAAAGAATTTCGGGGGCCCCCTTCGGTTTTTTTTCTCTTCCTGCCTATTACGACTCATGCTTGTATGGGGCGATTTTACCAGAGCCGATGACTCTTCAAAATCCATCGATCATTATCGACCTAAAGATTTTTCCCCAAATCTTCATTAATCAAGTTGCGGGTAAATACACGGAGAGAATTAAATGTTAAAAATTACAGTGCAGTAACGGTAACCAGATGACAACCCTGAAACTTCGCTTATTATTGCTGACTAAAACACAGATTTTCACGCAAATAAAATAAAATTTCTTCTTCAGATAGAAAATTTTACCAGATTTTCTACTAAATTTTCATGTGTAACAAAATACGCGAGACTTAAATTTAAAAAATATATAATATCAGCGAAATTTTACTGTGCATTTTATTATTTTATGCCTTTCAAAACTGTGTATAAAAAAGTATCGTCTTTATAACCGTTATTTTAAGATTTATTATAAAATTTAATGAGTGTCATAGGAAAATGTATTGTACTCTCGGTAAAAATTATCGTGCGCGCTGCCCTTCTTGTATAGTAAAATTTTAGCTACGTATTTGAAATTATCCGTAACGTGAGTTAAAAAAAACTTGTCGCATACGAATTATTATGCTTTTCTCACTTGTCACCACATTGAAATATATCACGGTAATTTTTACCGTGAAATTCACGACAAAAATTACTTTTTAATTCTCTCCGTGTACGTTAAACTATAGTTTTTGTACTTAAAAATGAATAAAAATGAATTAAATTTTTTTTTTTTTAATGTATTTTAAGACTTTATTTATCAAGCCCAACAACTTTTATATTCATATCTTTTATAAAATCCTCAAAAAAAAATCGCGAAAATAGCCTTTTTTTCGTGGCACCAAAGTGGACTGGCCCCTTAATAATGTAATTGAATAAAAAATACATGCAATTATACTGGTAAAATTTCAAGGCAATTTGCAGTACTTTATGGAGATGCTATGCTGGCTACATTTATGTCCAATCATTTATAGACTCAATAACTCTATATGTCTGATATAAAATGCTCTAAGCATGTAAGAAATTCTAAAGATTCCGTAACGACAATAAAAACAGGGGGTCACCGAGAAAGAAAATATTAATGATAAAACTTAGAAAAATGTGACTGAACGAAGAACTTTCGTAATCGCGGCTTTTCTAAAGATCCAAATATTTTTATATCTTCGACATAAAAATATCCAAATCAACAAAATTTATGCGCAATTTTCAATTCCAATTAATCGTTGGGTATAATTGATTGTAGCTTATTTTTATTAAGCGCCACTGTAATCAACTAATGATTTAAAAGGAACGAAATATTACAAAAGAATAACAGCCGAAAGAAAAAATTCTTTTCGCACCATTTGACAGATTATAGTTTATTCTTGGTCAATTGAAAAATGCGACTGCAAGTAGAAAAATGTTCAAAAATATTGCAATCCATTCCCATCCTATTCTCCTTATTCCAAATGATTCTACCCCGGAAAAATAATCCGGTCACAACCTTAAAACTGCAAACTGTACGGAATTCCCGATCGGTTGGAAAGATTCGTTCGCAATTAGGAAAAGGTCCAAAACATTTATACTCCAATTTCATTATACTCGAATTATTCCAATCACTCTCATAACCCTAACGATTCAAAGTTTCACATTATTTTTTTCTTCAGTTGAAAAAAATACTGTTCGTATTAAAAAAAAAAGATTCAGAATGGACCCACGCCAATTTTTCTCATAATTCAAAGCCGAAAATTTTTTTTTCTTACTCCCCAAAAACATTATACGTCATTTTTTCTCGATCGAAAAAAAAAAACCGTTTGCAAAAGAAGCAAAGATTCGTAGATATGATAGCCGGGACGGACTCTACTTGAAAAAAATCGCCACTTCAAGATGGGCTGTTGTATCAAAAAGTGGTAATAGGTCAGAAGTCAGTGTTCGTGCATAGACGATAAATTACTGGTCGAAAAAATGGTGGAATGTGCAGCCCAAGTTTCTAGTTGCATAATCCAATATTCATTTCGTAATGGATACTTATCGGAAATACGCGAAGACGGGAGTCAAAGGGTGCTCGTGAGAAAAAAAAACTGTGCTATTTATCGTACGTTTCGAAACTTGGAAACGTTTTATTCCATTGCGAGGATCGTGATTATAAGATGCGCGTGGTATACATTTATATTTGTCTTTTCACATATCTTGGATTACTACACGAGAATAGGCTCATTAAGATCTTTCTCTCTCTCTCTCTCTCTCTCTCTCTCTCTCTCTCTCTCTCTCTCTCTCTCTCTCTCTCTCTCTCTCTCTCTCTCTCTCTCTCTCTCTCTCTATATATATATATATATATATATATATATATATATATATATATATATATATATATATATATATATATATATAGTATATATACTCTAGATATATATATATATAGACATATATATATATATATATATCTATGTCAAATATTGCGATACTCGACTTTTTAATGAACAATTAGCCGTGTGCTAATTTTACGAAGTCGTTGGCATGAACGTTTAATGAGTCCCTGGGTGTAAACCACACACAATACACATAGAATAAGAAATTTTCTCGGTCTCGGTGCTGCAAATCATTTTTATCTCTGGTCCCGCCAGAATTGACCCGGTAGAGGAGTTTCGATGGTGTTAAGAATTTTTTTGACGTGTACAGGTTCGTCCAAAACTTGCCCTACGTATAAAAAAATGTAACTTCAATATGTTTTTCCGGTATTAAGGGATTACGTGGGTTTGAAAATTTCAAAAAATCCATTTTTTTTCAATTTTATTGTCTAATAGTACAATATGTCTAGGATATTCTCCCAAAGTTTTAAGTCAATCGGAGTAAAAGTCTAGGAGAGAGAGAGAGAGCATTTGGAAATTTCCCCCCGTTGGGAAAGACCGGCCGGGAGCGACGCAAGTGTACACATTTTTCTCAAAACACTATTTTCGAAGTCGGTAGGCACGATTTCTCAAAAACTAATGCACCGATCTTATTGAAATTTTGCACACTTCTTCAAAATAGCATTGACTAGTGATTGAACGAAGAGTTTTTTTTTCGATTACAACTAATTTTACAAGGCTATACGTGGTGTAAGTTGTACCAAAAATTGAACTATTTTGCATACAACTCTGCCAAAAATTCAAATTTCAATTTTTAAAAAAATCCTTCGTTCAATCACGAGCTATACTTATCTACTAGCAGAAAAAATTTGGTTTTTTAATTTCAGATAAAACTATCATGAGTTATCCTGACCACCACGAGGACACTTTCTTTTGAGGGGTCTCCGGAAACCAGGTCCCACCGGCTGAATTTCTCAAATTTTTGGACGAATTTTTTTTTTAAATATTGTTGAAATGTTGCTCTTTTGTGTGTTTAACATTTTGAATAAAATAATTTATATATTATATTTAAGAAAAAATAGAGAAAATATGCTTTTTTTGGCTTCGAAACCCACGTAACCCCTCAAGGTATTTTTTTGAAAATTTGAAAAACTATAGTTCTTGATAGAATAATAATACATTAATTATTTTAAAATATTTCACTAAATAATTTCCTAGTTATAAACATATGAATTTAACATGGTCACTTATGGGAAAACAGCTTCTGCAGATGTTAAGGGGCCAGTCCACTTTGAAAATTTCAAAAAATCGATTTTTTCTTTTTACTGTTTTCGAAAGTACATACATTCAGAAATATTGTGTCAATATTGCCGATTGAGTTAAGGTAAGAGTTTTTCATATTATAAACTTCAAACGCGTTTTCCTCGAAACAACGTTTTCAAAATCTAGCTCCATCGTATCTCTAAAACTAATAAACCGATTCTCTTGAACTTTGAACCACATATTGTAAACATGATTCGCAACAAGATGACCCTCGATGGTTTAAAATTTTTGATTTTTACTCTTTTTTTTTTGCGAAAAACTGCGAAAAAAACGCGTTTTTTTTTTTACTTTTTTCGTTTTTCATCTGCCATTTTTTTATTTTTTGATAAAACTTTATATCCGAGGGTCATTTTGTAGCTGGTGTCATACTGAATCTAATGGACTTTGATTTTTTTGTTTCAGACAAGCCGTTGCCGAGTTGTGATGGAGCTACCTAGCCCACCTATTTTTCAGGCGTTACGTTAAACTAAAGTTTTTGTACTTAAAAATGAATAAAAATGAATTAAAAAATGTTTTTCAATGTATTTCAAGACTTTATTTATCAAGCCCAACAACTTTTATATTCATATCTTTTATAAAATCCTCAAAAAAAATCGCGAAAATAGCCTTTTTTTCGTGACTCCAAAGTGGACTGGCCCCTTAATACCGGCCTTTTTCTTAATGAGAATCAGAAGTAAAATAAAGTAAATAAAGAAAAATAAACGAAGAAGGAGTATTTTTCCTAAAAAAAAAGTTACAACGATTTTTACTGTTTTGGGGTTACTTTGATCGAACAAATGTTACGCCTTTACTTCTCAAAATCAACTTTATAGACAAACAACTGGTATTTTGTAATTATTTATGCGGTAACACATCCATAAACTTCGAAACATTAAAAAACTAGAAAAAAAAAACAAGTTGTAAGGTAGGTAACATACTTTTGTCTACCTAGGTAATCTAAATCACAAAAAGAGAACAAATTATTCATTAAGAACATTTCTTAACCTCCAATTCTGCAACATTAATATCAGATGGGAATTTAACATAATCATTTTGATCGATAGGTTCCAGCAAGAATGATATTATATCAATGTTATCGACTTCAGATATAACACATGGGTCATTAAGTCCCGGGACTAACCAGTAAAATCACATTTTTTTTTTGCAAAATGCGATTTTATTCATCAACATAGTCACCTTCCATAGCGATACAATCATTCCAACGTTTTTCTAAACTTTCGATGACTTTCTTATAGAACGATTTGTCTTTTGTCTCAAAATAGGCTCTCCTCTCCACTCGGCTGACGCTCTTTTCGACTCCGGCGTATAGTGATGAATCCATGTTTCATCCATTGTTATGTACCGACGCAAAAAATCCTTTTTATCACGCGTAAACAGCTTCAAACGGCGCTCCGAATCATCAATTCGTTGTTGTTTTTGTTCCACTGCGAGCAAACGCGGCACCCACTTGGACAAAAGTTTTTTTCACGCCCAAAATTTTCATGCACAATTTTGAACACGGTGCCTTTCGATATCTTTAGGATGTCAGCTATCTCTTGCAACTTCACTTTACGATCGGACATAAGAATTTTCGGAATTTTTTGGATGTTGTCGGGCGTAGCCACCTCAATTGGACGACCCGAGCGCTCCGCGTCTTCGGTGGTTGTTCGACCGCGTTTAAAATCCGCATACAATCGGCAAATTGTTGTTTTCGATGGGCACTTTTGCCGGTAACACTTTTCAAGCCATTGCTGAGCTTGAACGGTATTTTTTTCCCATTAAAAAACAGTGTTTGATTAACACACGAAACTCGTTTTTATCCATCGTTTAAGCAAAAACAAATGTAGCGTCACTTAACCTTCAATATTTCGACAACCACTGAACCGAACGTCATGACATTTTTACGCGTATCTTTTGAAGGTTGGTATTACCGAACAACGAAAGCGGCATGGCATTGGCGGCGCCATCTGTGTGTCAGTCCCGGGACTCAATGACCCATGTGTTATCTCCTTTAATTCTCTTGAATCTTGTTTTACTTCCAGCTGATTCAAAACCTTCCACTAGTGAAGGGTCTAATTCCATTATTTGGCATACGTACTTGTACGTTTTTTTTTTTTTTTTGCCACGACTGAGAATACTGAGAATACTCCAAGACTAGCAATAAAGATAATCGAAAGAAATGGATCAATGATCAATGTTACCCCGTCGAAGCGATCAAAGACCCCCCAACGAAACAACTGCCGCCTATAAAATATATTTTCGAGAATATGCCACACAACGAAGCATAATGGTGTAGTTTAATAAACATCTGACAAGGTGATTTTTACCAAAAACATGTCATTGCAACACTCAACTTGTTATTTTTTAAGTTATTCGACGTTTGCAAACCTAAACGAATCCTAAAAAGCAACTGACGGAACAAAGACAAAAAAAAAGACTATGAAGAAGCGAAGTATCGATCGAAAGGTTTGATTATTTCTTTATTGTCTGTTCAATTCTTCTCATGCGCGTGGCTTGCATTTCCATAATGCTGGTTATGGCGATGCAGGCAAGCTAAAGAACACAAATTTTTCTCTTCTGCTCGTAAAAGCGTGAATGAAATAGCAAAAAAAAACGTACGACTCAATAAATTTGTTGCTTTCTCATGCGGGTCGAGAGTTCGAGTTCGGTTTTTCCTCCTGAATTTCCACCCCGATGTGACTCAATCAATTAATCGTACAAGAGTGAACTCGAGATACACGGAAACGTGGGGGCGTTTTTAATGCATCTATATATAAGTATACATCCCCTCGTGTAAATACTCGCGGTAAATAACTCTCGAGGATCCCTCATGAGCTGTCAATTTATCCGGACAAGTCTCAATTTACGTTCCGCCGATTACGATTTTTTGGGAAATATATATATATATATATATCCTTCTCGATGCGATATTCACTTTCAGTCGCGAATTGATCGACTGAAAAGCAAATATAAATCAACACCGCAGGAAGCCCCGACATATTTATTTGTCTTTCAATGGGTTCGCGTGCGCTGCTTTTGATGTTTCCTCCAAAAACTTGAGTTTTCAACACGCCGACGAAATATACCATCGACGCTCCCCACCGCATTTCTCAAGCCGTCGAAAATCATTTTTCATCGATGGAAAATTAATCTTCTCTCGACAAACGTAGCCTCGATTTAAAATGGAATGAATCACTATTTAAAGTGACAGTGAAAAAAAAAACATCGTTTTGATTCGCAGCGATAAAAGATTTATAAAAATTCGGTCGTATCATCGTAAACACACATTTTTCACAATAAAACAAGAGCACAATTGACCTCAATCCAGAAAAAGCACATACATTACGAGATCCACTTTAATTTGAGCGGAAAATAAAAAGCCACGATGGTCACAGAAAAAAAAAAAAGATCGCAAAAGATATTTGGGCGGAAAATTTGCCGGTTTTTCGTTGACACGACACACGTAAAATTGCTCGGTCGTAATCCTCGAACAGCGTGAGGCCTGAAAAAAAAAAAAAAAAAAAAACCACTGTCCACAAGAATAAAGAACTCCCATGCCGACGAAGCTCTCTGCCTCACAATACTTTCTCGCATTGTTAGGCAGAGAGAAGATCCGAATGCGCTTGGAATTTCTTGCTGACCACGGTGTCCAGTTGTTCATTTTCGAGGTTACCATCTGCGCCTCTACGCCTCCCCCGAAACGTCTACCATTCTACCTGAACTCTTCACCTGGTCGATACCTTCTTTTCCCTTCTCCCCCAACTCGCTCTTCCTCTCTCTCTCTTTCTCTCTGTCTCTCTCTCTCTCTCTCTCTCTCTCTCTCTCTCTCTCTCTCTCTCTCTCTCTCTCTCTCTCTCTCTCTCTCTCTCTCTCTCTCTCTCTCTCTCACTCTCTCTCTCTCTCTCTCTCTCTCTCTCTCTCTCTCTCTTTCTTTACCACTCTCTCTCTCTCTTTACCACTCGCTTCGTGTTACTTTCGCTTTTTATCTCGTTTTTGTCATGAGCATTCACGCTGCGCTACCGGTCCCCGAATCGCTAAGCGATCCCCGCTTCGAACCAGCCTGTCTCAATTCCACGAAGACCGGAATCTTTGGCTAAACTCTGAGATGGCCTCACTTTTCTTAGATTCAACCGTGTGATTGTATCCAGAAAGCCCCCAAAAAAAAATCAAATCTAGTCGTTTCAGTTCGGTTCACGTCGAATGTTCAGCAAGAAACAATTTTTTTTCAATTTATATTATTGGGATGTTGGATGAGTTAACGAACAGCTGACTCATCCGACATTGGGATGTCGGATGAGTCACGAAACAGCGAGAATTCTCGCTGTTTCGTGAAAAAATGCTTTATTTTTAAAAATTAGTAAAAAAAAACATGTCACTGAAAGTGACATGTTTTTTTTTTACTAATTTTTTTAATTTTAGTTTAATCATTTTTAAGTTTAAGCATTTTAATTCCGCGTCGGAAAAACGGCATGTCTTTTGAGGCTATCCAAGAGTCGATCCATTTTTTTGGCAATTCCATAAGAATGGCAGTGCTGCTTACCCAGGCCAAGTTCCATCGATTAGAACAAGCGATAATCGGATAGGGCAATGTCTGATGAATACGGCGGGTGGGTTAGGACTTCCCATTTAAGCGTTCCCAAGTAGATTTTCACCCGTTTTGCAACACGTGGCCGAGCGTTATTATGTTGCAAAATCACTTTGTCGTGTCTCAGCTCGTATAGTGGCCGTTTTTTCTTCAATGCTCGGCAGAAACGCGTCAATTGTAGTCGATAGCGATCTCCCGTGATGGTTTCGTTCGGTTTGAGCAGCTCATAATAAACTACACCCAGCTCATCCTACCAAATGCAGAGCAAGAGCTTGGAACCATTGATATTCGGTTTTGCCAATGATGTTGATGCATGGATGGGTTTAACCCACGATTTTCTACGCTTAGGGTTATCGTAGTGTATCAATTTTTTTTTATCGCCAGTCACGATACGATGCAAAAAACCCTCGTATGGCACTCAATGTCCTTGCTTTTGAATAATTTTTAACGCTTTCAAACGTTTCGAGACTGTTGTGTGATCAAGTCCTAATGCTTCTGCAAGTTCAGCTAGCGTCTGACATGAGTCTTCATGAAGTAATACTTTCAATTTCTTCGTCTTCAAACTTTTTCGGTGCGCCAGAGCGTTTTTTATCTTCAACATCAAAATTATTGTTTTTTAAGCGTCTAAACCAATCTCTGCGTGTTGTTTCCGACAGAGCATGGTCGCCGTAAGTCTCAACAAGAATTCTGTGTGCTTCAGCTGCAGATTTTTTTTAAATGAAGTAGTGCAGTAAAAATCCCCGCAAATACTCTTTTTTTGGCACGAAATAAGATATGTTTAACACTATGAAAAAAAAAGTTGTTTACACTTCGACGAAATGACATACACTGAATTTCCAGGTTGCTTATATTACTTCTTTATAGATGCATCAACGTCTTAAGGCGGAAAACCACTTTAAATGCTTCAAAAAATCATTTTTTTTTTAATTTCATAAATCGTCAGCAAAATATCTTAAGAATACACCCTGAAATTTTTTAAACGATATTCGGATTCCTTCTAACGGTATCTATATAAATGATAAAGATTGTCCGCTGAACTCCCAAGCGCGCTCAGGTATCCACGAGCGCTCAGTTAGGTAGTTTGTTCGTTTGTTTGGGTTCGTTTGGGTTTTCATAACCTAAAAAAACCCAAACTCGACCGTTTTAGCGATTACCTCCAAAACATCTCCATTCTGGGTATACAAAATAATCGAGGTAGCGGCATTTCTTGCTGCTATTTTATTCAATGAAGGAAATTTAGCCCTACTCGGGGTTATCAAAGAACTAAAAATCGTATTTGGCAGGCAGAGCTACGTATATGCCGAGAAAATGGATCAGATGCGCGTGGCTCGGCAAAATAGAAAAAGTTTATTAGAGACAAAAGAAGCTCGACAAGCTCGTAAAGAGGAAATGCAAGCTTCAAATGAGTTGCACGAGGAAGTGGAAGGACTGCTGTATGGTGCTGGAACCGCTGATTAATCGGTAAGACACTTTATCATTTGATTAAACACATTTGACTTTGAGTTTTTCGTTTGTGAAACTTTAAGGGGCCAGTCCACTTTGAAAATTTCAAAAAATCGATTTTTTTTTACTGTTTTCGAAAGTACATACATTCAGAAATATTGTGCCAATATTGTGTCAATATTGCCGATTGAGTTTAGGTAAGAGTTTTTCATAGTATAAACTTCAAACGCGTTTTTCTCGAAGCAACGTTTTCAAAATCTAGCTCCATCGTATCTCTAAAACTAATCAACCGATTCTCTTGAAATTTGAACCACATATTGTAAACATGATTCGCAACAAGATGACCCTCGATGGTTTTAAAATTTTGATTTTTACTCTTTCTTTTGCGAAAAACTGCGAAAAAAAACGCGTTTTTTTTACTTTTTCGTTTTTCATCTGCCATTTTTTTATTTTTTGATAAAACTTTATATCCGAGGGTCATTTTGTAGCTGGTGTCATACTGAATCTAATGGACTTTGATTTTTTTGTTTCAGACAAGCCGTTGCCGAGTTGTGATGGAGCTACCTAGCCCACCTATTTTTCAGGCGTTACGTTAAACTATAGTTTTTGTACTTAAAAATGAATAAAAATGAATAAATTTTTTTTTTTTAAATGTATTTCAAGACTTTATTTATCAAGCCCGACAACTTTTATATTCATACCTTTTATAAAATCCTCAAAAAAAATCGCGAAAATAGCCTTTTTTTCGTGGCTCCAAAGTGGACTGGCCCCTTAAACGTGTTTTTCTTGAAACGACATTTTTTCAATTTGCGGGAATCATAACTCAAAAACTAATTGATGGATCATCTTCAAATTTTGAACACGTTTACATAATATAATTTATTAAAACATGACCCTAAAGTTAGAAAGATTAGATTGTTTAAAACATATTTATTATTGCAAAATGCCGGGAAAAAAATGGTAAAAATCGATCATTTTTTTTTTTCAAACACGTTCCAACATTCGATTCCCGATTTATTTTTCAAAATTTAGGTTCATATTCTTAAAAAAAACATCTCAAGAATGTATAAAAATTTGTTGGACTATTTCAGATGCGAATTGCGAGCTGCACAATTCCCGCAAATCGACAACGACGATGAGGACACGCCACGGGACACAGCGCATTACACCTGAATTAATACACGAAACAATTTGAAAAAATTACCAGAGATGTATGAAAATATGAATAAATTATTGTCAGAGTTGCGGAAATTTCCGTTTTTTTTCACAATAAAAAAATCCAAAAAATCATCTAATTTTCGATCTCCTAAAGTGGTTGCCCGCTTTAAACTACACGCACGCAGTTCTGGTCACGCCATCTATTGGAAAACAGCGAGAACTTATTCCGCGTCTCATTATTTATTGATCGCGAACGTTATTCGCTTGAATTTTATTAAAAAGAAATTATGTCGAATTTCGAATTGGTTTGATATATTGCGGTTTGATATATCGGTAATCAATTATTTTTCACTCCCTCAGAAAAATCCGTTATTTCGACGTTGTTACGAAAAGAGAGCAGGCAATAGGAGAATTTTCACTAAAAAGAAACAATTTGCCCGAAATCGCATAACGTAAATTTTGGCAAAATACAAGTAGCCCAAATTCGACCGAAAATCCGAGTTGAAAATACTCTCTGGAATCCGGCTTGAAGGAAGCGAGACAGTAATAAAGAACTTTTGTCAACGAGTGTAGAAGGACCCGAAAGGTTTGTCAGATTTTGACGCAAACAGCGCAAAGTTTCGGGTAGTCTTGTTGTCATTGATCAAACGTCACCTCGTCACAATTTTTCCATTTCGTCGATAAAACAATATCGCGTAATCGTGAAATATATATATATATATATATATATATATATGAGGCATTCTTCAACAACTGGGCCACTTTTTTTTTCAACCTCTCAAATTTTTTTCAAAATCTGCCAGTTTGAAATATTAGTCAAAAGGAACGTCTGTGATTTTTTTTAGATTTTTTTAGGCGTCCGTTCAGGATTTTCAATTTTTCATTACGAACACTGTATCCGAAAAAATATTCATCAAACAAAAAAAACACAAGAATAAAAACTTTTTTATTTTTTCCGCTTTATCGAAAAAAAACCAAATCATAATTTTTCTGCATTGAGAACATTGAAATTTGGCAAAAAAATGAGAATAACATTTTTTTAAACCTAATAACACACTTTCGATTTCCGTACAAATTTTACAGGATGTCTGTCATTGGGTAAAGAGTCTGGGAAAAAAATTTCAGAATGGTACCTGCAATGGTTAGGATAAAAAAAAATAAAAACCCTGCGAAATCTCATAACCGCATATATGCGGTTATGAGATTTCGCAGGGTTTTTATTTTTTTTTCAGCCTAACCATTAGGATGAAAAAAAAATAAAAACCCTGCGAAATCTCATAACCGCATAATGCGGTTATGAGATTTCGCAGGGTTTTTATTTTTTTTTTCATCCTAACCATTGCAGGTACCATTCTGAAAATTTTTTCGCAGACTCTTTACCCAATGACAGACATCCTGTAAAATTTGTACCGAAATCGAAAGTGTGTTATCAGGTTTAAAAAAATGTTATTCTCATTTTTTTTGCCAAATTTCAATTATCTCAATGCAGAAAAATTATGTTTTTTATTTTTTTCGATAAAGCGGAAAAAATAAAAAACGTTTTTATTCTTGTTTTTTTTTGTTTGATGAATATTTTTTCGGATACAGTGTTCGTAATGAAATATTTAAAATCCTGAACGGACGCCTAAAAAAATCTAAAAAAAATGACAAACGTTCCTTTTGACTAATATTTCAAACAGGGCAGATTTTGAAAGAAATTGGAGAGGTTGAAAGAAAAAGTGGCCCAGTTGATGAAGAATGCCTCATATATATATATATATTTTGTTGAATAACAAATTCAAGAGCAACGTTCAAGTGACGCTTTGGTCGCGAACGTTCAAGTCCAATAAAGAAAAAAGCCCCTATAATTGTAATATCAACAGGTGTGCAGTAGATTCGTACGTTGGATGAAATTCTTACGCGTTAATATATTCACAAGTGTGTGTGTGTGTGCGATAAACGTAACACCCGAAGGAAAAAAAAACTCTCATCAGAGTTCGAAACGAGCTCAGTGAAAAGTTATCGCGATGTAGTTGAACGTCCGATATCGAAGAAATTATTTGTTTTTCTTCGTAAAACGGAAAATGAAAATTCAAACGGATATTGGACTTACCAAGCGATAAAAAGAGTATCGCGATGACCGTGGCGGTCCGAAGGGATCCGAAAACGCGCATCTTGCCGCTGTAGATATAAAAATATATATTCTTTTTTTTTTTTTTTTACGTATTTACGTAGGCCGAGAGCCGAGCACTGAATTCCAAAAATGAAAAACGATTGTTTTTTTTGAACGATTGAAAACAAGCTTGGACACTTTTCACCACAGAACGCGCTCCGAGATACACGAGGATTTATTCGCGATGGAAATTCGCAGCTACGCCAGACGCACGTGTTTTTTTTTTTTTTTTTTTTTTTTTTTATTAATGAAGAATAACGCGAAACTGAGAAAATACGAATTTTGCGGGACGTATTGTAAAGGAGTCGTCCCGGTGAGAGCGTCGCGACGATACCGGTGTCACTGAACGAATGAGGTGAATCGCGGCGACACGACAATAGCCAGCCAGATCCACCAACAGCTTTACTCGGGAGAGCCAAATACACACTGAGGTACCGAACGTTGAGCTTGATCGCGGGAGGCGGACGTGCGGACTGATCGCGCGAGGGAGACCCGGCTTTTACGGGGAGTTGCGCGAGCCGCGATGCGCAATCGCGTCATTTTTCCTCGTGGCTGCACACACGTGAGTATACAAACAACTTTATATTATACGGTACGCCCTCGCAAATAAAATCGTCGCATTTAACACGTATCTGAAGACTACTGCTGACGGTACAAAGTCATTACTATTAATTCTCTACTATTATAATCCTGCGCTATCTATATGCAGTAGCGTGGTCATTATTTGGGGTCAAAATTAATTTTACCCTTTCCGCCCCCTAAATCGGTTCGAAATACGTAAAAAGTAACGCTGTAATTTTTTTCAGATTTTTAAAAAAATGTTTAACCCTTGACCACGGGGGTTGAAGTTTTCCATTTAAAATACATGGGGTTTTCCTGCGTTTGCAGTCACTATTTTACTGTGGGCCTAAATATGTTTGTAAAATCTTGAAATTTTCCGAAATTAGTTTACAAGCATGTTGCTACATGGAAAAAATTTCCAAAGCCCCTACCCTCAAAATGTTGTATAACATCACCATAATAATTATAACTTTTTTTTTTTTTAATAATTTTTTTATTTATTTTGCTTCCTCGTTTTTTTTATGAATGTATTTAAAATAGAATAATTTTCTAAACGACTTACAAATTCTCAAGTATTGTCTCCTTCTTTGCGTCTGGATGATTTTTTCGATATTCTCTTACAATTTGTAAAATGAACTGTTTTTGTTGTTCGTTCCGTGTGAGTATTTCATTGTAATCGGTGAGCACTGTTCACCGATTACAATGAAAGCAAAATAAAAGGAAGCAAAACCCGAGTCGAAAAATAAAAGTCTTATTTTCCGGCGTGTTTTCGGTCTAGACCGAATTCACGTCGAAAACCGGCCGGAATAGCGAACCATTCCGGCCAGGCTTTGCAGGCCGAAAACACGCCTGAACTCTGGATTTCGGTTTCTCCGTCAGCCTGCTTTCTCGGGCCGAAAACACGCTGAAACTTACGATTTCGGCCTCTTCATCAACCCGCTTGCTCGGGCCGAAAACACGCAGAAATCTGGAATTTCGGTCTCCCCATCGAGTATCAATATTTGGTAATATAATGAGTGATAATTAGTGCAATTCGATCTTGCTTCCTCTTAAATCTCTACGATAATAAAGAAGATCCTTTTCACCGTGTTTTTTTTATTCAAAATAATGAATTTATACAGAGCCTTGAGGAAATTAGTTGGGAGTTAAAGTCATGTGAAATTAGGAGTTAAAGTGATGTAAAATTTCAGCTTTCTTTAGCTGAATTCTGCCAATTGTTGAACTGTTCTTGTGAGTTCGATTGATAATGAGGAGCCTGTAACCTGCGACGTCGATCAGTAGACCGAAAAAATGAGTATCGGCATATTTTCGGCCTGAGCAGAACGCTGACTGATGTAAGCTGAAATCCCAAGTTTCGGCGTACTTTCAGCCTGCAACCCGTTGGGACGATCAACACGCCGGAACTAAGTTCCGGCGTTTTTTTTTCCGGCGCATTTTCGGTACGTTCCGGTTTATAAGTCGCCTGAATTATTACGATTTTAAAAGATTCGCCGTTTTTTCGGTCTAAGTCGCCAACCGTAGGCCAACTTTTACAATTTCGGCCGAATGGAATAAAGTTTTTGGCCTTAGTTTTCGACTCGGGAATAAATAAAAAATTATTAAAAAAACAAGTTATAATTATTACGGTGATGTTATACAACATTTTGAGGGTAGGGGTTTTGGAAATTTTTTCCATGTAGCAACATGCTTGTAAACTAATTTCTGAAAATTTCAAGATTTTACAAACATATTTAGGCTCACAGTAAAATAGTGACTGCAAACGCAGGAAAACCCCATGTATTTTAAATGGAAAACTTCAACCGCCGTGGTCAAGGGTTAAACATTTTTTTAAAAATCTGAAAAAAATTACAGCGTTACTTTTTACGTATTTCGAACCGATTTAGGGGGCGGAAAGGGTAAAATTAATTTTGACCTCAAAAAGTAAAGTAGTACTTTTAATCGCTAGGAGTCCGAAGAGGGATTAAAAGTATAAGGTTCATCCCTCTTCGGACTTGTAAGGCTCCAAGTTTATGTAAAATATATCGTTTAGTAATTTGGTGTAGTAATTATATGGAACAATTCTTATTGTTATAAATAAACAAAGAATATAAATAAATAAAGCATTATAATCTCGGAATTTATGTCGAAAATCATATAAATGCTGCGTTTACCCGAGTCGAAAACTAAGGCCGAAAACTTTCTTCGATTCGGCCGAAATTGTAAAAGTTGGCCTACGGTTGGCGACTTAGACCGAAAAAACGGCGAATCTTTTAAAATCGTAATAATTCAGGCGACTTATAAACCGGAACGTACCGAAAATGCGCCGGAAAAAAAACGCCGGAACTTAGTTCCGGCGTGTTGATCGGCCTAACGGGTTGCAGGCTGAAAGTACGCCGAAACTTGGGATTTCAGCTTACATCAGTCAGCGTTCTGCTCAGGCCGAAAATATGCCGATATTAATTTTTTCGGTCTACTGATCGACGTCGCAGGTTACAGGCTCCTCATTATCAATCGAACTCACAAGAACAGTTCAACAATTGGCAGAATTCAGCTAATCACTGATGAAGCTGAAATTTTACATCACTTTAACTCCTAATTTTACATCACTTTAACTCCCAACTAATTTACTCAAGGCTCTGTATAAATTCATTATTTTGAATAAAAAAACACGGTGGAAAGGATCTTCTTTATTATCGTAGAGATTTAAGAAGAAGCAAGATCGAATTGCACTAATTATCACTCATTATATTACCAAATATTGATACTCGATGGGGAGACCGAAATTCCAGATTTCTGCGTGTTTTTGGCCCGAGCAAGCAGGCTGACGGAGAGACCGAAATCCAGAGTTCAGGCGTGTTTTCGGCCTGCAAAGCCTGGCCGGAATGGTTCGCTATTCCGGTCGGTTTTCGACGTGAATTCGGTCTAGAACGAAAACACGCCGGAAAATAAGACTTTTATTTTTCGACTCGAGTAGTGTCCTTGAGGCGGCTCCACCCCTGCGCCCCCGCAAGGGGCTCTGCCCCTTGACCCCGTCGGGTGATTGCACCTACCCGACCCCCCGCGCTCCAGAAGCAAACACCTTTCGTGTGCGACACACCTTCCACGGAGGGTAAAGGTGTACGAGATGATCCCCCTAAGAGAGGATGCTCGTAATTTCAAAGATATTCAACATAATTAAGATCTGAAAGCGTTTACTACCGGCATATTTATCTATCTTACGATTGGCATATGCGAAATATTAAATTTATTGGGTGAAGTAAAAAGTTCTGAGCGTTTTCCGCTAGATGTCTTTAGTGAATCATATCTCACGATGTATACATCGCATCGGGTCATACTATACGACGATTTAAAGGTGACATTACGCTTCAAAAAAAGTTCTTTGACAGTTTTGTGTTTGGTGAAGCCAGTTGTGTGTTACAGCGTTCCAAAAATGGAGGTAAAAAAAGAGAAAATTCGATACATTCTTCAGTACCACTACGACCAAGGTGAAAAAACGGAGCAGGCGGCCAAATAAATTTGTGCTGTTTATGGACACAATACAGTATCGAATGCGACAGCAAAGCGGTGGTTCCAACGATTCCGTTCTGGTAATATGGACATCGAAGATGAGGCTCGCTCTGGTAGGCCAATCGTCGAAAATGTCGATAAAATCATGGAAATCGTCGAGTCGGACCGGCATGTGAGCACTTATTCCATTGCCCAGGAACTGAAGATTAGCCAGAAAACCGTTTGGAACTATTTGCATAAGGCTGGTCTCAAGAAGAAGCTCGATCTAACATATGGGTGCCATACGAATTGACGCAAAAGAACCCTTTGGACCGAACTAATGCCTGCGTTTCTTTGCTGAAACGTAACGAAATCAACCTATTTTTTAAGCGGATGGTGACTGGCGATGAAAAATGGGTCACATACGAGAACAACAGCCGAAAAAGATCGTGGTCCAATCGCGGTGAGCCGGCCCAAACGATCGTCAAGCCCGGATTAACGGCCAAGAAGGTTTTGCTGTGTGTTTGGTGGGATTGCAAAGGAATCATCCACTACGAGCTGCTCCCATCGGGCCAAACACTCAATTCGGACCTCTACTGTCAACAACTGACCAGATTGAAGCAGGCGATCGACCAGAAGCGGCCAGAATTGGCCAATAGGAAGGGTGTTGTGTTCCATCAAGACAACGCCAGGCCGCACGCCTCTTTAACGACGCACCAAAAGCTCCGATAGCTTGGATGGAAGGTTCTATCGCACCCGCCGTACAGTCCAGATCTGGCACCAAGCAATTATCACCTTTTCAAGCATTTGCAAAATTTTCTTGATGGTACAAAACTGGCCTCAAGAGAGACTTGTAAAAATGAGCTGGTCAAGTTTTTTACCAATAGGGATGAGAACTTCTTCAATCGCGAAATTATGAAATTGCCTTCGAAATGGACAAAAGTTATCGAGTAAAACGGCGCATATTTGATCTAAATCGGATAATCCTAACTATGTTAATTTCATCGTCGAAATAAAGCGAAAAAAAGCTCAGAACTTTTTACTTCATCTAATATTAGGGTTTCAATGAAAATATTGCCGTTTTTTTTTAACTTTGCATAAGGATCATCTTGGACAACCCGGTGTTCAAGATGATCCCTAGGGTATGGACAAGATGATCCCCCGGATCATCTTGCCCCGATAGTCGGATTTTTTTTCAATTTTGGCTAGATTAGGTAAATATAAATAAAAAATTTCAAACATAAATATTATAAGTTTTATCTCACCCAACTAGAATTAAACTACACCAGTCTTCTACAGCCAGTCTTAAATTACTTAGGCATATAAATTATTACTTGTGATATTAATTATACATTAATAATGCAGTTTGAACATAAATATTGGGAGTACAAATAAGTCTCCGCTGTTTTTTCATAAAAAATTGGGCATTTATTGTGAAAGAACGGTACTTTATGTTTTATTCAAAGTATTATCCATCGCTAGCCACTACTTTTTGCCATCTTTCTGGCAGCATATGGATACCGCGTCGAAAGAACGCTTCATCTTTTGAGGCTATCCACAAATCGACCCAATTTTTGGGTTCTTCATATGATGTGAAGTGCTGCTCAGACAGGCCGTGCGTCATCGATCGAAATAAATTATAGTCAGAGGGAGCAATGTCTGGTGAATACGGCGGGTGGGGTAAAACTGCCCAATTGAGTGTTTCCAAGTAGGTTTTGACCGGTGCCGCAACATATGGACGAGCATTATCATGCAGGAAAATAATTTTGTCGTGTCTGGAGTAGTAGTGGGCGCGTTTTTCCTTGAGTGCTCGGCTCAATCTCATCAATTGTGTTCGGTAGAGAGCCTCAGTAATGGTTGCGTTCGGTTTGAGCAACTCATAATACACGATACCAAGCTGATCCCACCAAATACACAAAATGAGTTTTTTTCCATGAATATTCGTCTTGGCTGTCGGTGTTGAAGCATGGCTAGGTGGTCCCCATGATTTCCTCTTCTTTGGGCTATCGTAGTGGATCCATTTTTCATCACCAGTGACTATACGATGCAAAAAATCCTTTCGCTTTTGCCTGACAAGCAGCACTTCGCATGTGCAAAATCGGCGTTCAACGTTTCTCAGGGGTTCGGTTCGAGTAGCCGTCGGAGACGGACGTGTTTACGAAGCGTACCATTACTGCGATAACGCCGAAGGTGTAACGCGTCAACCAATGGTGCCGGCATACAGCCAAAAGCTTAATGCGAACCGCGTTTTTCTTTATATTAACTATCCAAAAGTGTATAATCAACTAGCATTTATATAAACAATAGCGCCGAACTCGCGGGTCAGCCGATGGCTGACCCAAGTGCAAACCCACCTAGCAATAGTAAATCGAATCTCTATGCAGTCGAACGGCCTAAAAAGCATACGAAAGCAGTTGAAGACGAAGAAACTTATTATACGAGTAACGACGATGAAAACAAAGAAATTGAGGACTCTCAAAATGAACAACAATCTGTAAAATCAGTAATGGTAAGAGAACGCACCTTAAATCAATCTAGCCAATACTCAACATCAATAATAACTGGGAAAAGAAAATCTACAAACAACATAGACGTATATTCGTGTGAAACTTTAAACGTGTTTTTTTCGGAACGACATTTTTTCAATTTCCGGAAATCATAACTCAAAAACTAATTGATGGATCATCTTCAAATTTGGAACACGTTTATATGATATAATTTATTAAATTATGAACCTACAGTTGGAAAGATTATATTGTTCTGAACATATTTATTATTGAAAAATTCCGGGAAATAAATGATAAAAATCTATCATTTTTTTTCAAACACCTTCCAACAGTCAATTCTCGATTTTTTTTTCAAAATTTAGGTTCATGTTCTTAAAAAACATCTCAAGAATGTATAAACATTTGTTGGGCTATTTCAGATGCGAATTGCGAGCTGCACAATTCCCGCAAATCGACAACGACGATGAGGACACTGCATGAAATAACTTGAAAAAATTACCAGAGATGTATGAAAATATGAATAAATTTTTGTGAGAGCTGCGGAAATTTGCGTTTTTTTTTCACAATAAAAAAAAACAAAAAATTCTCTAATTTTCGTTCTCCTAAGATGGTTGCCCGCTAATGCGAATCTAACGGTAAATTCGTGTTGGGGGGGGGGGGGGGGGGGAAATATATCGGAATGGAGTTGTATAAAATATTACAAATCCATATCTGTTTGCATCTTGAAGAACATTTTTTTTCACGAATTCATCGATAACTCTTTATTCCAGTCTTATGGTAATTTTTTTGTTGTTGATGAATTACGCTCATTTTCGCGGAATTTCTAAAATTAAGTCGAGAGAACGCGAATATTAAAAATCCTAATCCACTGGTCTCGGCCTCCATTTCTGTTTTACATTTTCGAAGGTATTAAGGTATCAGTAATCATTCATTACTATTAAACAATTAATTGAATAACTATTGACTCGATTCCTCATTAAATAATCCTTCAAAAATACTATGATGCTGACGAGTGTGTTCCGATATACACTGTGAACACTGTAAGGTATGACGTACAGTGTTCACAGTGTATATCGTACTCAGCGTACTGTAGCGCTGTTCCATTTTTAATTCACACACCGGTGAAGACTTGAATACGTAACACGGTCCAGTATACTGGCGTAAAATTTGTATGCGCGATATCTGTGGCCACACCTAATAAAAATCAATAAAAAATCAAAATACGTGATTACGGCTAATTTATTCTGTATATAAATTCAATCATTCGATACCATAATAAAGGTCAGCCCTTCGTTGTTATATCTGTAATCAAATAATGATTTTTCAAACATTAGGTGAGTTATTCATTTTTGTTTATACACTTTAAAGTTTACCTTTCCGTGCTCACTTTGTCATTTCAGGTGCAACTTTTAGCATACATAGCCTGTTCGATGTACTGTCGATTAGATTTAATGACTGCATAGTGTCCATGGTGCTCATTATTGTTTACCGGATTTGCCGCCTTTGTTTGGCAACGTGTTAGAGGACTGTGAGTGCCTTACCTTCCAAAGGTCCCGCGCGCGCAGTACAAAAATGGCGCCTATCAATGACGTCATTAATGTCCCTAGGGCACTGTACAGAGGACTAAATGCCTATACAGGAACGCTTTCGGAGGTAATGCCACCACTGGTCAGTACCGGTAGTGTATATTGGAACACGCTCGAGACGTCAATTTTTACAGTACGTTTGTCTATCTGGGGTGACCTCAAAACAGTCAACTCTCACCTATTTTTCCGCCACCTATTTTGCCTTCTCGGCTATTTTGCGAAATTCCGATTGATTCCGACCGCTTATTTGTCCGATGTGTCCTTCCCCTAACCACCACTCTATGCCCATCTGCTCGTATGTATTACCTCACTTACCGTCCTAACGACGTCTTGAGATAGCCTCCGCTCAAATTGTACTGTCACTTCGTGCGATTAGCGTGGGGTGTCGCTGTTATCGAGCCTAGAGTGGGGCGCCCCTCACGCCGCAAAATAAATGGGGAACGTCGTTCGCAACCACGGCGGTATATACAGATCTGGGCCAGGGGGGTGACACGGTGCTACTTTCCCTATACTTAGGCCCGGTTCGCATTCTGTCCGCATTCTGTAGTTCCTTTAGCGCTCTGTACGTGGCGCCACTTATCTTCTCGTCGAGTGCTTGACTTTACTACACCTGTCAGTTGTCAAGATTTTGAGGTTAAAAAATCGTGTTAAATTTTGTTGTTGAATCATCGTTTTATTAAGTTGTTTTGTTACGTTGTTTTCATAAGTTGTTTTGTTACGTTGTTTTCTTAAGTTGTTTCGTTACGTTGTTTTGTTAAGTTTTGTTAACTGTTACTTTGTGCATAATATGGTGTAATTATTTTTACGATTATGCCAACGTGCATTGTACCCGGCTGCGATTCGAGGTACGCTTCGGTTTCGACAAACCTCGAAAAAGTACATTTTTTTTTACAATACCCCGAGACCCAGAAGCTTTAAAGTTATGGAAAGACGCAGTAAACCGACCCGACAGTTGTGTGAAAGCAGGGAGAGCGGTGTGCGAATAACACTTCCGGAAGGACGAGATTTTTTACGCATTTGTATATCTTTTCCTTTTCCTTTCATTCGTATTCAGAAGTGACTAGCATCTAAAATCTAATTTTTAACATTTACAATAACGAAATAAATAGATTATTATTCCATTCTTTACTATTTATTATTATTAGATTATTTATTTCATTAGATTATTTGATATGTATCTTTGAATGCTTTGAATGCATTTCGGGAGCACTGCGGTAGAAGATAAGTGGCGCCACAAGTGACGAAATTTGGCAACACAAAAGACGGACATTCAGCGAAGCGACTCCAGCGGCCTGTGTCACCCCCCTGGCCTATACGAAGCACACGGGAGTGCCCAGACCTGTATATACCACCGTGGTTGCGAACGACGTTCCCCGTTTATTTTGCGGCGTGAGGGGCGCCCCACTCTAGGCTCGATAACAGCGACACCCCACGCTAACCGCACGAAGTGACAGTACAATTTGAGCGGAGGCTGCCTCAAGACGAGGTTAGGACGGTAAGTGAGGTAATACCTACGAGCAGATGGGCATAGAGTGGCGGTTAGGGGACGGACACATCGGACAAATAAGCGGTCGGAATCAATCGGAATTTCGCAAAATAGCCGAGAAGGCAAAATAGGTGGCGGAAAAATAGGCGAGAGTTGACTGTTTTGAGGTCACCCCAGATAGACAAACGTGCTGTAAAAATTGACGTGTCGAGCGTGTTCCAATATACACTACCGGTACTGACCAGTGATGGCAATACCTCCGAAAGCGTTCCTGTATAGGCATTTAGTCCTCTGTACAGTCCCCTAGGGACATTAATGACGTCATTGATAGGCGCCATTTTTGTACTGCGCGCGCGGGACCTTTGGAAGGTGAAGCACTCACAGTACTGTAGCAGGTTGCCAAACAAAGGCGGCAAATCCGGTAAACAATAATGAGCACCATGGACACTATGCAGTCGTTAAATCTAATCGACAGTACATCGAGCAGGCTATGCATGCTAAAAGTTGCACCCGAAATGACAAAGTGAGAACGGAAAGGTAAACTTTAAAGTGTATAAACAAAAATTTATAACTCACCTAATGTTTGAAAAATCATTATTTGATTACAGATATAACAACGAAGGGCTGACCTTTATTATGGTATCGAATGATTGAATTTATATTCAGAATAAATTAGCCGTAATCACGTATTTTGATTTTTTATTGATTGTTATTTGGTGTGGCCACAGATATCGCGCATACAAATTTTACACCAGTATACTGGACCGTGTTACGTTTTCAAGTATTCACCGGTGTGTGAATTAAAAATGGAACAGCGCTACAGTACGCTGAGTACGATATACACTGTGAACCCTGTACCTCATACCTTACAGTGTTCACAGTGTATATCGGAACCAGGGGGGTGACACAGGCCGTTGGAGTCGCTTCGCTGAATGTCCGTCTTTTGTGTTGCCAAATTTCGTCACTTGTGGCGCCACTTATCTTCTACCCCAGTGCTCCCGAAATGCATTCAAAGCATTCAAAGATACATGTCAAATAATCTAATGAAATAAATAATCTAATAATAATAAATAGTAAAGAATGGAATAATAAATTATTTATTTCGTTATTGTAAATGTTAAAAATTAGATTTTAGATGGTAGTCACTTCTGAATACGAATGAAAGGAAAAGGAAAAGATGTACAAATGCGTAAAAAATCTCGTCCTTTCGGAAGTGTTTTTCGCACACCGCTCTCCCTGCTTTCACACAACTGTCGGGTCGCTTTACTGCGTCTTTCCATAACTTTAAAGCTTCTGGATCTCGGGGTATTGTAAAAAAAATGTACTTTTTCGAGGTTTGTCGAAGCCGAAGCGTTCCTCGAATCGCAGCCGGGTACAATGCACGTTGGCATAATCGTAAAAATAATTATACCATATTATGCACAAAGTAACAGTTAACAAAACTCAACAAAACAACGTAACAAAACAACTTAAGAAAACAACGTAACAAAACAACTTAACAAAACAACGTAACAAAACAACTTAACAAAACGATGATTCAACAACAAAATTTAACACGATTTTTTAACCCCAAAACCTTGACAACTGACAGGTGTAGTAAAGTCAAGCACTCGATGAGAAGATAAGTGGCGCCACGTACAGAGCGCTAAAGGAACTACAGAATGCGGACAGAAATGCGAACCGGGCCTAAGTATAGGGAAAGTAGCACCGTGTCACCCCCCCTGGTCATACCCCACTACCCAGTGCATAACAACCGCAGCGCACCTTGCGGAGTTTCAAACTTTTCCCGATTTTGTGGTCACTTTCGGTTATACACAGTTCGATTTCCATCTTCCATGCGTTCGAACCTCTGGATTCCGTGAGTTCTCTCAAATAAACTGAAATATGGCGGATGCCGAGGTGAGTTTGTCACGTGGAATAAAAGCCGAAAGTGTGTTCGGCATTTGAATAAGCAACAAAAGATCGCTGTTAAATTAATTTTTCTTACAGCTAACGAGAGCACTGAAAGATCTTCCGAATCGCATTCAAACAGCCAGTAAAACTGAGCGGCGTGAGATATTGAATAATGTCATTACCGTGTTGTCAAATCCTGGTGAGTATTCGAATTATTGAAGAAACAAATAATACGGCATTTATTCTCGAATATTATACGTAAATTTTCTTTAACAATACCGTTTTCTTCGCATTACGTTCGTCGTAACATAACCAATAATTTTTAGGGATCAATGACAAGATTCTCGGCGGCATATGCAAAATCGTGTCAATCACGTTGCATAGATACAAAGATACGGCTTCCCAATCTTACGTGAAGCGTCTCGTGATCGCCATGGTGAAGCAACATCCGGAGACCGTTGTTAAGCATCTGTCCGCTGTCATTGTGGAACAAGCCATGTGGCACAAAAACGTCGTACCAACGTGAGTCGGTTTTCATAACTTGTCGCTACTGAAGTAACCAAACGCACGATGCTTCAATGTTTGACGAATATCCCGTAGACAAATTGTCCAGCAATCTAAATGCTGTGATTGAGATATACCTTTTGCGAAGGTACGCACGAGCAAGGCCCTTTTCGAATCATCGGTAAATCACAATGACGCTTGATAGAAATAAGTTACGATCAATTCTTATACTCAACAAAAAACTGGAATTAGAAATATCGCATACGTTTTGTAGAGTCAGACATTTTTACATTTCCTCTTCAAAGTCGAGGCGTGAAAATTCTTCCGCTAGTCGCGTGCTTTGAAGTTTTATTTACATTTTCTTTAAACATTCGGTGAATGGCGTTTTTTTAATGCCGTTATAGAATCTGGAATGTTCACATGCATAGAGCATTTCGTATGAGACATCTAGTTTTTTAGTATATTAATTATTAGATAGAAACGTAGCAAGCGAGTCTTTTAAAGTACTGTATAAATTAGACGATTTTTTAAGTCATAGTTTTGAGTTAGAAGTTTGGTAACTTAGCTTTAAATTTTGCTAGTATGCTGCAATGTATTTTAACTCAATTGTAGATGAAAATCAGTTCGTTAAATATTCGGGTTTGCGAAAGGAGTTGAAGCGCTCGAAGCCTGTTGTTTGTTTTGTCCGAGATACAATGCGGCGCTTGTTTCTCGACTCAGTTTCCCTAGAGCCTAGATAATACAGAAGCCTGAAGGTTTATTCTTAGTATACGTTCCATCTCCGTTTCACACCGGTTCCGTTCCGTTTACGTAAAATATTATTGGCTGTCAACCAAGGGACGTACACGCACCTTCCGTTTCGTTTACATACCATTTTCAATCAGCTCCGTTCAATATAGATGCGAATTTATTTTTTCACGGATGGACAGAGACACGTCCGAAGCGGTATTGATTGTGGGAACATCATTACCTTTCAGTTCTATGTTTTGTCGGTAAAACTGCATCAAATTGAAAATTGTGTTTTGCATTAATTTGCAAGTATAAATGACTAGAAGTTGATATTTTGTTCTGTATTTTGTACGTTTTAGTTCTATATTTTCTACGTACAACTGCATCAAATTGAAAATTGTGTTTCGCGTTGATTTTCAAGTAAAAATGACAAGTTAATTCAACTGATAAGGGAAAATACAATGGAAATACTGAACAAATTTGGTTTCCTCTTCCGTCAGGTCTCTAAATAGTTTTGCATATTCGCCCTCAATATTTCTTTTCTTTAAGGGATCATTACGGGGTAACGGGTCGAAAAATAGCTGACTTACGCGATTTTTTTTACGATGGTTAAAATACGTTAATCAGTTTGATTTTTATTATGTCAAATCTAAGCACTCATGAAGAATAGAAAATCAATTTTTAAACGTTTATTTTTATTACATTTTGTTTTTTTTAAGGCAGTAGTCTGGTCTAGACCGAGATTTTTGACGTCATTTTTGGGTTGGAATAACTTTTAAACAGTTGAAGTCGTTTTGATGAAATTTTACATATGTATTTATTGTACCTTTGAGGATGTATCTACATTTAAAAAAAAAATTATTATAAATATTTTCATGTAGTTTTTAATTTTTTTACAACATGGTCCGCTGAAAACCTCCTCAATCGGCGCCCACTCTGGGCGATGTTGTATGCATCTGAAAAAAATATATATATATTCTCAATCTGTATGAGTATTCTGAGTACTGGTAGCAGAATTAGTACTTAAAAAAATTTGGTTACAAAATGGCGGCCTGTTAAACTTTGATTAACGATATTTCATACATTTTTGGTTATTCGACGAGTTATAAAATGTGGGCAAAATTATTGTTCGACTCAATTCTGCTACCAGTCCTCAGAAAGAGGCTACCGAAGGTATGTGCAAAATTTGAGCTCGATCGGTCAAATAGTTATCGAGATATCGTGGGCGCCGATTTGAAAAACATAGTTCTGAGATAAACGCGTTCAAAGTTGCTTCCCGACCGCGCTACCTGAGCGCGCGGCTTGCTTATAATTGCTATTACTCTGCTAATTTTTAAAATATCAATAAACGGTTTTCACGAGCGTATTAAGAAAGGTCTAAGGAATAATAAAATAACAAAAAAATCAATTTTGTCGATTTTTTACTATATCGACTTTTTACTACACCTAATATATTTTGACAAATATATTAGGTGTAGTAAAAAGAAATCCATTATTTTTGCAATAGATGGCTTTAGTAATCTGTATCTCGCGTTGTATAAGTGCGATCGGATTACGCTAGATGGCGTTAGAAAGATAAGATTTCGTACTAAAATAAACATCTCAGACAGTTTTGTGATTGCTTGACTCAATATTTTTTGAGCGCGCGTCAAAGATGGCCACCAGCAAAGTGAAAATACGCCATATTTTACAGTTTTTCTTCGATAAAGGCGAAAACGCAAGCCAGGCGGCGGAAAATGTGAATAGTGTTTATGGTCCTGATACTGTAACAGCCAATCACGCGTAATTTTGGTTTCGCCGATTCCGTTCCGGTAATTTTGATGTCAAAGTTGCACCACGCTCTGGAAGGCCAATTGTCGAAAATGTCGATAAAATAATGGAAATCGTCGAATCCGACCGTCATGTAAGCACTGTTTCGATTACCCAGGAGCTAAACATTGAACAAAAAACCGTTTGGAACCACTTGAATAAGGCTGGATACAAAAAGAAGCTCGATGTATGGGTGCCACACGAGTTAACGCAAAAAAACCTCATGGACCGAATTTCCATCTGCGAATCGCTGCTGAATCGCAACAAAATCGACCCATTTCTGAAGCGGATGATGACCGGTGATGAAAAGTGGGTCACTTACGACAACGTCAAGCGAAAACGGTCGTGGTCGAATCGTGGTGAGCCGGCGCAAACGGTGGCCAAGCCAGGATTGACGGTCAGGAAGATTTTACTGTGTGTTTGGTGGGATTGGCAGGGAATCAACTATGAGCTGCTCCCCTACGGCCAAACTCTTAATTCGGACCTGTACTCTCAACAATTGGACCTTCTGAAGGAAGCAATCGCCCAAAAGCGGCCAGCTTTGGCCAATAGGAGAGGAATTGTGTTCCATCAGGACAACGCCAGGCCACACACATCGATAGTGACTCGCCAGAAGCTCCGGGAGCTTGGTTGGGAGATTCTTATACATCCACCTTATAGTCCGGATTACCACCTGTTCCTGTCTATGGCGAAAGATTTTGCTGGTGAAAAATTCGCCTCAAGAGAAGCTTGTGAAAATCGACTGTCCCAGTTTTTTGCCAATAGGGACGAGGGTTTCTATGAGAAAGGCATAATGAAATTACCTTCAAAGTGGCAACAAGTTATCGATCAAAACGGTTCATATTAGACCTAAATCGGATCATTCTAACAATGCTAAATAAAGCCTTCAGTTTCATGCAAAAATAATGGATTTCGTTTTACTACCCCTTATATTTTAGAGAATGATGATATGCCATGAAGGGACTAGGAAATATGGACGAGGTTAAGGTGTGGCAACATAGGAAAAGCGGGAAAGAAAGGGGAAAAGGAATAGAAGTGCAGAATATGTAAAGAACAGAATGAGACGTTGAAGCACCTGATAATATGCAAAAAAAAAGCAGGGTATTAGTAACAGAGAAAGTAAGAAAGAAAGCAGAAGAGTGGATGGACGGAATAAGATGATGTAGCAATAAAGGGGGAGATTATAAATACGTTGGGTGGGGAAATACAAATAGGCATATGTGAATATTTTAGGAAAGCAGAGGAAGTGTGCAAAAAAATCAGTAGGACGGAAGGGGTGGAAAAATAAATAGAGTAGAGGAATAAATGAAGAATAAATTATGAATGAATGAAGAAAAAAAGAAAAATATTAGAGAGTACGAAGTACAAGAATGACAGGTGTAGTAATTGAGTGAATTAATATTAAAGCGGACAGTTACGATTTAAACAAAAAACTTTTGTAAAAAGTTGTGCAAATAAAACTCGTTTTGATTAAAGTAATGAGAAGTATCGCCTTTTTCAACTATGAATTAATAGCAATCACTGCTAAACTCAATACATATTGAGTTTTTGGGTAATTACTGATAATAGCACGATGATCTGAACGTATTCATTAAATTGAAAAATTGAGAATTGTTTTTGTTGGACTGTGGAAACAGATGTACAGTCACTGACAAAACTTCAGTCACGCACACGCCCATATCGTCGAATGTGACTTCAATTATTATTGAAAGTGGAAAATGAACATTTCTAAATGTTAATTAATTTGTTGATTAATTGTTTATTTGGCTTGTAAATCCACGATTCGCCCATTTTGGATTCACTTTTTGCCCGACGGTCCATCCAGTAATACCTTAACAAAGGATTTTTCGAAAATCAACTCCTAAGGGGGCGAAATGGGATGTAAAAGTCGATATGGGAAATTCAATATTTTATTTTAGTATTCCAGTATATTTTTTTTTTCAACTTAATCACCACAGTTTATACAACTAGGTAGAAAATTTAAATCAATTTTGTTTAGTTATTTTTATCCGAACTGAGCCATTTTAGTGAGGTTTATTTTTGGATGAATCGTCATTATTTTGTCTTTTTTCGATTTGAGTGTAATCTGTTCAGAAACACACCTGTTCTGATGAGGCCCTAATAGCGCGAAGCCAAATTTCACGCGAGCGAAGCCGCGGGGTGAAACTAGTAGTACATATAAACTGGGTCGTGTGAAAATTATAAATCGAATTGTGATATGTTACAGTAAAAATACAGCACTGGGCGCTTATTTGGCATTGCAATGGTCAACACTACTCGTACAGCATGGAACGTGTAAAGACTCGCAAGCGCTAAAAGATGAATTGCCAAGGGTTATAGACGCCCAAGGTAATCTGACCGCTGCAGCTATCGCCACCACGGATCGAAAGTTAAGAGACAAAGTTTACTCTCTGCTGAGTTATCAGTGGAAAGTATCTCCGAATATGGATGAAAAGTACGTTGAAGTTTTGAGCAGCTCCGAGGCTGGCAACGGCGTCATTGTACTCGCCAGTTTACTCACCAAATATCTTGTCTGCAATAACAGAGAAAAATTGGCGGACTCGTTCAAGGTACATAATGAATCAATGCATTTATTTTCGTTAGATGAACAATCTGTATGGGATTAGGAATCTGTAAGGGTTTATAAATCTGTATGGGGCTAGGAGAAATTATTTTACACATTTTAGTCCGTTTTAAAAACATGGTATATAGAAAAAATGTATTTAAATTTTTATTTTTTGTTCTTTCTCTTTCACTAAACTATATTTTATTTCTTTATTTATTTTTCACCATTTTTTTCCTCTTTTTCTTTCTCTCTCACTCTCTCTCTCTCTCTCATACACTTAACTTTTCAATCTGAAACCTGTTTCAAACTGTTAAATATTGCATATATTATTTAAATATATACAATATCCATTTGTATATTATATTTATATTATTATATACATTTTTTAAATTTATATTTATCTTGTCTGTCTATTTGTCATCCAGTTCTGAGCTATGTTTAAAGTTTCAAGTCTCTAGCTCATCCGGAAATTAGTTTAAAATCGATTGCAAAATTTGTACCGAATGGACAAACAAACAAACAGATAGACAAGAAACCGAGTTAATAAAAACGTGGCAATAACATGCAATGACGGTAGATGTTGGAGGCCGAACAAAACTTTATCGTGTGGCTTTCAAAATAGGGTTGTCGAATCCTGCTTTGCTTGTAGGCATTTGTTTTTCCATGGTAAATTGCGGAACAATTATTCCAAAAACCTGTAAATATGCAAATTAAAGATGTGCACATTGCTTTCATATTTTTTGCCTGCGAAGGGAAACTGAGCTGCTTTTACGACGAAACGACATGAAACGTTTCAGTTTACAATGTTTTTATACTTTTTTAAAAATATATTCTATGTATAGCATATTATTAAATATGCAACAGTTCGAAATCTGCAAATTTGATCTCAAACACGGGATTAGATATTTATGTCAAATTGAGTGAGATTAGAGTTGTTGGGTTTGAGAAAGCTATTGAGGAGTGTCTCGACTTTCGAAAAGACTCATTTAGATTAAATATTTAAATTGATTCTTCTCAATAATGTAGTCATAATAAGATCGATTTTTCTCTGATTCGTCTCAGATAATTAATCTTGATAATCTTTTGAGCATAATGGTAGGAAAACATAATATGTTAACGGCGTTGAAGTTTGCATCGTTGAAATAGAACGAAAGTACTTTTTTTTTTTATTTTTTTTATTACGAACCATTTTTTTTCATTCATTGCGACCGTAGATCTCTACTAAATATAGGAAAAATCATTTGAGTGATTTTCGTACCCTAAATCAGCGAAAAAAATGAGTTATTAAAGAAAACTTAACTTTCGTTGCATTATGACGATGCAAACTTCAACATCATTTTTTAATGCTCTCAGCCGCTTTTCGCAAAGCACTGTTCATTCTTCCAGGTACCGTTATTTATTAACATAGGAAAGTGTTTACATTGCGCACAATCTTTATTCCTTTAACGCACAAACTATTAGGTCTATGCATAACTCTGTAGCGGAAATCGAGTAAATTTCAAATGCAAAATATTTACCAAAAAAGCGATTTTTATCAAAGCTTTCCTCTACGAAGCGATAGTTCGTATATAGAGTTCCCAGCTCCCGTTCTGTGTTCCAGACGATTTTATAAGATAATATAAAAGACCAAGGATGAAAATAAGGGACATCATGTCGTTATCAATAAAATGCTCCGTTATGGTATGAGTAACGACATTTATTAATGAAAAGAGCAATTTTAATACGCAACGTATCGTAGTAGTTAAGTGAAGCCAATAGTACGTACTTAGTTATTCAATAATGAACAATAAAAAAATATTCCTATCATAAAAACAAATACAAAATTACTTCTTTTTGACAGTATACTTGGTATCACTTTTTGCTGCTTCAAGAGCTTCTTCGTGTTCTATAATGAAATTATAAAATTCTTTTGATGGAATGTTAAAGTTCAATTTTATTTGTAGTTCCGCTTTTACAATGTCGTTATCTAACTTATTTCGGTTTTTGGTCCACGTATTCGTACACAAGGAAAGCATCCTTTCGGCCTACGCGTTAGACACTGGGACGGAAAATACGTATTGTATTATTTTTAGCAGATACTTCTTTTCATCCATTGATTTTAGGATCTGAATTCATTTTTCAAGAGCATTTTCACATTTCTTTTCTTCTATTATTTTCTTCAAGAGAGGCTTTAATATACAGAACTCTTCGTACGACGCATCTAAGTTAATATTAGGTATCTGTAGTTTTTATACAATGTTGCATAAATCCTGGTACTTAACTTCATTTGTCAGTGTCAGTGGCTACAAATGATGGTAATTACTATTTTCCGATAAATCTAATCGCGATTCTAGATATGTCAGCACATTTCGATAACACTCTAAAAATAAAGTCGTATATTTTTCAGCCTGAGAACTAGACACTTTTCGAAGAGTTTGCTGGACCGTCATTCCAAAAAAGGCATCTTCAATTCGTTGGTTTATCTTTTGTTTCAAACTATCCATAATTCTGTATACGTCGCATATTAGCACGTATGTGCCTTCAAGTTGACGCACAGCTTCTGCAAAAATTACGAACGTGTTGTGGAAAAAACCGAAATATAATTCTGCTTCTAACATCTCGGTGCCAGCTATATTAGTCTCACAATATTTTAAAATATGATTGGAGACGTCAGATGCTGCAAGGAAATAAGCTTGTACCGCAGGGAGACTTTTATAGAGTCTGTCAATGGCAGGATGCAATACGCGACGCAACGTATTTGCCATACGCATGGGTTCATTATTCCCAAAATAAAGTCTGGCAACCCTGTTCGTAGACGAGCAAATCAAATAAAATTCGCGTGAAACTAATAAAAATAAAACCTCGAATCGTTTCAGGCAAGTATTCTGGATGCTTTCATAAAAGTGGCTATAAGCTGCAAGAAGAAGCCTCACCTGTACGTGGTCGAAGTAGCGGAGCCGTTCCTTCGTCGTTTAACACACGACGATTTCAAAGATCATTTATTGCCCGCCTTGCAAAAATCCATGCTCCGGAATCCCGAGATAATAATAGACTCCGTCGGTCACATTTTGAGCGGGGTGAGTCTTGACCTCAGCCGTTACAGCGAAGAAATAAGCAAGGGTTTATTCGCGAATTTGCATTCGAAAGAGGATTCGGTTCGTGAGGAGGCAGCCGATGCGTGTCGACGATTGGCGCTCCAGTGTTCGGACACAACGGCTCTGGAGAAATTGCTCGCCTTGGTATTTGCCGTTTTTCACGGTTCCGCAGGCAAACTTACGGTCGCGACGCACAAGATTTCCGTGCTGCAAGGAGCCGGGAATCTGAGTCAGAACGCAGCATCGGGAAGTGGTGCTCAGACGATCGCGGAGATTGCTTGCGGTCACTTTATCAAAGTCCTAGAGACCGAGGTACACGAGAAGACCCTCGTGCACGCCCTCGAGATGATGATACTCTGGTGCGGTATATTCGTCAATCAAGTACCCAAAAGCGTGATCGATGCGTTCACGAAAGGTATGGCGGCAAAAAGTTCAACGGCGGGTGTAAGAACGGCGTACGTGAGACTTCTAATGTCGGTAAACGTGACGCCCTATTCAGCGACGATAACACCGATACTGAGCCAAGCGATAAGCCGAGCTACGCAACAGTCGGCTCAACCATCGGTCGCCACGGAAGGACTGGTCGCGGCTCATTTGCTCCTCAAACTCGTTATCGCCGGTAGCGTTGATAACGACAAACAAAACGTACTCTGGAGCGCTATAGAGGAGCAAATATTTTTCACCGACAAATTTTTGTCAACCTGCTCCGATGATATTCTTTACAGTCTGATGCAATTTTGCGAGAAGCTCGTCGTCGAGTTCGCCGACAGACTCAACGAGAAAGCCCTCGGTGGCGTGCATCGCGCGATAATCGCTTGCGTCGCTGCTCCAAGATCCATGACGCGCAGGCGATGCGCTCCGCTCGCCAAAAAACTGCTAACCGGTCTCGGAAGTTACGAGCCGGCGCGCGCACTCCTCGTTGAGTTCGGCCGATTCCTCGAGGGCGCGAAGATATCCGACGGTGACCGCGAGAGCAAGGACGACGGTCCGCCGAACGGTGAAGTCACGGGAAGATCGTTGGCCGATGGTTTACTCGCCGTTTGTTCCGGTTCCTTTCTCTTCGAGCAGCCAGCTATGCAACTACTCGCTGATTCGCTCGTCCCTTCACATCATCCCGCGATACTTCGCGCCGTGCCAAATCTATGGACGAAAATTGTGAGAAACTTTGGACTAACGCCGCGCGAATTTCTCGTACGTAACGCGAGCGAGATAAAAGCGATGTTTTTCGACGATTATCGGCCGATTCCGTCATACGAGAACGCACTCACAACCGTAATTTCTTTGGCCCCGGACCTCTTACTGGGAGACCTCGTTACGAGTGTCACGAGTAAACTCGACGATCCGAATATTTTACGCGTTACGAAGGACGAGTATTTCACTTATCTCACACCGGACGGCGAGCTCTACGACAAGAGCGTTGTACCGGGCAACGACGAGAACGACATACTGAACGCAATGAATATGAAGCGCGAGAGTAAGGTCTACTCGTTCAAAGAACAGCAGGAAGAATTACAACTGCGACGCGAGCTATACGAGAAGAGAAAACGCGAGGGTAAGATAAAAGAGCCAAAATTGACGGCGAAGCAGGAAGAGGCGCTAAAAACCCAGATCGCACGGGAGAACTCTATAAGGAAGAGATTGCGCGAGTTTCAATCGAAAATCACAATAGCCGTGTCATTGACGCGCGCCGCAGCACGAGGCGACAAATTACACTTGTCATTTTATTTGAAAGATATTTTACCACCAATTTTGAAGAATCTCGCTTCGCCCCTCGCAGCACCAACCATGTCACAATTATTTCTCGAGCTCGCTGGTATCATCGAGGTAACGAAGGATCGAACGTTGCGAGATCTCGTTGCCCACGTTACCCTGAGACAGTTGCAGCCGCAGTGCGATCTCGAGGCCGCTTGGGAGGACGAGGAGCTCGAGAAAGCGATTTCACGGACACTGGGAATGCTGCACAATCACACGGTTCGCCACAAACAGTTGCTCGATGCCCCGGCTTTCTGCTACGTATTTCCGTTTGTAACCAAGACACTGCTCACGTGGAAGGACGATTCTATGATCGGTGAGGGTTTGCAAATTGTACAGGAGCACGCGAAACAGCGCGGTGCTACCGGCAATCACCAAGATTCCCGACATCCGAGACTTTTGCCAAGAAAACAAATGTTCGATCTCCTTATCGAGTTGATGAGCACGACGACCGGAAGAACGCAGTCTCACGCCGTAGCGACGTTCCTCGATGTCGCCCGTTCAGGCAGTGGTACGCAGGACTGCGCGATGGCTTTACCCGACGAAATCGAATCGTTGATGGGCGCTTTGCAGAATAATTTGCCAGCGGTGCGTGACGCCGCGCTTCGAGCTCTGATGATCGTTAAACGAGCTTTGCCATCGGAAAAGGAAAATTATGAGCAACTTTTGCGTCTTACACGAAGAATATGGATCGCAAAGTTCGACACGAGCGACGAGAACAAAGTATTGGCAAGCGAGCTTTGGGACGCCGCCGGCTTCGACGCCAATCCGGAAATTCTCTGCGAGGAATTGATACAAGATGTGGCGCATCCCGTCGAGCCGGTGCAGCAAGCAGCTGCTTTCGCGCTCGCGCAACTTCTCACGATCGAGCCACCTCTCATGCCCGACATACTGGACAATCTGTTGAATCTTTATCAAGAGAAACTTGCTATGATACCACCGAAATTAAACGATTTCGGCAGAGTAGTGGAACAGCCGATCGATACTTGGGGCCCGAGACGCGGTGTCGCTCTGGCACTTGCGCAATTGGCACCGCTTCTCACTCCTGAAACGATAAATCGCCTCGTACAATTCTTCGTGTCGACCGGCCTCGGTGATCGTAATACTTCGGTGAGAACCGATATGCTCGTGGCGGCGGTCGCTGCGGTCGATTATCACGGAAAAGCTAATATCACGTCGTTGCTACCGGTTTTCGAGGATTTCATGGACAAAGCACCGAAAATCGGAAGTTTCGATTCGATAAAACAATCCGTTGTTATACTAATGGGCTCACTGGCGAGGCATTTGGAGAAAGATGATCCGCGCATAAAACCAATAGTCATGAGACTTATTGCAGCTTTATCGACACCATCCCAACAGGTACAAGAAGCCGTGGCAAACTGCCTGCCCCATCTTGTGCCCTCGATTAAAGAGGACGCTCCGAGAATCGTCGATAATCTTATGGATCAGCTGCTCAAGTCGGATAAATACGGCGAGCGAAAAGGCGCCGCTTACGGCCTCGCCGGTCTCATCAAGGGTATGGGCATTTTGGCTTTGAAACAACTCGATATCATGACTACTCTCACCAATGCGATACAGGACAAAAAGAATTATCGACATCGCGAGGGTGCACTTTTTGCTTTTGAGATGCTGTGCACGATGCTCGGAAGACTTTTCGAACCCTACATCGTCCACGTACTTCCGCACTTGTTACTTTGCTTCGGTGATTCGAGCCAGTACGTGAGAACCGCCACGGACGATACAGCCCGCGTCGTCATGAGCAAATTATCCGCTCACGGGGTTAAACTCGTTTTGCCGAGCTTACTTGCTGCCCTCGAGGAAGATTCCTGGCGAACCAAGACCGGTTAGTTTCAAGACGAATTTTTTAATAATGCCCGGCGAATACTTTTTATGGAAATAACTCGCAGCTTTTGAAGATACTAATTGCATGCATGATCAATGAGAAACTTTGTGTCGATGAGCAATTCTCTACTGCGCAATAGGACCAAATGTTGATGTAAAAATAACCACGTTGAAGACGTTACGAACGTAATAGAATTTCAAACAATGATTAAGGTATTCCTTTCGCAGAGGGCCGTATTTTGTGGGCGCATAAACAGGGCCCTTTCGAATTATTAGTAGACAAGCTTCCGCCCGCGGCTTCCCCCGCGTGGAATTTGGCCCATAGAAAATTTATTAACTGTTGCATCCCTTATTAGGGGTTGTTTTAAAAAATCCTAAAATGCGTTTTATTATTTGTTTTGAAGAATATATATCGATGGTCCCGAGCGGGTCTATCTTATCTCGCTCAGACCTTTACGTAGTAGCGTAATTGAAAGGGTCCCAGATGTACTAGCATAACTCTCGCGTTCTCCGCGAAGTATCGTATCTCGGCAGACCCTGTTCATTCTAACGCATCTCCGGCCGCGCGTGAGATCCATCGTATCTCCCGCAGCCTGAGAACGGAGTATCGTAACTCGCCGACTGTGATATGCTCTATCGTATCTCAGATGCACCAAAACGTTTCATCTTATCTACGAATCGCAAGTTTTCAGTAAACGCGGTTTGAAAGTTTCGCGTTCTCAAAAATAAAATGTCACTGAATCATCACAACATTTATGTCTAAATATTGCGCATTATATGCAGAATATTTTTTAGACATGAAAAGGGTTGTGAAAATAGAAACATAATATACTATTATCATAATATTCATCATATATTTCGGTCGAAAGGTCTTTGGTAGGCTTTCCCCCTGACAGCCGTCATGCTTCGACGAAAGGTCTTTCATTCAAATTATTAGCACATGTATGTGTGCTAATAATTTGTATGGAACTGTATGAAAAATAGCTGCTTGTAGAGATATACCTAATGCATATTTTTTTCTAATGAAATTGTTTCATACTATGTAAAGTTTTCGGAATAAAATTTAAAAATAAAATATCTTGTAACTGGTAATCAATTCTTGTTTCAAATAAAATCGCGAAATCTCAGTCAATTTTCAAACGAATAGATATAGTGATAACCGTAATACAATTCTTGTGTCGCCCAATCTCAAAAGGTGTTAATAATATCATTACGATTATTATTTTTCTATATTTCACGATTAATTAATTATCTGTTTAAATCAATGAATTATTATATTATTTCCATTCACGTCATAATAATAACATACTTATAACTGTTATCGTTACATAACTTATTCTTTCATTGTAAGTCGTCGAGATTTTCGACGACTTACGATAGAGTAGAAACTAGAATGGAACTTTCAGAGCGCGGGGGGATACGATATCTTGTTTTACTTTAATTAATTACAGCACAAAAAATTATCAAAATGATTTAAAATTTTGTCTGGGCATTCTTCAAGCTCGAACGAACTTAGTAGTGATGTTTTTCAAAAATCACCAAATTTCGACTTACGATGAAACGTTTTGGTGCATCTGAGATACGATAGAGCATATCGCAGTCGGCGAGTTACGATACTCCGTTCTAAGGCTGCGGGAGATACGATGGATCTCACGCGCGGCCGGAGATGCGTTAGAATGAACAGGGTCTGCCGAGATACGATACTTCGCGGAGGACGCGAGAGTTACGCTAGTACATCTGGGACCCTTTCAATTACGCTACTGCGTAAAGGTCTGAGCGAGATAAGATAGACCCGCTCGGGACCATCGATATATATATACCAAGTTTCAAATACATACAATTTTCTATACAAACTTTTACGCCCCATTTCATCCGCTTAGAGTTGACTTTCGAATATTCTTCTCTTAAGGGCATGTGCCACACGTCCGAAAATTTCGTCGCGGCCTCTCGTTACGTTGGTAGTGTAGATCCCGCAGTTTTTAGCTACGAGCCACTATCGAAGCATGGCGTAGTAATCAGTGATGTACTCCTAGACCATACGATGCTTGAAATCTTATTTTATTTACATAATTTAAAAAGTTATATAAAAATATAAACTTGACCACATAACTATTGCACATTGCGTGCGATATATTTAGTCAGATAGACTTTGGCTGTCGTCTTAAACGGACCGATGCCAGTTCCGCGCCGCCAGTGAGAAAACAGATGAACTAAATTTTCGTGACGGTAAATAATATTTTGAACTTTGTTGGTACATTTCTGCTACATTTATATAAAAAGTTTCAAAGTGACTTTTCTCCGCCATTTATTCATGAAAACAGGTGAAACAGAGCTCAAAATGTGTGCTTTTTCACGGTCTAGAGGCTCGTTCTCGTCAAATTACCGAAAATGCGATGCAATGGTTAATAATTCACAACTTCTCTCATGGTAACCACAAACTGTCAATTTTTTTTTCAAAATTTGGGAAAATTGCGGCAACGATCCCCTCGGAGCAAGCGTCCTGCATGCACACAACAAATTTCATTCCAATTGGTTGTTCCGTTTGGGAGAAAAGTTATTTCTAAATTTCGAAGTGGTCGGATGCGTGTGGCACTGCGCCTTAATGCACCTCTACACCTTGTTGTGGGGAACGTATCGTCCAAATTTCATGTTTCTATCTTCAGCGGTTTAGGCTGTGCGTTGTCTATATGTCAATCAGTCAGTCAGTCACAGAACTGTTTTATCTTTTGCCATACAAACTTTGCTACGCCCTTTTGCTATCCCCTTAAGGATTGCATTTCCAAAAGTACGTAAATTTTATTACTTGTGTCTAGGAGCAGTTATACAAGGTATCAAGCAAATTCGGCCCTAAGCATTCGATTGCTAAGCATTCTCAGAGCACAAATCTCGCAGATGCGAGTACGACAGAGAAAAAGAGAGGGGTAGCTGCAAAACGCCGATTCCACTCTTTCCAAAGCGATATACGCATATAAAAAATATGCATGATGATTAATAATTGGAATAGTTTTGATTCCTCAAGGTTTCTTTCAGGAACTCGATTGTTCAACATTTAATTGATTTTCGACTACAATTAAGTAAAAACACATTCTAGTATTCTGATAAAATTTCAAACCAGGCCACTGAACTTTTAACAAAAAAAATACCACTTAAGGTAGTAGTCTCGCCAAGGCGTTTTTCTATAGTTAAAATTTTTTTTTTGAGGACCCATTTAGAATACTATTCAGTGATTACCTGCAAAATTTCACAAGGATTCACCGTTGTGTATTCGAGATATTGGCAATCAAAGATTGCATGGTTTTACACGTACTGTTATGGGGAGCAGTGAAAAATTTTACATTTCACGCAATAACTTCGAAACTTTTCTACAGATTTTTTTTTATTCTCAATTACAGAGGAACATATGACGAAGGGGGTAAAACAAATCATGAATTTTGACGGCCTAGTTTTAGAGATATAGCGATTTACATTAAGCAATATCTAGCAGTGCCAGCGCCACGAAGCGGCTGGATCAGACTTGAACTAGATTACAGTAGTGTGTGCATATCCGTATACGCAGAGTCTCTACGCATTAGTAGCCAGTATGGATAGTCTCATACAAAAGTGAGGATTAGGTAAACATTATATTAAGCGCTTCCATTATTACTTTATAAGTATCTACATCCCAATACTGTAAGATGTACAGTCAAGATGTACAGCCTACATTATAAGGATATTTCGCAATATTTCAAAACTTTCATCGATTGAGCGCCACTGTAATCTACTAATGATCCAAACTGGCACTGGCTTATGCGCCAACAAAATACGGCCCTCCGCGAAAGGAATACCTTCAAATAAAATTATTTCTAAATTCTAGTATATCACTACGAAGCTTTTTTTATCGTTATTGCCCGCATGTGATCCTTTTACAATTAAAAAATGCTTTCCACAAGAAATAAATGTTATGTCGCAAAATGTTACCATCTTTTATCAGGCTCGGTGGAATTACTGGGAGCTATGGCGTACTGCGCGCCCAAGCAATTGAGTAGCTGTTTGCCGAGTATCGTGCCGAAGCTCATCGAGGTGCTGAGCGATTCGCACAAGAAAGTACAGGAAGCTGGCGCCGAGGCTCTCAAAGTTATCGGTAGCGTAATAAGAAATCCGGAGATTCAAGCGATCGTGCCCGTTCTTTTGAAAGCACTGCAGGATCCATCGAGAAAGACAGCGACGTGTCTACAGACACTATTGGACACGCAATTCGTGCATTTCATCGATGCGCCGTCTCTGGCTCTGATAATGCCGGTCGTACAGCGAGCATTCATGGACCGTTCGACCGAGACGAGAAAAATGGCCGCTCAAATAATCGGTAACATGTATTCGTTGACCGATCAGAAGGATCTTACGCCTTATTTACCGACGATAATACCGGGTTTGAAGACAAGCCTGTTGGATCCTGTGCCGGAAGTACGAAGCGTTTCGGCGCGCGCTCTTGGTGCTATGGTACGTGGGATGGGAGAATCGAGCTTCGAGGATCTCTTGCCCTGGCTAATGCAGACTCTAACATCGGAAACGAGTAGTGTCGACAGATCAGGCGCCGCGCAAGGCTTGTCCGAAGTTGTGAGAGGCCTCGGTGTCGAGAAACTTCACAAACTCATGCCCGAGATAATAAGCACGGCCGAACGTACGGACATAGCGCCGCACGTTAAAGACGGCTATATAATGATGTTCATATACATGCCAAGTGCCTTTACGAGGGAATTCACGCCTTACATAGGACAGATTATAAATCCGATACTGAAGGCACTAGCCGACGAGAACGAGTATGTGAGAGAAACGGCTTTGCGAGCGGGACAGAGAATAGTGACACTTTACGCTGACACGGCGATAATGCTTTTGCTGCCGGAACTCGAGAAAGGACTATTCGACGACAATTGGCGAATAAGATACTCGTCCGTTCAACTGTTGGGCGATTTGTTGTATCACATATCCGGTGTTTCCGGAAAAATGTCGACCGAGACCGCAAGCGAGGACGATAATTTCGGCACTGAACAATCTCACCACGCGATAATAAATGCCCTCGGCGGTGAGAGAAGAAATCGCGTTCTCGCCGGTCTCTACATGGGCCGTTCCGACGTAGCGCTTATGGTTAGGCAGGCCGCGCTTCACGTGTGGAAAGTCGTCGTAACGAATACACCGAGAACATTGCGTGAAATACTTCCAACGCTATTCAGCCTTTTGCTCGGTTGTCTCGCGAGCACGAGCTACGACAAGCGTCAAGTTGCCGCGCGTACGCTCGGCGATCTCGTGAGAAAACTCGGCGAGAGAGTACTGCCGGAAATAATACCTATACTCGAGAGAGGATTGCAGAGCGATCAACCGGATCAGAGACAAGGTGTGTGCATAGGTCTCTCGGAAATAATGGCGAGTACGAGTAGGGATATGGTCCTGACGTTTGTCAACAGTCTCGTGCCAACTGTGAGAAAAGCACTTTGCGATCCTTTGCCGGAGGTGCGACAAGCAGCTGCCAAGACTTTCGACAGCCTCCACTCGACCGTCGGTGTTAGAGCTCTCGACGATATATTGCCAGCTATGTTAACACAATTGAATTCGCCCGATCAATCCGAGGCCGAGAATACACTCGACGGATTGCGTCAAGTAATGGCGATCAAATCGCGCGTTGTGTTGCCCTACCTCGTGCCGCAATTGACCAGCCAGCCAGTCAATACGAAAGCACTCTCGATTCTTGCTAGCGTGGCCGGCGAGGCGCTCACGAGATTCTTGCACAAAATTCTTCCGGCTCTTCTGACAGCATTGTCGAGCGCTCAAGGCACGCCCAATGAGTCTCAAGAGCTCGAGTACTGTCAGGCTGTCGTGCTCTCGATAACAGACGAGATTGGCGTTAGGACGGTAATGGATCAATTGATGGACGCAACGAAGGCTGAAGATACGTCGCGCAGACGAAGCGCCGCGACCCTCCTCTGTGCTTTTTGTCGCGATACTCGCGCCGATTACAGCCAATACGTGCCGCAATTGTTGCGCGGTCTCGTTCATCTATTCACCGACGACGACAAGGAAGTTTTGCAAAAAAGCTGGGAAGCTCTAAGCGCCGTAACGAAGACCCTCGGCTCGAATCAACAAATCGCTCACGTACAGGATATACGACAGGCGGTACGTTTCGCCGTTTCCGATCTCAAGGGACAAGAATTGTTGCCCGGTTTTTGTTTACCCAAAGGCATAACGCCCATATTGCCGATCTTTCGCGAGGCTATACTTAACGGTATGCCCGAGGCGAAGGAACAAGCCGCTCAAGGCCTCGGCGAGGTTATAAAATTAACGAGCGCAACGGCCCTTCAGCCGAGTGTCGTACACATAACCGGACCCCTCATACGTATACTCGGCGATCGTTTCAACTGGAGCGTCAAAGCCGCCGTGCTCGAGACTCTCGCAATACTTTTAGGCAAAGTTGGCGTAATGCTCAAACAATTTTTGCCACAGTTGCAAACGACTTTTCTCAAAGCTCTCAACGACAGCAACAGGCAGGTGAGACTCAAGGCCGCTTACGCACTCAGCAATCTCATCGTCATACACACGAGGGCCGATCCTCTCTTCGCCGAGCTTCACACTGGTATCAAGACCTCCGACGATTCCGCTATAAGAGAAACGATGCTTCAAGCACTCCGAGGCGTTCTGACACCTGCCGGTGACAAAATGACCGAACCTATGAGGAAACAAGTGTTCGTTACTCTGGGCTCGATGCTCGGACATCCCGATGACGTGACAAGAAATGCCGTAGCTGGCTGTTACGGTGCGCTATTGCGTTGGCTCAGTCCTGAACAGCTCGCTACCGCATTCAACGATAACCTTCTGTGCCACGATCCAAATGCCGAATGGATGCTCAAGCACGGACGTTCCGCCGCTCTATTCGTCGTACTCAAAGAATCGCCGTCAACCGTTTACACGCCTAACGAGGAAGAACGCGTTTGCAAAATTATACTGTCGTACTTGGCAGCTGATCGCATGCAAATAGCTATGAACGGTGTACGAGCTTGCGGCTATCTTTTCCAGTATCTCATGAATTCAGGTCTACCCATACCGCAACAAATTCTGACACCATTCGTCAGGTCGATGAACAACAACAGCAATGATGTCAAACAATTGCTGGCCCGAGTCTGCACTCACATCGCGAGGAACATACCGTCGGAGAAAATGTCACCGGAATTGCTCAAGTCTCTTCTTCCCATGTTGGTCAATGGCACAAAGGAGAAGAACGGTTACGTCAAAGCGAACAGCGAGTTGGCGCTCATTGCTGTTCTTCGATTGAAACAAGGCGATGAGGAACAGCAAGTAAGTATATTTATATATATACACATACGCGTGTACGCATCCGCTTTTCTCCCATATTGAATGCACACCAAATAAATAGCAATAACAAAGTCCTTCAAAAAATCTTTCCTACCAAAAATTTACGGTTTTGACCTAGATATTTGATGGCAATGTTAAGGGGTTACGTGGGTTTCGAAGCCAAAAAAAAGCATATTTTCTCTATTTTTTTTAAATATACTATAAAAATTATTTTATTCAAAATGTTAAGCACATAAAAGAGCAACATGTCAACAACATTTTTTTTTTAATTCATCCAAAAATTTGGGAAATTCAGCCGGAGACCCCTAAAAAAAAAGTGTACTCGTGGTGGTCAGGATAACTTATGATAGCTTTATCTGAAATTAAAAAACCAATTTTTTTCTGTTTCCTAGATAAGTATAGCTCGTGATTGAACGAAGGATTTTTACCAAAATTGAAATTTGAATTTTTGGCAGAATCGATGCAAGATAGTTCAATTTTTGGTACAATTTGCACTACGTATAGCCTTGTAAAATTAGTTGTAATCGAAAAAAAAACCTTCGTTCAATCACTAGTCAATGTTCTTTTGAAGAAGTTTGCAAAATTTCAATAAGATCGGTGCATTCGTTTTTTGAGAAATCGTGTCCACCGACTTCAAAAATAGTGTTTTGAGATAAACGCGTATATCTGCGTCGCTCCCGGCCGGTCTTTCCCAACGGGAGGAATTCCCAAAGGCACTCTCTCCTACACTTTTACTCCGATTGATTTAAACTTTGGGAGAATATTCTAGATATATTGTACTATTAAATGGTAAAATAAAAAGAATGAATTTTTTGACATTTCCAAACCCACGTAACCCCTTAAAGAACAAAATTGACGATCCACTAACAAAATACGGTCACTTACATTGTTTTTTAGCGTTACGATTTTATCAGGATGATAGTTATATTTGCAGTTCGAGAGAGTGAGAGAGAGAGGGAGAGAGAGAGCAACTCATATTATTTGCATGTACCTTTTTTTATCACCCGAAAAGTCTGATTACATTTTCAATGCCATGCAATAGTTGCACTTTGTGTAATATCTGTATTTTTTTTTATCACACGTTCAGGTGTCTACCGACCTGAAAAGTCATGAAAAATCTGAAATGTCATAAAAAATTACCAGTCTACCTGATTTTTTCAAGATGTATGCAGCGCTCATTATCAGGGCCGATTTTTTTATTAATTTATCCAAAATAATTTCAAATTTTCGCGGATTTGCGACAATCTACGATATTCGAAAAAAAAAAGTAGTAGAAGAAAAATGACTCGTTATCTCAACATATTAGTTTTTTTTTGTTATTCGTGTAAAGCGACTAGATGATATTACTCAAAGTTCCTAAATGTGTGTAATATTTTTCCAGATGTTCCCAAAATATTTATTTCTTTATAGCAAACTCGAAATGATGTTTGTCTCACTGTTTTTACTACAAATGGAATTGTACAGTTTGGTGACTTTCCGTTTATTTCGTATACTTTTTGTTGGCATACAAAACACATCTGTTTCAAAGAGCAGATTATAAATATAAAAATTTTGAAAATTTGTCACACTAAAGAATGATAAAGTATACTTTTATACCAGAAAGTCATGAAAAAATCTCTATTCCTTGCCTTAAGAAACCTTGAATGTCACGAAATTTCATTTCTGGTCAAAATTAGACATCCTGAATATTAAAAAAAATCGTTAAGTTAATTGGTATGATGATAACAATACAATATAATATACATCTAAACCTAGATATATTTTTTTTCCAGCGTTGTATGGCTCTCCTGGACGTTGGAGCGCGGGAATCCCTTTCGGACGTCGTGAGCAAAGTATTGCGCAAGGTGCTCTCTCAACCGGAGGGCAAGATAGAAGAGTTGGACGATACGTTACTCACGTGAGAAACATTGCGCTTCTCGGGGCTCACAAATCGTCACCTCCTGTCCCCATCCATTCGTTGTAATTTCGGCTTTGTTTCTCCCTCGCGCGAACTCACATCTCACAGCCTCCAAGCGAAAGTCCCTTCTGGCGTCATTAAAAAATCCAGGATTGTTTGTTTGTCCGTTTATCTCGTGGGTCAATTGTCGACGAGGAAAAATACGAGTCGCGCTCTCGCTCGTAAATTAGTAAAACTACGATGTTCCGGGAACAACGATTTGTGCGATCGTTTAAACGAGGCGATCGGTCTCTGTGATCGCGTGAATAATGAAAAGACGATTGTTAACGAGAAGTATCACAATGATGCCCGCTCTTTGATTTACCCGAGTTTTACCACGGGCAAAGATAGGTGGAAGAGAAAGAATTTCGAGACGAACGATAGAACGCCATGTTCGTGTTGTCACGGAAAACTGCATAACGCGAAAGGTCACAGTTGTTGGAAGAGAAACGTGCTCGAGGCTGATTCGAAGAGTTTCGATGATCCCGTGGACGATTGGTTTTACCAGAGAGAAAAAACGAGCAATCGGGAAACAGGAATTTTTAGAGTTTGCAATAGTATCGCGAGCCGTAATCGGCTCAATGTCCTTAGTCAATTTTCGTATCCCACCACAATGAGCAACGACGTTCCGTGTGCTAGTATTTTCTTTACTTTCGCGGTATCGAGGATTTCGGGTGGTTCACGAATAACACGATAATATTTGTTTTCCCATTAGTCGTACAATTCCCAAATTGTTGTATAATTCGTTGTGTTAAAGACACGATTAATCACGATGAACTCTCAATTTTTTTTTCGCATTCTCCTTTTATATCTTTGTTTCAACACCTTTCTACTTTTATAATAATGTATAGAGTATACCGTCATAATGTATCAATTATAGACGGCAGCATTGCTGCCCACGCGGGCGGATTGTTTATGTCCCTAGGAGGATAGGGGCGCAGAGGGAGAATATGAATTTTAGCCGTAAATATTGAAAACCGATCGCGACGTATCCTTAAAATCCTATTCCAATATCCTCGACGAGCCTCGAGACTGAAAGGAGCATTAAATCGGGGCATAGAATAAAAAGGAGTTCCGATTATACATTTATTTCATTTAGATCGTCACATGACTGAAGAAGAAAAAAAAACCGTACTCATGTCTCTTTCTCTTCCTCTCTCTAGCTCTCGCCCTTCGATCTTCACGCGAAAAAAAAAAAAATAACAATCGTCTTTTTCATAATTGTTTGTGTAACAGCCATAGAGACACTGCCGAACGAAGAAATCTGGCTTATTATTTCTTACCACCTCGGTACTATGTTCCAATTATTCGAGTCGAGTCGAAACCGCATAAAAAAATTTTCGAAGAAAAGAAAAACAAAACAAAAACGCGGGTGATATTTATAGAGAAAGAGGGACTGGGGATGAAAAAAAAACAACGTACTAAAAAATGGAATCACTTTTATTTATCGTCGTCATTGTAACGAGAATAAGTTTGTTAGTTACGTATGAATGGAGATATGTGATATGAATATCATTGAAAGAAATGATGCTCTAATAAAAATTAAAAAAAAACAAACCGATCTTTCTTAATTCATAGAAGAATATAGACGAGCGCCGAATCTGTATTTATTGTCCCGATACTTTGACGAAACGCGCGGTTAATTATACAGTTGGGCCAATTGGTGTCATGAGAAATTTTGACCATCGAAACTGAGCCTATTGTAATCTCTAACTACGTCTCGGCGAGCTTGGTAATCGGGTCAAAGGGAGAGAGACCCCCCCATGGTCAGCAAATAATAGCTCTATTGAATTTTATTTATTTTTCTCTTTTCTTTTCCTTCCTTAGTGCGAAAGAGTGACGAATTCTTTCGTATTTCTACGGCTCTCGGTATTTATTCGTCCAGGCTTTCGCGCTCCCAGCCTCGTCGATGAGGATGCGTTTAAGGAGATTAGGCCACGAACGGTCAAGGGCTTATTTGTGAAATGGATATCCACACCGCTCGGCACACCACCTAAAAGAGAGAGAGAGAGAGAGAGAGAGGAAACTGAACCTGGAAGCTTACGTCTTTTCAACTTGCTCACCCGATCGTGTTGCATACTCGACATTTAGTGACGGCCACGCAAGACAGGGTAGCGAATGTCGTCTTGCAGAAAAAACCTGGTTTCCGGAGACCCCTCAAAAAAAGTAGACAAGTATAACTCGTGATTGAGGGAAGGATTAAAAAAAAATTGAAATTTGAATTTTTGGCAGAGTTGTATGCAAAATAGTTCAATTTTTGGTACAATTTACACTATATCCTTGTAAAATTAGTTGTAATCGAAAAAAAAAACGTTCGTTCAATCACTAACCAATGCTATTGTGAAGAATTGTGCAAAATTTCGATAAGATCGGTGCATTAGTTTTTGAGAAATCGTGTCCACCGACTTTAAAAATAGTGTTTTGGATCCGAAAGGCGCACGCTTTCGGATAATCGAAAATTCGGATAACCGAACAGCAATATTTCGTGGTCGAAAAAAAACGTTGATTCTTTCAATATGATAAAATATATATATTTAAAAATACAATGAACATTAATATGTTAATAATACAAGTACATTTTTGGTGAATTGCAAATAACGATTGTATCATTTAATGATATAGAACGAAATTAAATATGTATTTAATAATAATCAACATTCGTCCATCTTTGAGTTCTTATCTATTTATTTTTGAGAAAGTCGACGATTTTCTTCTGCTTCACAACGGAAGCTCGTTTCTTTGCTGCCAAATCACGCAATCGTTTTAGGAGAAGTTGCATTGAACAACATTTCAGGCTGCGTTTCGTACCACTCCATTGCTGTAATATAAATTAATGTTTAGATAATTGATATTTCGGATAACCCAAATCGCCATCCGGATAATTGACGTTTCGGATAAACCAAATCGCCATTCGGATAATTGACGTTTCGGATAACTGACGTTTGGATAATCGACGCTCTACTGTACTTGCAAAATTTAAAGCCAAGTTATCGAACTTCAAGCTAAAAATTACGACTTTAAAAGTCGTTTAACTTATACGGCACTTTATGGCAATGTTACGCTTCCCACATTTCTATCTAATAATTTATAGACTAAACTAACTTTCGCCCGTGTGGAAAGGACGATATAGCGGACAGGCTACTTCACAGTTCCATCAATCTATGCTAGATAAAGCTACAAATGCCGGGATAGCTTGAAATTCAAACGTAAACATATGAATTGTGCTAATATGGCAACAATATTGTCGTGAAAATTTACGACGCTTGCATCTGCTGTCCGTTTTTTGTTCAAAAAGTAAGTAAATGGACAATCTTGAAATATTTTTTGATAGAATTGTGTAAAGGAAGCTTGACTGGATGAACTAGGCTTTAAAGATTTTTTTATTGAATTAGGATAATAATTCGAACCGAGAGTGTGAAAATGTTAGTAGCAAATTTGCTACACTGGTCATTCGGGTATATAAAATGCCAAATTTTTAGATTCACGTTTTTATTTTTAATTTTTTAAAATCTTTTTTGTTACGCCAAAATAGAAACAAGAAAAAAAAAGTGAAGGCCCATCGTGCCACCAAATCCGAATATTTCGCATATCTCCGATTCCAACGACGAAGATGAACAAGATCTCGACTACAATCCAAGAAATATTCTCGCAGTACCAATCTCGGGCAGTACAATATACGGGATCCAGCCAGAAAAAAAATCCTCTTACGCTGGAGTAAGGAGTCCAGAAGGAAAGTACAAATCAAGTGCCCACATATTGTGGCCGAATACAACAAAAATATGGGTGGCGTGGAAATAATTGTCTAGTTTCCTTGTACTAATCTTGGTGCAAAAGTAGAAGCTGTTGTATACCCGTATTTTATTATCTTATCGACATGTGCATTGTTAATTTATGACTTCGATACCGAAGAGAAACGGGCAAAAACGCGAGGACCATGAGTCTAAAAGAATTCCGATATTCGATCGCGAACGGATTGATGAAGTGTGGTAAACAGAAACGTGCTCGTCCTCTAAGTCGTAAAACGTTGATTACAAAAATCAAATTACATTTACTATTACAAATTGTTATTACATTTTTTCACGGAAACTAGTGGTTCTGTAAGATTATTCTACCTACGTAGACATTTCAATAGGGTCCGATTCGGGACGCTTTCAGGTCACCCGTCTGCCCTAGTAGGCCACTTATATGGGAATCCCATAGCGCCCTGATAGAAAGTGTAACGTTCTGTCACATATGGGCCTTATCTGACTGCCTGATCAGGCCGTTATCCGGTTGCCTGACCAGGCGTTTATAATGCTGCCTAATCAGGTCATTATAATGTTGCCTGATCAGGTCCTTATAATACTTCCTTACGTAGCCAGTACACGTACATACTCGTACACATTCACACTCTACAATATATTTATACAAGGCTTAGAATGTATTTGTCAATATAATTTTGATTACGGAAAGTTACAAAGAAGGTTATAATCAAATTAATTAAAGATAGTATAGAGATCATTATGAATAATGTTCCATTTATGTTTTATATGTTGAAGTGTTTTTATTCCGAACCGCCCGGTTCCCTCCCGATCCTTGGCATTATCAATTACTTTTCTCACGGCTTGCTCAAAATCTTTTGACGGAAGATAGAGGAAAATATACGCTCGTTCAATACAAACGTCTTGTAAATTATTAATTCGTATTTTTTTGGCCATGAACTTGGTGAAAAACAATTTTTTTTTAGGAATTTAAGCATTAATAACGTATCAAACGTCCATATATATTTTTAGGTTATACATATCTTGTTCACACGACGATGACAGATTTTGTTCTGTGTTTTCAGATTTCGAAACACAGCGGAACCTTTTAACACGCATTCGAGTTGCATACCGTTTTTTTTTTTTTTTTCATCACAATCCACAAAAACTTTCAAAAGCGTCAAGACTTCAAAGATAATATGCTGCTGAATGAAAATGTCGACATAGGATATAGGAGGTTATTTGCGTTGATGAAATGCTGAGGCAGTTGTAAGGCAAGCCCCAATAGGGCCTTATTAGGTCAAGCCCTAGTAGGGCCATATCCGTATTGCCTGATTTACGGTAGTAAAAAGCTACCCTGATCAGGCCGCAGTACGTCAGCCTTCTTACTCACGTACTACGGTTTCACTGATCCGGTCGACATCCGGCACCGATCAGGCGTACCCCATTACGGCATTCCAGACCGCAGCATGATAGCGGCCTGATCAGTGTTCAGGCTGCCTGATAAAAATTTCTAGTCGGTTAGACATGTAATCCGATAAGATAAATAAACGTTCATTTTAGCTTTTCAAAGTACTGAAATATGTGATAATTTATATCCCCGAAACCGCCAATGTAGCAAATTTGCTACAGTCCGAAAATACTACTTCCCAGGCCCTTATCGGCAAAATCATGGTTGGACATTCATATTCAACCCTTTTTTAGCCATACTACCAGAGGAAATGATCTTGAGCCATCCAGAAATAGACATGGCCATTAAAGGATTAACAGTTTCACCCCTTATTAGCAAGATGTCCAAGTTAACATGTCTTTTCAACGACCCCATCTCGAAGGGATACGTGAATTTTGTAATTCTTATTCTCGCTTTTACAAACTATGCGCTGATTTAAAAAAAAAACAATTCACTCTTCGTCTACAACTGTTGAATTCATTATGTAGGCTGCGATAGACGGCCACAGTGGACGGAAAAGCGGTTCCATGTCTGCTACGAAAAACTGAAAAGTTGAGAATATTCGTCGGCTCGTTTGTTAAGATAGCGGGTTTCACGCCACATTCGTCGTGTATGAAAAAATCTTGCATCCCAGTGGCGAGGCAAATGTGAACCCACATAAACCTACGTAGACTCTAGTGCGGCTTGGTACAGGGTTCAGTTGAAGAAAAAAAAAAAAAACACGAGAAAGATGCGCGGAGTGGTCAAAGAGACCGATGCCCACGCGACCGGGAGAGAAAAGCCTTCAGACCAGCCAAACGTCCGGAAGTGCCTCTTTTACGCGTTATTCGTGATCGCGTGAAATTATTGCGGCTTGTTGTTGCGAATTCACAAACGATGCAACACCGGAAGCACACACATTCACATTTATCTTTTGATCCAGCGTTTCTCGCTCTCTTCCACACTCATGTTCTTTCTTTCTCTCTCTCTCTCTCTCTCTCTCTCTCTCTCTCTCTCTCTCTCTCTCCCCTCTCTCTCCCTGTCTCTTTTTCTCTCTCCACATTCTTCGACCAACCTTGTTGTAATTTTTCAATGATGAGGCGATGAATGAATCTCGGCAAAGGTGTCGTATTATTGTTCCTACCTGGTCGTATTATTAATTGTAGACATCATCCGGGTGGTCTTTTCGTCCACGTGTCCAGTCACGTAGTACTCCTTTTGTTATTCCTCATGCGATATTTCGCGGCTTGCACGCTTTCAGCAGCGTTTTTTTTCCCCTACCGCATATTGTCCAAACAGGCATGGCCGATAGCGCGTCCTGCTGTTGGTGGCGGGCCAATAGAAGAGATATGCACACGTGTTCATGGTACAAAACATTGAAATGTTTCGTACCATAAACATCCTCCTCGCTCTACCAATTATTTCGTCCAATAATTATTTCAGCTTCTGCCTACGCGATATGTATTAGGTCATTAAGGAGACCGTCACATCTTAGCAGACGGTGGAAAAAAATAAGTGCATTTTGGGAATCATTATCGCAAAAACTATTCGTCCGATTTCATTCAAGTTTCGCTTATTCGAATGTATGAATATTGCCCAGGTAGCAATTTCCAGATAGTTGCCCAGAAGTTGTCTAATTGGACACCAAATGTCCGCTTGGAAGTTACCTACAAGTTATCATATGTCCAACAGTTATCATTTTGGATGGTTGTTAACTTCGAGGTAACCTTCGGGCGGACATTTGGTACCCGTTTAGCTGACTATTGGACAACTTTTTGAAAATTGCTACTTGGGGAGGTATATTGACAAAAAAATTTCATAAATATATATCGACTGGGAGCGCTGTTATGTGGCTGCCGTAAAATCTGAAATAAAAATTTCGAAAAGTTTCTTAAAATGTCATGTATCCCTTTGCATCGCAGGATTTTTTTTTTTTTTTTACTCACTTTTGATATCAAGCGAGGACGGTCAGAAATTTAGGTTGAAAAATGAATGTAAATTTCAATCACCCGCCATTTTGTGAAATAAATTTTTTTCTCCAAAAATCATACGATGCGAAGGGCTTTATACATTACATTTGAAGAATGTTTTCGAAATTTTTGTTTCAAATCAACCGACGGTCTGCAATCACGGGGACCGGACACTGCTAAAAAAATTATTTAATTTAAATAGGATCTATTTAAATCAAATAGGTTTTTTCCTTGCCTCACAGCCTACTACGTCCCTATTTATTTCAAATCTATTTTTTTATTTGTTCAAGCTATTTTTTTAGATATTAAATATATCCAAATTAAGGGGCCAGTCCACTTTAAAAATTTCAAAAAATCGATTTTTTCTACTGTTTTCGAAAGTACATACATTCAGAAATATTGTGTCAAAATTTGATGAAAATCCGAGCTCTCTAAGTATTTTTTTTTTACCTGAACGTCAGGACCTCATTTCGTCTACTTGAGCGTATAGCGCGCTCGGCCGACCCATCGGCCTTTAGAATGGTGCAAGTACCTCAAAGCTAAGGCACTTCAGCAACATTACAAACCTCCTCCTGCTCTTTCTGAGGAAGTACAGGAAGTTTTAAAACCTATTTACGAGGATCTCACCAAAACAGAACTGCTCGAAAGGTGTTTAGGTGGCCATACGCAAAAAAATAATGAAAGTTTTAACAACTGCGTATGGAATATGGCACCTAAACACATGTTCAACGGCACAAAAATCGTAGACATTGGCTGCAAAGTTTCCGCGTGTGTCTTTAATGAAGGATTTCGTCCAGTGCTCAAAATAATGGAAATAATGGGCGTCAAACTCGGCCCGATCGCCATCGGATTCGCCGACAATCGCGATGACGAGCGTGTTCGCTCTGCAAACCGCCGCAGTTCTGAGTGCTCAAAAGAGACCAGAACCAAACGAAAGCAAGCAAGACTTGAAGAAATCGACGATGATGAGCAATCAGAAGGGATTTTGTACGGTGCAGGAATTGCCGATTGAGTTTAGGTAAGAGTTTTTCATAGTATAAACTTCAAACGCGTTTTTCTCGAAACAACGTTTTCAAAATCTAGCTCCATCGTATCTCTAAAACTAATAAACCGATTCTCTTGAAATTTGAACCACATATTGTAAACATGCATCGCAACAAGATGACCCGCGATGGTTTTAAAATTTTGATTTTTACTCTTTCTTTTGCGAAAAACTGCGGAAAAAACGCGTTTTTTTTTTACTTTTTTCGTTTTTCATCTGCCATTTTTTTATTTTTTGATAAAACTTTATATCCGAGGGTCATTTTGTAGCTGGTGTCATACTGAATCTAATGGACTTTGATTTTTTTGTTTCAGACAAGCCGTTGCCGAGTTGTGATGGAGCTACCTAGCCCACCTATTTTTGAGGCGTTACGTTAAACTATAGTTTTTGTACTTCAAAATGAATAAAAATGAATTAAAATTTTTTTAAATGTATTTCAAGACTTTATTTATCAAGCCCAGCAACTTTTATATTCATATCTTTTATAAAATCCTCAAAAAAAATCGCGAAAATAGCCTTTTTTTCGTGGCTCCAAAGTGGACTGGCCCCTTAAAAAATTTGATTTCACATAAAGTCTAGTTAATTCAAATTTAAAAAATCAAATAGACGCATCTAGTTATTATCAATAGAATTTTTCTGTAAGTGTATGTGCATGATTCACGCAACTGCTAAAATAAGTAGTACTATATTTTGGGCAGTAACCATGACTATAAAGTACTTGCTTCCGCCCGCGGCTTCGCCCGCGTAAAAACTTCATTAGAAGTAGCACCCCGCATTAGGGGCTGTTTCAAAAAATCCTAAAATATGCGTCTTATTATTTATTTTGAAGAAAATTATACCGTGTTTCAAGTTGATACACGCATGGAAAGTTTTCCATACCAACTTTTACACCCCATTTCACCCCCTTAAGAGGGGATTTTCGAAAAATCCTGTCTTAGTGCACTTCTACACCTTCTAAGGAACGTATGTTCCAAGTTTCAAATTGATACACGCCAGGAATATAATTTCCCATACAAACTTTTACATCCCATTTCACCCCTTTAAGAGTGGATTTTCGAAAAATCCTTTCTTAGTGCACTTTGAGACAGAGCGAATTCTCTATTTTTTTTTTTTAATTGAGACCGGTCACCACCTGACGCGGCCGTGGTCCGTCAGCCGCCAGGGCTCGATTTTTTTATAATTTACTCAATTTAGGCGCCAATTAGCCTACCGGACTAATACGGATTGAGGAATACGTTCCTCAATTACGTCTTCTCAGGGTGGATTCGCCTGGAGGAACACATATTAAACGCGGGTATCCAATGTCATCCGAGATAACCAAACCACACGGAGAGAATTAAAAAGTAATTTTTGTCGTGAATTTCACGGTAAAAATTACCGTGATATATTTCAATGTGGTGACACGTGAGAAAAGCATAATAATTCGTATGCGACAAGTTTTTTTTTAATTCACGTTACGGAAAATTTCAAATACGTAGCTAAAATTTTACTATACAAGAAGGGCAGCGCGCACGATAATTTTTACCGAGAGCACAATACATTTTCCTATAACACTCATTAAATCTTTATAATAAATCTTAAAATAACTGTTATAAAGACGATACTTTTTTATAAACATTTTTGAAAGGCATAAAATAATAAAATGCACAGTAAAATTTCGCTGATATTATATATTTTTTTAAATTTAAGTTTCGCGTATTTTGTTACACATGAAAATTTACTAGAAAATCTGGTAAAATTTTGTATCTGAAGAAGAAATTTTATTTTATTTTCGTGAAAATCTGTGTGTTTACTCAGTAATAATAAGCGAAGTTTCAGGCTTGTCATCTGGTTACCGTTACTACACGGTAATTTTTAACATTTAATTATCTCCGTGCAGCGAATACAAGTCTACTTATTTGATTCTTCCTTGTGCTTAATTCTTGGAGGTTCGCAACAATGGGCCACCCACACGAACGACCAACTCCTTTTAAATTGTTTTATTAAATGAGAGAGTTTATTGCACTCTCCCGATAATGCCTTACACGCAGTGTTCAAAAATATGATTTTACAATAATTCCACAAGTTTCTTAGGCCTTCTGACGGGATACGCCTCGTGGTTGGCTACTCGCCTCTTCGACGGACAAGAGCGAAGTGCCCTGTCCCAAAATCGAGCTCGTTTGATCCGTCGCACCAATGATACTCGTCGAGTTTGATTCGTGCCAGGGATTTCCCACTATGTTATTTTATTTTTTTGTTTAATATAAATATTTTAGTTTAACGTAAAAGAGCATGAAATACCGTACCTGAGGGGTCGCGGCAGATTGTGAAGTCGAGGATGACAATTATTTGCTCTCCTTTTACAATTTCTACACCTTCTAAGGAACATATGTTTCAAGTTTCAAATTGATACACGCAAGGAATTTCCCATACAAACTTTCACATCCCACTTCACCCCCTAAAAAGTTGAATTTCGGAAAACCCTTTCTTAGTGCATTTCTACACCTTCTAAGGAACATATGTTCCAAGTTTCAAATTGATACATGCAAGGAATACAATTTTCCATACAAACTTTCACCGCCTCCCCATTTCAACCCTTTAATTTTCCCCTTTCGTAAAAATCTTTCTTAGCGGATGTCTACATCCTATAAAGAACTTACCTCATGCATGGCTAGAGAGCGGCACTGTAATCGTGTGTGACAAAAGACTGTAAGCTGTGACAGCCCATGTGTCGAGCTGGTTGTGCCCGAGTTCCGTGTGGAATAAAATTAACACTTCAAAAGTCGATATCTTCGAAACTAAACGGTCGAGAATCGCCATTTTTTTTTAAATCAATCTCACAATAGTACTGCATATACGAGTGTTTTTATTGAAAAATCCTAAGATCCGTTTCGAACCCATAATGAAAAAAATGTGAGCAGAGTTCTATCGGTTTATGTGTTAGGTATAGGGATCGTGTACAAAAAGACCCATATTCAATTGCAATTATCCCATAAACTAAACGGTGAATCGAATTGAAAATTTGGACACCAGGAATGTCATGTATACACCATACTTGAATTACTTGAATCTTAGGCAATTCCTAAGATTTGAACATAACTACAGAACTATCTTAAGGCCTTAGGCCACTCTAGAGGCCAAAAAAGGGCATATTTTGTTATTTTTTTCAGCGAAACCATAAAATAAATCGGAATTGCAAAATAGGGCTTTTATTATACACGTAATTGACTATACAAAATTATTTTTTCACACCGATACATGTCAAAATGGCGACTGTGCAGCATTTTCCCGATGACGTCTTTATTTCTGGAAGGTCAAAGGTCGGACCAACAACTCATATAATTTTTGAGTTATGATGAGACACTAAAGTTTTTTCGATTATATATAAGAGTAACTATAGAAGTACGTAGGATTTTTTTGACACATTGTTTTTCTCAAAATGGCGCATTTCTAAAACAAAAAGTATAAAATGCCATGAGAAAATCGTCAGAAAATTGTTTATAAAAAAGGAACTATGCAATATAATTTAAAAAATCCTACGTAGTGCCTCAGAAAATGTAATTCTAAATATACCCTTAAAATTTCAAGTGAATCGGTTGAAATTTGTTTGAGTTATGAGTCCGGCCGACTTTATAAATGTAGTTTTAAGATAAACGCGTTTAAAGTTAGTAGAAAGTCACGACATGAATCAAGAGGGGTTGCGCTAGAATTCGAAAATCGAGTACTTAGAGATTTTTCACACCCATAATCTTTTGGAATATAATTTTATAGGTACTAAAGTACATTTTTAACAAAAAGAATCGATTTTTGGAAAATCCTAGAGTGGTCTAAGGCCTTAATCAGGCAGTCAGCCAGTCAGTCAGTCAGTGGTATTTCGTTTTTATATACAGGGTGGACCACGCAACGTGTGCACCTCTTTTACGACCAAAATATGCGTTGCACAAAAAAATGTTTTATACAAAAGTTACATGGTTTATAAGGCTACACTATGTGGTGCATTTATTTTTTTTATAGGTGGAGGCACTTCAAAGATTTGAAGGTCAACTTTATTTTTTCAAATGGAATACTATATTTTTTATAGCGTAATATGATAGAGTATCGAATTCTGAGTAAAAAAGTATAGACCTTTATTAGCCCTAGAATTAATAGCTAACGAGTAATTTCACTTTATTACTTTAAAATTTTCTTCACGTAATATCAAGTTGGAGATTCAAATCGACTACAAATTTCTGAATGGCAGTGTTTACATCACAGTGTTTATCAATATGAACACATTTACCACATCACACACACTTATCATGATTCAGAATCTTCTCAATGATTGTAATCCAGTATTAAAGTATCCTTCGGTGATTGTGCGTGATTATTATCAGAAAGATAAAAGTGAAAATGAATGAATGAATCTCCAACTTTTGATATTACGTGAAGAAATATTTAAAGTAATAAAGTGAAATTATTCGTTAGCTATTAACTCTAGAGCTAATAAAGGTCTATACTTTTTTACTCAGAATTCGATACTCTATCATATTACGCTATAAAAAATATAGCATTCCATTTGAAAAAATAAAGTTGACCTTCAAATCTTCGAAGCGCCTCCACCTATAAAAAAAAATAAATGCACCACATAGTGTAGCCTTATAAACCATGTAACTTTTGTATAAAACATTTTTTTGTGCAACGCATATTTTGGTCGTAAAAGAGGTGCACACGTTGCGTGGTCCACCCTGTATATATACAGGGTGGATCAATAACTATTAGCACCTTGGATATCTTCGAAACTATAAGGTTCACAGAAATATTTGCTGAAATGAAATTTCACAGTACGAAAGGGGCCATCCGATAGCGATAATAGTTTTTTTGCAGGTGGATGTACTTCGGACATTTGAAGGTCAACTCCATTTTTTTTAATGGATCGGTATGTTTTTTTTTCTGTATCATGAAAGAGGAGCTTAAAACGAGTTCAACGACCTACAACATAAGGTCATTGAAGGTCATAGAAAGTACAGAAAGGCGATAATACTTACAGTTTCGGTAGTAAATAAAATTACTACGTTTTATAGTAAGTGTTCGAAATGACGACCATCAATATCAATGCGTACGTTATTATGTACGTTTACACATTTCTTAGACAGGTACAGAAAGTACAGAAAGGCGATAATACTTACGGTTTACTTCACTGAAAATAAACACTGTTTCAAGGACACCTTAATAAGTTTGCAGGATAAGATAAACATGATAAGATTAGTATCGATAAATCGGTCAATCGAGTACAATGTACTTACTACGGGTTTATTTACTACCGAAACTGCAAGTATTATCGCCTTTCTGTACTTTCTATGACCTTCAATGACCTTATGTTATAGGTCGTTGAACTCGTTTTAAGCTCCTCTTTCATGATACAGAAAAAAAAACATACCGATGCATTAAAAAAAATGGAGATGACCTTCAAATGTCCGAAGTACCTTCACCTGCAAAAAAACTGCTATCGCTATCGGATGGCCCCTTTCGTACTGTGAAATTTCATTTCAGCAAATATTTCTGTGAACCTTATAGTTTCGAAGATATCCAAGGTGCTAATAGTTATTGATCCACCCGGCATATATATATACATTGTCATCTCCTAAGAGTAATGTAAAATATGGATGAAATATGGTTGAAAATGCAATACATTTTTCTCAGTGCACTTTTGCTCCTTCCAGTATGTCTATACAAACTTCGTATACACAGCGCTGCACTCGAGGTCACATGAGCTTTTGCAGAAAGCCAGAACACCCTCGTGTCCGCGGGGGAACTCGAAAAATTGAGAAAGGAAGATGCTTACCGATCTTGAAGAGTAGTCTGCCACCGTTACGAGATTCCTGTTTTGTAAAACAGGAATCTCGTAATAGTGGCGGACAACTCTCAAGATCAGGATGCATCTTCCATTGCAGACAACTCTCAGGATCTCGAGGCGTCTTTCGCTGGCTCCAGCTCGATTTTTCTCTCACTCTCTCTTGTGCAAGAGAAAGAGAGCGAGAGAGAGAGAGAGAGAGCTCGGGCGAGAGATCAACAGATACAACTAGGACCACACGGACACCGCAAAAATAAACAAGCTGCAGCCCGGGAGCACCGTTTACATTTACACTTGGAAAAAAGTCCTCTCCATAAGAATCTCTCACTGCCGCATGGCAAGGAAAACGAACGAGATAAGGGTGGAAAAAAAATGAGATAAAGAAAAATGAGATCCTTATGAATATATTATTTGTATAACAGCAAACCCGAAGGATAGGCGGAAGGACGTGTAAAAATATATATCGTGCACATATTTTTTTTCCTCTCTTATATACAATCTGTACAGATCCGAAGGAGGTAATGTCGCTGTGCTTAGGTCACGCGAGTCCTGAAACAACAAATACTCCGTAGCTCGCGAGAGGGCTTGACTGTCGTCGTTGTAACTTATTTCCATGGATTTTATGCGGTTTGTTTTGTTTTAACGAGAGGCGACGATTCGACATTTGGCACGGGCTTATCTCGCCAGTGTGTTAACCATATGGCTGGAAAAGATGCATGGAACGACCGCGATACTCGCGTTCTCTTACACCACGAGCTACATTTCTTTTTTCTTCCCTATTAGTACAGTCACTATGTACTTTTAAACTTGCAAAGATTCCATTGTCGGTGTTTCTTGTTTTAACCGTTGGACTGGTAGTCTAAATTTAAAGTGGCAACCAAATCCTCCATGCCCTTATGTCCGCCATTTTGAATTTTATGAAAAATTGTTTTTCTTGAATAATTTGGCCATTTTAAATTTTTGGGTAAAAATGGTAAGGACTAAACTTGTAGGAAATTCAATTTCCTATAACTTTAGTTATTATATTTTTTTCTCTCTGATAGATATTTTTCGAATTAAACCTGAAAAAAAGCGGTGGAGTAAAACTCTTGCATTATCTCGTTTATCTGTAACTTTAGGGCATAAATGAACATAAACAAACTTGTAGAGAATTAAATTTTCGACAATTTTGGTCTTTGCCTTTTTTCCCTACAATCAATATTTAAGGCGGTACGCCAACGGCAAAGGAAAAGAGAACCGTTAAAATATTTTTTGCGCCAACCATTCGACAACTGAATGTCTCTGTGAAATGAAATTCAAACTTTTTATTTATCCCGTTAGATTTTCCATAGGCCTACAACGTTAAATATTGATCCTGGGAGAAAAACACATGACGACTAAAATTATTTTTCATTCTCTCTCTCTCTCTCTCTCTCTCTCTCTCTCTCTCTCTCTCCCCTCTCTCTCTCTTACTTTTTATTTTATTTTATTTTTAACTTATTTTTATCTTCTATCTTTTATTTATCCTATTATATAATCTTTATTTACTTTACTTTTCGTTACTTTGTTATTACTATTATTTTTTCTATTTCAAGTTACTTTTATTTTGTCAAACTATGTCAATATTTTGTTATTTTGCCTCAAATTGTTTCCAAGGCATAATAAAACTCTCAATCAATCACTCAAGAAGAAGACAAAAAGAATCCTCCCTCTCTCTCTCTCTCTCTTTCTCTTTCTTTTTTAATACAAATAGTTTGAATTTCATTTTACAGAGACATTCAGTTGTCGAATGGTTCGCGAAAAAATATTTTGGCGGTTCTCTTTTCCTTTACCGTTGGCGTACCACCTTAAATATTGATTTTAGGAAAAAAAAGGTAAAAACGAAAATTGTCGAAAATTTAATTCCCTACAAGTTTGTTTATGTTTATTTATGCTCTAAAGTTAAAAATAAACGAGATAATGCAATAGTTTTACTTCGCCGCTTTTTTCAGGTTTAATTCGAAAAATATCGATCGTAGAGAAAAAACTGTAATGACTAAAGTTCTAGAAAATTGAATTTCCTATAAGTTTAGTTCTTACCATTTTTACCCAAAAATTGAAATTGGGCGAGTTATTCAAGAAAAACAATTTTCATAAAATTCAAAATGGCGGACATAATGGGCATAATGGCCCCTGGAGGATTTGGTCGCCATTTTGAATTTAGACTACCAGTGACCCCCCCCCCCCCCCCCCCCCCCAACGGTTAAAACAGAAAGCGCGACAACGGAATTTTTGTTATTTCAGGGAGATTATTTGGACATAGTGACTGGTATATATGTTCGCTGCAAACTGCCGTACGCGAATCACCAGAGATTTTTCGATACAGCAGAATGATAATTGTCGTTTTTAAGCACACGGGAAGCAATAACGAGTTGGGAAGTCAATTTGCTTATTAAGGATGTTATGGGCATCATTTTTTTATTTTAACTGATTACACCTATCACGTGGCCGGGAAAAAGAGGAATTTTCGTGAATTTCTTCTGGGAAATGGTGTGCAGGTTTTCAATTTTTTTTTTACTTTGAAGAGTATGGTTTTAAGTGGGGTACACCGACTAGTGAATGGACGGAGACCGGTAAATAGACGAAAGCTGATTTATATTTAAAATAAGCAAAAAATATGAATTGTGGATAAAAACTCGAATCACTATAACCCGAGTAGAAATTATACTGGCCTGTCTGACATATGTATTACTAACGAGCTCGTTCAATTTAGCTCATACGAACTGATTAATTTAAGGTCCATGCATAATCTTGAAGTTAAAAAAACAGGTCGATTTTCAATATTTTTTTTCGTCTCAGGTATTGGGATGATAAGGTCGATCTTTCGCACACAGTCAGTACACAGTCTTGACATGTTACCGTTTTTTATTGCACAATATATATAAACGACGTAATCATTGTTATTTAATCTCAGGGCTGTAGGCTCCGCACGGCTTGGTCGCGTATATGATTCCGGTAACTGGTTTCATCTAAAGGCAAAAATGGAAAAATATACTTTTAGTACAATGGTGAACCTACAAAAAGACCGGATACTTTTTCGAAATTTAAAAAATTGCTTGAAGTTGCACTGTTTTGAAAAAAAAGCTCGATTTTCGACCAAAAATAACGACTTTAAACGTTTGTTATTAACAAACGGAGGAACATATGAAAAAATCATCCGGTCATTCGATTGAATATGTTATAAAATATGTCCAGTCCAAATTTGACGGACGCCCAATTGCAAAGTATACTTTCGAGATAAATGCAAGAGAAGAAAACGTACTAAATCCACTTTTTCCGTATAATTGTTTGCGTCTGCTCAATATCTTCGGTGGTTCTTTATGGTTTTGAAAGACGAATAGAACATTTATTTTGTTCTAAAACAGTTTTTTTTTTTCATTACAAACAATGTAATTGTTATAATGACAATACTGACGAAAAAGTGCATTTTGTAAAAAAAATTTTTAAATAAAATATGTTTCTTTTTGAATGGACAAAAAAAAAAGTCTCTCATTTTTTTGCCAGCTCGATTAATAATGGAGATATGAACAAGGAAATTTTTAATGAAACAGACGGAACGCTGAATGAAAGGGACGAAACTATGAGTGACAGGTGATGCGATTAATTTTGGTCGCTTATATCTCCGTTACTAATGGAGCTAGTACAAAAATTAAGCATCTTTTATTTGAAAAATTGAAGTACAAGATAAAATGCCTTGGTGTATGGAATACTTGATTGAGATAAAATCACAATTATTTTTCGTACCTTCGATCTGCTATTCCTGCACCATATAACAATCCTTCGGCAGAAGTAGCTTCTTTTTTCGGCTATGTGAGACGAAGTTGTCGCGCTTCTTTTGATGTTTGATCCGCACAGTGCTTGGCTTGCTGTATGCGGCGTGTATAGATTTTGTGGCACTTCGTAAGTGCATCCTGCCCAATCGTCAGTTTGATTATTTGCATTATCAGTAGGACTCTTTGGAAACCAAAGTAATTTCAATGTTTTTAGAAACCATACGTAGAATCCAACGCAACGAGACGTTCTGACCTGCTCCACTAAAATCGTCATAACTCGCCTCAATTTTTGGAATTTTTACAAAACCTTTGTACCAAATGAACGTTAAGACTCTGCGCAATAAGAAAATAAAATAAACCAACAATCGATTTTTTGAAATTCGTATTCCATAATCTGCACGCTCTGTGGTGTTAGTATGTATGCAATGATATTGTGTCAAGGTGCAGACAAATAAATAGCAAACGATAGTTATAGTGGATTTTCAGTTATGTGATCCAAAGTGATTTTTAAGATAATCGTTTTTTAAGCGATTTATGTATATTAGATGAAGTAAAAAGTTCTGAGCGTTTTTACGCTTTATTTCGACGATGAAATTAAGATAGTTAGGATTATCTGATTTAGATCAAATATGCGCCGTTTTGTTCGATAACTTTTGTCCATTTTGAAGGCAATTTAATAATTCCGCGATTGAAGAAGTCCTCGTCCCTATTGGTAAAAAACTTGACCAGCTCATTTTCACAAGCCTCTCTTGAGGCCAGTTTTGTACCATCAAGGAAAATTTTGCAAATGCTTGAAAAGATGGTAATCGCTTGGTGCAAGGTCTGGACTATACGGCGGGTGCGATAGAATCTCCCATTCAAGCTCTCGGAGCTTCTGGCGCGTCGTTAAAGATGTGTGCGGCCTGGCGTTGTCTTGATGGAACACAACACCCTTCCTATTGGCCAATTCTGGCCGCTTCTGGTCGATCGCCTGCTTCAATCTGGTCAGTTGTTGACAGTAGAGGTCCGAATTGAGTGTTTGACCGGACGGGAGCAGCTCATAGTGGATGATTCCCTTCCAATCCCACCAAACACACAGCAAAACATTCGTTGCCGTTAATCCGAGCTTGGCGATCGTTTGGGCCGGCTCACCGCGATTGAACCACAATGTTTTTCGGCTGTTGTTCTCGTATTTGACCCATTTTTCATCGCCAATCACGATCCGCTTCAAAAATTGGTCGATTTCGTTACGTTTCAGCAAAGAATCGCAGGCATCAATTCGGTCCAAAAGGTTTTTTTGCATCAATTTGTGTGGCATCCATACATCGAGCTTCTTCTTGAGACCAGACTTATGCAAATGGTTTCAAACGGTTTTCTGGCTAATCTTCAGTTCCTGGGCAATGGAATAAGTGCTCACATGCCGTCCGGACTCGACGATTTCCATGATTTTATCGACATTTTCGACGATTGGCCTACCAGAGCGTGCCTCATCTTCGACGTCCATATTACCAGAACGGAATCGTTGGAACCACCGCTTTGCTGTTGCATTCGATACTGTATTAGGCCCATAAAGAGCACAATTTTTTTTGGCCGCCTGCTCCGCCTTTTTACCTCGGTCGTAGTGGTACTGAAGAATGTATCGAATGTTCTCTTTTTTTACCTCCATTTTGGAACGCTGTAACACACAACTGGCTTCACCAAACACAAAACTGTCAAGGAACTTTTTTTGAAGCGTAATGTCACCTTTAAATCGCCGTATAGTATGACCCGATGCGATGTATACATCGTGAGATATGGCTCACCAAAGACATCTAGCGGAAAACGCTCAGAACTTTTTACTTCGCCCAATATTTTTAAGATAAGATTTATACGTTTTCAATATCCAATCGTTTTGTATATCTAAAGGAGGTCTCAAAATGACCTGACATTTTTAATTGCGCGTCATTTTTTTCGTGGCGAATATAGACTACTAATCTTTGACAACTGGCATCAGGAATTATCGAAGTCTAGTCATGGAGAATTGCACGATCGGGCAATGCATAGAAATTGTGAAAATTGTGAAAGTTTTTGCAGACGAAGTTTCATGGTCGTGTTATCTCGCGTCGCGGCGATATGAATTGGCCACCAAGATCGTGCGATTTGACGGCATTGGACTTCTGTCTTTGGGATTTTCTGCAAGGAAAGTTTTCTGAAAGGAAGCCAATGATCCACAGACCATTACGAAGCTGAAGAAAACAATTGAATGCACCATTAATTAAATTAGTCCTGAATTATGCCAAAAAGTTATTAAAAATTTTGTCAAAAGAGTGAACGTTTGCAAACAGGGACGAGGCGGCCATTTATCGGATATTGTGTTTCACACATATTAAGGAGGTACGACTACTCCCGCAGGGTAAAAAAAGAGACTAAATTTATGTCACTCCACGGGTGTTCTTATTTATGTTAACTTATGTTGAATATTCGTATTTTCGATCCCAAAGTGCCAAATTTGTGGTAAATATTTTATTTATTGCATATTTACTAATAAAAACTGAAAAATTAGATCCTCAACGACTCTGGTGTCTTCACGACGATTTCCAAGCAATACCGAGATTCTGTAACTCGGTAGCGACCGTTTTAGTTATCGTTACCTAGCGACAGCCAATAAGAGGTTCCCTTTCTTCTTGGCTGTGCATGCGATTGGCTGTCGCTAGCCGGCGACAAGGAAAACTGTCGCTACAGAGCTAGGTTATGCTCGCCAAACGAATCAGCTGTTACGTCTGACGTTGGCAAGTCTATGGGTACTATATCGTCATTATGATAATATTCAACCGGAAGTTGAAATGGTGAAGTTCGAATTTTCGATTTTTTACAACATCTATTACGTCTAATTTATGAAATTTCAGTTTTCCAACGACCTTAGTTGGACACGTGAGTAGCAAAACCGTGATCGCGGCACTTCCGGTCGACCGTCTCCACAAGACGACGTGCTTTACTAGCTCAAAGTGCTCAACTTTGCAATTTTGTTACGAAAAAAACTGAACGGTAAATATAGCTCAAATTTTTCCAAAGGATAAATAACGTACTCGTCAACATCATATAAAAATGTTCGGCCCGAAAGTTGGATTCGACCCCCTGATCGTACACGGAGAGAATTAAAAAGTAATTTTTGTCGTGAATTTCACAGTAAAAGTTACCGTGATATATTTCAATGTGGTGACAAGTGAGAAAAGCATAATAATTCGTATGCGACAAGTTTTTTTTAACTCACGTTACAGAAAATTTCAAATACATAGCTAAAATTTTACTATACAAGAAGGGTAGCGCGCACGATAATTTTTACCGAGAGCACAATACATTTTCCTATAACACTCATTAAATCTTTATAATAAATCTTAAAATAACTGTTATAAAGACGATACTTTTTTATAGACATTTTTCAAAGGCATAAAATAATAAAATGCACAGTAAAATTTCGCTGATATTATATATTTTTTAAATTTAAGTTTTGCGTATTTTGTTACACATGAAAATTTACTAGAAAATCTGGGAAAATTTTCTATCTGAAGAAGAAATTTTATTTTATTTTCGTGAAAATCTGTGTGTTTACTCAGTAATAATAAGCGAAGTTTCAGGGTTGTCATCTGGTTACCGTTACTGCACGGTAATTTTTAACATTTTATTCTCTCCGTGTACCTCCTTAACCTATATTAAAAATACGTTTTATTAATAATACGTTTTATTAATAAATAAAAATGTCAGGTCATTTTGAGACACCCTTTATATATTTCATTGAGAAAATTTAATGTAGGATTAAAAATTTTTTTAAATGGAAATCCGAAAAGCGAAAACCGAATTTCGATCGAAATTTGGCATGGACCTTTATTTCAATGTTATAAAACTTGCCTGAAGGTATTACTGGATGGATATTGAAAAATCGCCAGAATCCTTGAAAATAAGGAATGACACTTCTTGATAGAATAATAATACATGAAGTATTTTAGAATTTTTCACTAAATAATTTAGTAGTAGGAAAACATAATAAACAGAAAATATATATAAAAAAAAAACAATTGTTTGATTACAATTGTGTAGAATTTCACCGTACACATTAGTAGGATATTAAACGAAAAAATGCTTACGAATGATCCTTGGATTCGTGGCACTCACGGCGACCGCTCATTCACCGTACTTTTCGGCAGCTCTTGAAGCAACCCTTTCTCACCGGAGTTTCCCTTGGACCAAATGTTTTCAAGTGTTACCAAATTGAGCGGTGCATAGTGTGGAATGGAAGATTGGTCTTTTTGTACTCGCTGTCGCGTGATGTCAAACATGATCGGGATCTGAACATGATCTGGCCATAGAGAAGTCTTCAATCTTCCCTTTGGCCCAGCTCTCACTATCTGAGTGAAAGGGGTTGTTTGTAAAAGCCGCAATCTCACCCCTGGATCGGTCGCGGGCGACGCATCACAGCTGAAACGTTTTTTTTTCTTCTTCTTTCCTTCCCCAATCGGGGTCTCGACTTTTTCTTACAACGAGAAAAGAGAAAAAAGATGAAAACGTGTATATAAAGCTGAAAGATCGGCCAGTGATTCGGACGAGCTCGGCTAAAAAGATATATATCTGGAAGGAGGGTGCTGCACTGGTTGATCTCGCGGAGAGCATAAATTCGAGATGTCGGAGAAAAAGAAACGAGCCGTAAAACTCATTTGTCGGCTTTCCTGCCGCTCCCTGTTATACGCGCGTTGTACAACTTCGTCTTCCCGTACGATCCCTTCTACGGTACAAATAATTTTTACAATGTCCGTAAGATCTTCCTCTCTCTCTCTCTCTCTCTCTCTCTCTCTCTCTCTCTCTCTCTCTCTCTCACTCTCTCTCACTCTCTCTCTCTCTCTCTCTCTCTCTCTCTCTATACAGTTGAAGAAACTTCACCCGGGGAGTTCTTTGTCGCAAGAAATCTACTAAACAATTACGTAGTCGCTTCCGATGCTTTGCCACTGATCCCACCGACAGATCGAGATTTTCATTCAACTCTATATATATTTATATATTAGGTGTATGGCTTAATTTTTACAGATTTTTCGGCAAATTTATTGAATATAAAAAAATAGAGAACAATGAACTTAATCTTGGAAATATTGTCTATCATTTCCTATGACCTTGCGCCATCTCTCAGGTAACGTACGAATGCCGTCGCGAAAGAAACTTGCAGGCTTCGAGGCGATAAAGTCATCGACGAATTTACACACATCGTCCAGCGTTTTGAACTGTTTATCCACTAAGGCGTGCTGCATTGACCGGAACAAATGGTAGTCGGATGGGTCCAAGTCTGGCGAATATACCGCGTACGGGAGAACTTACCATCCCAAGTTCAAAAGGGTCTTCTGAGTCGCGCGGGCAACGTGAGGTCGAGCGTTGTCATGCAGCAGTATGACGTGCCTGCCTTCCTTGCCCAGTAAATAGCCTTTTCTGATCAAGTTCTTCGCTCAGTTTGTTCAATTGTCGGCTGCAGCGTTCGGCAGTCACTGTCTGACCAGTTTCCAGGAGTTCGTAATATCTCTCACTCTCTTATCACATTCTCACTCTCGCACTCTGTCACTCACATTCTCACATTCCTACATTCTCACTCTCTCACATTCTCACATTCTCACTCTCTCACTCGCCATCCATCCATTCATCCATCCCAACCATCCCGACAAAACCACCAACATTGCAATGTACACACCAATTTTGAAACTTACAACTTCTAATCTCAAATGACGCTACATGTAATGCAGCATTTATCGACAAATCACAGGCATTTAGCATGTCGCACCCTGCAACAACACAACGGCAGTGGAAAGGAGGTAGCGTTAGTTTCGTGTGACATCGCGCTAAATCAGACCCCCTATATACATCTTTAAAAGCATTTTCAATGCTAAAACGCTTACGTCTGAGGTGGTTTCGATTCCAGTACCTCTGCCGGTGACAAATCCACGACGTTGTCCACTGAGCCAGTTCCATTTACTTAATTTATTAATTCCGCATCGTCTACATATGCAAAAAGTTGCGTTATTAAGAAATGGGTGGATTAACAAATTTAAATAACATTATCGGACGAATTACTTGTTTTGCATTGCGTGCTATACTCGCATAGAATTACATAAGGAGACGTCCATTAATTACGTGAGGTGTTTTTTCTTTAATTTGGACCCCTATTCCCCTCTTGTGAGATTTTTTGAGATGTGGAGGCACCCCCTCCCCCTAGAACGTTAGATTTCCCCCATAATTTTTAAATGATTACATTTGGTTGATATGTTCATGTATTTCGCTTCATACCACTAACATAGACTAGAAGAAAAGGAGAAAAAATAATACTACGTTTAAGGTGCACTATAAAGGCTTCAATTCAGTATTAATTAGTTTTAAGAAATAGGGTGGAGTAGGGTAGTGCTCCGAAAGCACCTACCCTACTCGATCCATGGGCAACTTGACTCCAAAGAATAGGATGGATCGACAAATATCTAACTAGAATTAATGAAGAAGATAAGGCAGCAATGATTTAATTAATGCCTAAGAATAGAATAAGAAGATTAATAAGAACATTTGATTATTTTTATTTCATACTGTTAATATGGACACTTGCCTGTCCATATTTTCAGACCAGTCTGGAAATATCGACATTTCACGGGTTTGAAAAAAATGTTTATTACAAAAGATATACTTTACTTAATAAGTCTGATTGTTACCAAATATAATAAAGCAATTACAATGGTGTTGTTGTTCTTGTTTTCTTAAAATATTCTACTTTCTAGAATGATTTAAGCCTTAAGGCCTCAGGCCACTCTAGGATTTTCTAAAAAACGACTTGTTTTTGTTAAAAATGTACCTTAGTACCTATAAAATTATATTCCAAAAGATGATGGGTGTGAAACACTTGATTCGTGTCGTGACTTTCAACTAACTTTAAACGCGTTTATCTCAAAACTACATTTTTCAAGTCGGCCGCACTCATAACTCAAACAAATTTCAACCGTTTCACTTGAAATTTTAACTGTATATTTACAATTACATATTCTGGGGCACTATGTAGGATTTTTAAAGTTATATTGCATAGTTCCTTTTTTATAAACAATTTTCTGACGATTTTCTCATGGCATTTTATAATTTTTGTTTTAGAAATGCGCCATTTTGACAAAAAACAATATATCAAAAAATCCTACGTACTTCTATAGCTATTCTTATATACAGGGTGGACCACGCAACGTGTGCACCTCTTTTACGACCAAAATATGCGTTGCACAAAAAAATGTTTTATACAAAAGTTACATGGTTTATAAGGCTACACTATGTGGTGCATTTATTTTTTTTATATGTGGAGGCGCTTCGAAGATTTGAAGGTCAACTTTATTTTTTCAAATGGAATGCTATATTTTTTATAGCGTAATATGATAGAGTATCGAATTCTGAGTAAAAAAGTATAGACCTTTATTAGCCCTAGAGTTAATAGCTAACGAGTAATTTCAGTTTATTACTTTAAAATTTTCTTCACATAATATCAAGTTGGAGATTCAAATCTACTACAAATTTCTGAATGGCAGTCTTTACATCACAGTGTTTATCAATATGAACACATTTACCACATCACACACACTTATCATGATTCACAATCTTCTCAATGATTGTAATTCAGTATTAAAGTATCCTTCGGTGATTGTGCGTGATTATTATCAGAAAGACAAAAGTGAAAATGAATTTTTCTAATAGTGAAAAACTTGATATGCTTTTAGTGTATGGTGAGTGCAATAGAAATGCAATAAGAGCTGAAGCTATGTATGCCGAAAGACATCCTGAACGGATTCAACCATCTCGAACCGTATTTGAGAGAATGTGTAAATCGCTTCGAGAAAATGGAAGTTTTAATGTTAACAAACGTAGCGTAAGAAAAACTGCCACTTCTGATGCGAATGCTATTGCGGTCTTAGCAGCCGTAATAGAAAATCCTCGTATTAGTACGCGGCAGATTTCACGAGGTTCTGGAATATGCAAAAGCAGTATTCTCTAGAATTGTGAAAAGCAAAAGATTGTGAATCATGATAAGTGTGTGTGATGTGGTAAATGTGTTCATATTGATAAACACTGTGATGTAAACACTGCCATTCAGAAATTTGTAGTAGATTTGAATCTCCAACTTGATATTACGTGAAGAAAATTTTAAAGTAATAAAGTGAAATTACTCGTTAGCTATTAACTCTAGGGCTAATAAAGGTCTATACTTTTTTACTCAGAATTCGATAATCTATCATATTACGCTATAAAAAATATAGCATTCCATTTGAAAAAATAAAGTTGACCTTCAAATCTTCGAAGTACCTCCACCTATAAAAAAAATAAATGCACCACATAGTGTAGCCTTATAAACCATGTAACTTTTGTATAAAATATTTTTTTGTGCAACGCATATTTTGGTCGTAAAAGAGGTGCACACGTTGCGTGGTCCACCCTGTATAATCGAACAAACTTTAGTGTCTCATCATAACTGAAAAATTATAGGACGTGTTGGTCCGGCCGTTGACCTTCCAGAAATAAAGGCGTCATCGGAAAAATGCTGCACAGTCGCCACTTTGACATGTATCGCTGTGAAAAAATAATTTTGTATAGTCAATTACGTGTATAATAAAACCCCTATTGTGTAATGCCAATTTATTTTATGGTTTCGCTGAAGAAAAATCACAAAATATGCACTTTTTTGGCCTCTGGAGTGGCTTAAGGCCTTAAAGTGTCCATATTTGCATCCTGTATCTAACAAAATGTTATAATGTTATATTTTCTGAATTACAAAGTTGACATGAGATTTTCATTGACCCCCCCCCCCCCCCCCTCCCTCTCCCTAAATGAGATTTGGTGAGATTTTGCCAGCCCCCCCCCCCCCATTTGGAGCTCACGTAATTAATGGACGTCCCCTAACCTTAAATTGTATTTATCCAAATATTGATTCTGACTAGTGACGAATTAATAAGCACGATGTTACTGCAACGAATCCTACCCATTATATGAACTACTAATAACGATACGAACATTATATAAACTAATCACGATCGACTGTGTAGTGGCTAATCAAAGACAACATAGCCACAGTTGGCTAGTGTCGGCTAGATCATCGCAAGATACCGACTTGAGGATTTTTTTTTTCATTCGTTACGCCATCTGTAACTCCAATTGCTTAGCCAGTCATGAGCCAATCGCTCGATGGAACTATATGTAAACGTATAACATACATCCACGTACACGTACGTTTCGTAAACCTGCAAATTTTTGCAATATTACAACGCGTATATAATTTACCAAGCCTTTTCCGAAACGCGAATGACTTTTCTTCCTCTCTCAGAGCGGTTTAAGGGAGGAATTTATGATTGTTTTTTTGTTGTTTTGAGAACAACAAAACATTTCACATCTATAGAAGTTTAGGTACAATTTATTACATAATTAAACTGTTTAAATAATTTGTTTCATTAAAAAAGATTGTACAATGGCGACGTTATAGCGTGGTCTTCCGCTTGCAGCGGCGGTTGTCCGTTTTTTCGGCTATTTTTCGACCATCGAAAATTGGGCGCACAACTAATGGAAAAGTGTTTTGTCATTTTTATCCATCGTAAACTTGAAAGGGGTAGCAGAAGCTCCATTTTCTGTTTTTTTTTAAGGTTCGTAAAATTTTTTTCGCAAAGTTATTTTTGTTTTTGGCTAAAAAAGACAAATTTTGGAAAATGCAACCTAATTCATGAACTATAGGGTGTAGTAGGAAATGTCAAAGATGTAAAAAGTTGCGTAAGTTTATACTGGATCGCCTAGAATTTTTTCAGAATTTTTCTTTGAGATTTTTTTACTTTTTTTCGCTCGAAACTCTGATGAGTAGGATGGTTTAACTCGAAAATTATGGCGTTTAGGACAAAATATCGACAAAAGAAACCTTTTTAATTTTCGATTTTAAATTCGCTTGAATTATTTCCGAATTTTTTTTTGACATTTTTTTTCGAAATTTTTTTGGCCGAATCGCGAAGAATCGTCCAAACAATTCTCCGAGTTCCGGTCAAAAAAATTTTGAAAAAAATGTTCTCTAACTCCTAGTGCGGCAAGAAATGTCGACTGGTGTATCTGAACTTTTGAGCGGTAGTGTATGTAGATTCCAATTTTTTGCAATAAATCAAAGATTGATTCTATCTTAAATAATAAAAGTAATACTTACCCTCAAAACTCATGAAAACTTTTGTTTTCGCCTTTAGAATACAGCAATATCGTAACTAATTGTAAGTTGAGCGATGTGCAAGTACAACAAACTCGAAAAATCCCGAGTTGCGTTAAAATTCGATATTCAACTAAGACATTGGTTTTAACGACGTCCGTGATTTATTTGAAAAATTATAGTGATTCGAGTTTTTATCGACAATTCATATTCTTTACTTATTTTGAATATACAACTTTCGTCCATTTACTGGTCCCCGTCCATTCACTGGTCGGTGTACTCTACTTTTGCAACACACTGGCGTAATTTTAATATTTTCCTGTACAACTTTCATCCTGCGATTATCAACTATCTTTCGAAAGTTAAAAAATAGAAATTAAAAAGATTGTCAATTCACCGCCCAGTGTATTAATTATTTCTATACGTTTTGTGTAAATGCTACTTTTGCGTAACACATTTTTGCGTATTTTCAAAGTATTCAAGTAAGGATAAAATGCATGTTTACCACCGAACAGGAGCTCGAACGAAATTGCGAACAGTCCTTGGGAATTCCCTGGAATTATCCCTTCTGTAAAGTGAAGCAGCCCCGATGTTTGATGAAGGAAAATAAGTGGGGCAGATGATCCGCGATAATCATTTGAGACACTAGTGACGTTGACGAGACAAGTGAGCCTGTCGTGTTAGTTCCATAAGGATATTACCTCAGCTAAGTAATTCTCCAACTTTTCAGACAAAATTTACAGATACTCGGTAGAAAGGTTTTCGCTTGCTTTTAAGGGAGACTACTAGTGTAGAGCCTTGGTATGGGATGACTTGTGACAATTTTTTATGGATATCCAGTTGATAGAATAAAAATTTCGTTTACTGGCCTTTATTCTACTTATCCATAAGAATCTTTACACATTTTTTTCACAAGATTTTGTAAAAAGAATGGTGACGCTGAAGCCGGATGAAGTTACACACTCTGATAGTGTCCTGCAGCTGGTTCTCCTTCAATTTTTTTTATCTCGAACGAAAATTCAAAATAATTTCTGTTCTAGATAAGATTTGCTTTCGAAGTACGTAGAAAAATGTAAAGAATATAGATTTTGAATGAAATGGTGCGTGAATGAAAAAAAAAATGGTTTAACCCTTTGAAGCATAGTGACATACTGGTATGTCACCTACATCCACTCTGTTTTTCTTGAATAAAAAAATTTTTTAGCGCATAACGACGAATGTAAATGTATAATTAGGATGTTAGGAGATCAATTGTTACTACAATATCGCTATTAAGGGCTTATGTTGCACTTAGTGGATGTTGATCATCACTACAGTACAAAAAAAACACGTTTTTTAGACAATAAATGTAATTGTGCCTAATCTAGCAGGTAAACCATACACAAAAAATGAATTCAGAGACGTTTTTTGGGTCGCTGTTTACGAATTCGAGCTCAAAATCCAGAAATTCAGAATGGCGAATCCAATATGGCGGACGAAAACCGGAGATTTTACTGGAATTATTAAAACATCGGAGTTGCTCAATATGTTGATTCGGTTATACTGAATTTCTAATAGAATTACGCTTTTAGCATTACCCGGAGCTAACGGCGAGGACGTGGCGAGTTTCTTTTTTAATTTTTAATTTGGAACTTTTTAAATTTATATATTTTGACTGGTTTCAAAATTAGCGACTTCAATAACCCTAAAGCACCGAGTTTCCTCTCCATCAAGAGAATTTTATGTTTCAGTTGACCAGTTATTTTTAAATTATAAGCTCAGATTAGTATCAGCGACCAAGCCAGATTTATGTTTCATTATCCTATATTGGAACTGCCATTTTTATTGTTGAATTTTGAACTGAGTTTCGAATTCAACGACTCAAAAAACCCCTGCATATGGATTTTCATCTTCATCAAGCTACTTTGAGCATTTTGGTCCGTCATATTGGATCCGCCATCTTGAGTTTCCAAATTTTGAGTGCAGATTTGGAATTAGCGACTCCGAAAACCCCCGAGTACCAACTTTTGCTTTCATCAAACAATTTTTGCATTTGTGATCCGCCATCTTGAATTTTCAAATTTTGAGTGCAGATTCGTAATCAGCGACCCCGAAAACCCCAGAGTACAACGTTTTGAGCTGATTGCACGTAAGGAAAAATGTATGCTTCAAAGGGTTAAGGTAAAAAAAAATTGCCGTGACCAATGCTGGATGCAAACAAGAAATCGCAAACATCGTCAAAAGAAGCTAAGGTGGAAAAAAACCGAAGTTTCGCGATTGCTGCCACTGACAAAGCTGAACTCGAGAAGTTCTTCTACAGCGCCGGCAATTTTTACCGTACGTAAGCTGCAATTTTTCTGCCGTAGTACTGAATGAGAACTACCATGGACGCCGTGTTAGGGTGCCGCACAGGCTACTTTATTACGGCCTGATCAGGGTGCCTTTTTACGCCCGTACTACGGTTCCACTGATCCGGTGAACATCCGGCCCTGATCAGGCGTGCCGTACTACGGCATTCCGGACCGCAGCCTGATCGGGGCCTGATCAGTCTTCAGGCTGCCGGATCAAAATTTCTAGTCGGGTAAGTATACAGGGCAATCATATTTGAACAACAATGGTGTTCGAATAGTAAAGCAAGTTGCTGTATATCACAGATGGAATATAGTGGTCGCGCTGCTAAAAGCATTAAATTCCAAAGAGAATCTGACTCTCAAGTAGGGTTTCCAGCTCCCGTTTTCTGTTTTAGAGGATTTGATAAGATAAAATAAAGGACCGAGGATGAAAATAAGGGACGTCATGTATTTTTCAATAAAATGCTCTGTTATAGTATGAGTAGCAACATTTATTAATGAAAAAAGCAATTTTAATACGCAACGCATCGTAGTAATTAAGCCAATGGTAAGTACTCAGTTATTCAATAATGAACAAAGGTAAAAAATACCTTTCATAAAAACAAATACAAAATTACTTATTTTTGACAGTATACTTGGTAGTACTTTTTGCTGCTTTAAGAGCTTCTTCGTTTTCTATAATGAAATTATAAAATTCTTTACATTGCATGTTGAAGTTTGATTTGTAGTTCCGCTTTCACAGTGTCGATTTCTAACTTTTGTTTCGGTTTTTGGTCCACGTATTTGTACACAAGGAAAAAAATCCTTTCGGCCTGGGCGTTAGACACTCGGATGGAAAATACGTATTGTATTATTTTTAGCAGATACTTGTTTTCATCCGTTGATTTTAGAATCTGAATCCATTTTTCAAGAGCATTTTCACATTTCTTTTCTTCTATAATTTTCTTCAAGAGAGGCTTTAATATACAGAACTCTCCGTATAACGCATCTAAGTTGATATTAGATATCTGTAGTTTTTATACAATGTTACACAAATCCTGGTACTTAACTTCTTTCGTCAATGGCAGTAGCTGAAAATAATGGTAATTACTATGTTCCGATAAACCGAATCGCGATTCTAGATATTTCAGCACATTTCGATACCACTCTACAATTAAAGTAGTATATTTTTCAGCCTAAGAAGTAGACAGTTTTCCAAGAGTTTGCTGGACCGTCATTCCAAAAAAGGCATCTTCAATTCGTTGGTTTATCTTTTGTTTCAAACTATTCATAATTCTGTATACCTTGCGTATTAGCACGTATGTGCCTTCAAGTTGATGCACAGCTTCTTCAAAAATTACCAACGAGTTGTGGAAAAAAGAAACCTAAATATAATTCTGCTTCTAACATCTCGGTGCCAGCTACATTTGTCTCATAATATTTCAAAATATGATTACGTAGACGTCAGATGGTGCAAGGAAATAAGCTTGTACCGCGGAAAGACTTTTGTAGAGTCTGTCAATGGCAGAATGCAATACGCGACGCAACGTATTTGCCATACGCACGCGTTCACTTTTCCCAAAACAAAGAACGAAGTATTGTCCTCTATTCTCGATTTCAAAATGGGGGATAAGATCCATTGTTGGGTCTGAAAATGGGGGCGTCCTTTAAAATAAAGGGCATCTGGCAACCCTGCTCTCAAGCCACGTACAGTGTGCAATAACACGTTGCGCCTTTTCAGCTAAACGTCCAACGAACTAAAAATCAATGTTAAGAGCTTTCAGTAGGCATTAATTAAATTCACGATCAATGCAATGCCCGAATGTTTTACCTAAGCTGAAAATGAATTGAGGACTGCACAGAAGGCACCCGAAAGTCATCCACGTCACATGGTTGTCTCCCAAAAAGTAAGTTATTACGATAATCGAGCTAAACCACAAAAATAAACAACAATATATATATATATATATATAAAATAACTGAATTGTTATTTTATATATATATGTGAATTGTAGATGTGCATCAAAGCGACCAGCCGCGGGTCTCAGGTGAGAGGCGTAATATGGCAATAACTCCGATGTCGCGTCCAGACCGAATGAACATTGATATTCAGCCTATAGTCGAATAAGAATAAGATGGAGCCGGCTCAGCGGTGACAATTGTAAAGCGTGCTTGAGTTAAAGAAATAATATTAGTCGCGATAGTATTTCATAGTCTAGACAGGCCACGGTATGCGCTGACACATTCGTCACCGTGATCGTTGGGTTCGTTCTACACGAAGCTCAAGAAATAGCACGGGCGTTTTTACCTGGTTTTGTCGGGATCGGCGAAAGGTGAACGAGGAGACGACCGAAGACAGGTAGCGGAAAAGAGGAAGGAAACCCGGGTCTGAGGATAGGTCGCACGCCGCCAGCTCTTGCGGATGAACGTGGCAGTGAAAGCGACAAGAGCCCTACGGCGGCCTTTATTGTTGTGGGTATCGCTTACAGTTAATCCGCAATCCGAAATCCACAATAATGAAGCGTTGACTGCTTGGCCCCCTTGGACCCGAGGTGAAGTGGCAAGCCGGATGGAAAGAACCAAACGGTAGAAAGAACCGATTGCCGAGGACAGAATTGAATGTAAAACGGTGGACGATGATGAAGATGATGGTGATGATGAAAGAGAAGTTTTGAAACGTGGTTGCACTGACAGACAAATTCTTTTGATATTAACTAGATGCGTCTATTTGGTTGTTTTTTTTTAATTTGATTTAACTGGATTTTTCGTGAAATCAAATTTTTCCTATTGCATTCCATTATTAAAATTATTTATTTTAAATATATTTATTTATGCAAATCAAGATGTATTTAATATCTTTTAATAACTAAATATTTTATTTATTCCTAATAAATCTGTGATTTTGTTTCATCTGGTAGTATAAGACAGAGATGGGCATACCTAAATTACAATGTAATTCAATTATTAATCTAGTTGCAAACTAATAATTTACAATATAATCTCACTGAACTGTATTTCATTACATTTTAATTGTAATTATTCAGAACGTTGTATGAAGTCTGTTATAATGTATTTATAATTCCAAAGTAATTTGATTAAAATGTATTCAAACACTTTGCAATCTAATTACTTTGTTACTAGTTATGGTGTAATATAGCAGAAAATATTATTTTATTCCCTAAAGCTGGATGAAAAAGTGATAAATTATGTCTCGTTTGAACTACAAAATCAAAATATTGTTTAGCTATTAGTTGGCAAACCCGTTTATTCGAATTAATATATAATCGATTAATTTCTAATTAGATTAACTTTCAATTAAATTACATAGTAATTAATTATACTAGGCACTTGTGGTACCTAATTGCTTAAGTAAACTGTTGCAAAGTAATTAAATGATCAATTACAGTAGTAATTGTAATTGTTTATTGTTAATTTAATTACTTTTTGCCCATCTCTGGTATAAGACAAAAGAGACCAGAAGGAAAAATAGTACACGATTCGGTCTCTCAAAAATCTCTCACGGCTTGGTTTTCATTAGAAAACTGTTGTAACATTTTGCGGTTGAGGAAAATGATTAGTCTTTCTATACATAAATCTTAATGATATAATATTATCAGAATTTACGACGATTAATTCCATTTGTTTTGCAACCATTAACGTCTGCAGAAACTGTTTTCCCATAAGCCACCGTGTTAAGGCCTTAGGCCGCTCCAGGATTTTCCAAAATTCGATTTTTTTTTTGTTAAAAATGTACCTTAGTACCTATGAAATTATATTCCAAAAGATTATGGATGTGCAAAATCTCTAAGTACTCAATTTTCGAATTCTAGTGCAACCCCTCTTGATTCATGTCGTGACTTTCTATTAACTTTAAACGCGTTTATCTCAAAACTACATTTTTCAAGTCGGCCGGACTCATAACTCAAACAAATTTCAACCGATTCACTTGAAATTTTAACTGTATATTTAGAATTACATTTTCTGAGGTACTACGTAGGGTTTTTTTTATTATATGGCATTCCTTTTTTATAAACAATTTTCTGACGATTTTCTCATGGCATTTTATACTTTTTGTTTGAGAAATGCGCCATTTTGACAAAAAACAATATATCAAAAAATCCTAAGTACTTCTATAGCTATTCGTATATATAATCGAAAAAACTTTAGTGGCTCATCATAACTGAAAAATTATAGGAGCTTTTGGTCCGGCCGTTGACCTTCCAGAAATAAAGGCGTCATCGGAAAAATGCTGCACAGTCGCCATTTTGACATGTATCGCTGTGAAAAAATAATTGTGTATAGTCAATTACGTGTATAAAAAAATCACTATTTTGTAATTCCGATTTATTTTATGGTTTCGCTGGAAAAAAATCACAAAATATGCCGTTTTTTGCCCTCTAGAGTGACCTAAGGCCTTAAATTCATATGTTTATAACTACTAAATTATTTAGTGAAAAATTCTAAAATAATTAATGCATAATTATTCTATCAAGAACTATCGTTCCTCAAATTTTCAAGCATTTTGGCGATTTTTTAATATCCGTCCAGTAATACCTTAATTTTGTGGAAAACATAATTTTAAAACCAGTTAAGGCCGTCTTCTAGTCTAGAGGGCCAAAATTTTGGGATTTTTCAACATGCGATTAAAAAAAAACAAAAAATATTTCCGTATCTATCTTTTTACCACATATTTATTCATCCTTTTACATTGTATAAAAAAATTGGCGCAAAAAAAAAATCCATAATTCTGGTAGATGCAGGCTGGTAAAGTGGGGGTGGAAAAAAAAACGGCCTCTCCTGGTTGACATGATTCCAACCCTCCTGGTCATCTGAAAAAAAAAAAATAGATTCTTAATTAGTAAGGATGTCATTATAGCCCCTACCTCAGGCAAAAAAAAAAATTCGCAAAATGGTGGCTGTTTAAAAAAAAGGTCATTTTTTGCCGTTTTTTTTCACGATTGTTGATTTTTTTTAAATAATTAGTAACAAAATTTCGCGATAAATCTGGTAGGGGCGATAGAGGGGTGTATAGAGAAGGTCCACAAAAAATTTCAAGTAAATCGGTTCATTACAACTTGAGATATCATGTCAACCGTCTCGAAAAAAGTAGTTTCGAGAAAAACGCGTTTAAAGATTCGAGTACAGTTTCAGGCAGTCTAAGTCATATAATGGTACATATACTTACATTTCGTTAATCGGCGATTCCTGGTCCATGAAATACTCGTTCTTCTTCAAAATCGAAGTCATTTGATGTTTTTTGATGATGAGAAGTTCGGAGTTCCGAGCGGTGAATCCGCTGTTCATCACGTCTGAGAGCGCCGGTTAAGTTTCCACTTCACTAATTACAGCTGTAACTCCATTAATATTTGGAATTTCCAAATTTCCTTTGGAGGATATATTCTTGAAATACTAAACATTGAAAATATGCAAAAAAATCGAGTTTTTTCAAAATTCTAGATTAGAAGACGGCCTTAACCGATCGTGCTAAAATTGTACAAACAACTCAATAACAATATTGCCTTGAACTTATACCTACTTGTTTTATTGCAGAATAAAAAAAAGTTTATTGCAAAAAAGAACGAAATTATTGTGTAAAAATTACAAAAACAATTTTCTGCAGTGTCTCATTTTTTACATATTCAACTTTCTAAATGTTTTTAGGTCTTATTGCAGTATTTGAAGCTTATAATATCAAAAATCCTTGGCTCATATTTTTGCGATCGATATTGACGTCGTTGGATTTCCACAAACGGACAACTGCCAACAAAATCTTGCTGGAAGGCCACGCTATAACGTCGCCATTTTCGTATATTTTTTAATGAAGAGATGTATTTAAATATTTTAATTGTGTAATAAATTATATCGAAAGTTTCATAAATGTAAAACGGTTTGTTCCTTTCCACAAAAAATTATCAAAATTAGCTATTTTTTCGTCGTCTACATGTATTTTCTCCCTTAATAGAAGGAAAAAAAAACACTCGGGGCAACATTTTCAGCATAACGATTGTGAAGAGCAAATAGAATAGGACAAAAGCAAAAGAAACGACGATAAAGAACTGAAATGTGGACCCAAAAAAAGCTACACGGCCGAAAAAAAAGATTAAATTTGAATAGGATCTATTTAAATCAAATAGGTTTTTTCCATGTCTCACGGCAAAAAAAAATGTTTGCAATAAATAGGGTCGTGGTAGACCCTATTTATTTCAAATATTTTTTTTTTATTCGTTCAAGCTATTCTTTTCAAATATTAAATATACTCAAATTGAATAAATAAAGATTAGATTTAAATTAAATAAATAAAGATAAAACACGATATATCGCAAGAATACGAGAAAGGAATATAGGAATGACATAAAAATGCGGTGAAAAAAAGTTCAATTATTTTTCTTTTTTTTTTCACGGAGAAGGCTGTTATTTGAAGAAAAAAAAAAGAAAGGTGTCGTCGTGCCTTTTATTATCAGGCGCGACTATTTATGTATAGGAAAACTAAGCCTTCCCCTCAACTGCAGAATGTTACAACGGTCTTCTAATGAAGACAATGCCATGAGTTTTTTGAGCCATGAAACCAAATCACAGATTTATTAGGAATAAATAAAATATTTCGTTATTAGAAGATAATTAGAAGGGGTCTAGATCTTGATTTGCACGAATAAATATCTTTATTCCACTCGGTACGATAATGAACGTTTTGCGGACGCTTCGCGAGCGTAAAACCCCCCTTTTTAACACCGCGTACAATAAAATTTCGTATAATACTCGACGAAAAAACTTTTTCGTTCTCGTATCATAATGTACTATTAAAATAAATAATTTTAATAATTGAATGCAATAGGAAAAATTTGATTTCACGAAAAATCCAGTTAATTCAAATAACAAAAAAAATCAAACAGACACATCGAGTTAAGGGGCCAGTCCACTTTGGAGCCACGAAAAAAAGGCTATTTTCGCGATTTTTTTTGAGGATTTTATAAAAGATATGAATATAAAAGTTGTTGGGCTTGATAAATAAAGTCTTGAAATACATTAAAAAAATTTTTTATTCATTTTTATTCATTTTTAAGTACAAAAACTATAGTTTAACGTAACGCCTGAAAAATAGGTGGGCTAGGTAGCTCCATCACAACTCGGCAACGGCTTGTCTGAAACAAAAAAATCAAAGTCCATTAGATTCAGTATGACACCAGCTACAAAATGACCCTCGGATATAAAGTTTTATGAAAAAATAAAAAAATGGCAGATGAAAAACGAAAAAGTAAAAAAAACGCGTTTTTTTCGCAGTTTTTCGCAAAAGAAAGAGTAAAAATAAAAATTTTAAAACCATCGAGGGTCATCTTGTTGCGAATCATGTTTACAATATGTGGTTCAAATTTCAAGAGAATCGGTTTATTAGTTTTAGAGATACGATGGAGCTAGATTTTGAAAACGTTGTTTCGAAAAAAACGCGTTTGAAGTTTATACTATGAAAAACTCTTACCTAAACTCAATCGGCAATTCCTGCACCGTACAAAATCCCTTCTGATTGCTCATCATCGTCGATTTCTTCAAGTCTTGCTTGCTTTCGTTTGGTTCTGGTCTCTTTTGAGCACTCAGAACTGCGGCGGTTTGCAGAGCGAACACGCTCGTCATCGCGATTGTCGGCGAATCCGATGGCGATCGGGCCGAGTTTGACGCCCATTATTTCCATTATTTTAAGCACTAAACGAAATCCTTCATTAAAGACACACGCGGAAACTTTGCAGGCAATGTCTACGATTTTTTTGCCGTTGAACTTGTGTTTAGGTGCCATATTCCATACGCAGTTGTTAAAACTTTCATTATTGTTTTGCGTATGGCCACCTAAACACTTTTCGACCAATTCTGTTTTGGTGAGATCCTCGTAAATAGGTTTTAAAACTTCCTGTACTTCCTCAGAAAGAGCATGAGGATGTTTGTAATGTTGCTGAAGTGCCTTAGCTTTGAGGTCGGCCGAGCGCGCTATACGCTCAGGTAGACGAAATGAGGCCCTGACGTTCAGGTAAAAAAAAAAAATACTTAGAGAGCTTGGATTTTCATAAAATTTTGACACAATATTTCTGAACGTATGTACTTTCGAAAACAGTAAAAAAAAATCGATTTTTTGAAATTTTCAAAGTGGACTGGCCCCTTAATATTAAAAGAATTTTTCTATCAGCGTAGTATTTGATGAAGATCATGAACTGGATAAAGGTGATGAAAACCGAAATATGGAGAGCCGTTAAAAATATGACCAATGACATGAAAAGGGTGACGAAAGAAAATGGTCAGTAATGAAGAGACATAAAATGGAAATAAAGAAGACTATGCTCAGCAACTTGAAGTTATACATGGTAAAGAAAAAAAAAAAGCGTACATTTGAACAAATAAAGACGAAGAGTCCGTGGAGTGGGAAAGTGTAGAAAACGATGATGCTGAACACGAAAGCAGATGAAAAAAAAAAAAAAAAGAACACGAAGAAGTAGCCGAAGAGAGTAACAGCCATGAAGAAAAGCAAAGACATTATAATGATGATGAGGATGAAAGAAGGGGCGAAGAAAGATTCGTATCGCGACGGCCGCTTGATGTTTCGTCGCCGCCAGCAACGGCCAGTGCCAGGATCCTTCCATACATACCGTCGTTTCGTTATTTATCTCTCCTCCACGCGTTCAATGGACGCACGAGAAGCGCGTTTTGCGGCAGGCCTTTCCCTCCGGAGCAAAACTATTAAGTTCGCGCCCGAGCTTCTTCATGTCCCTCGGTCTTGATAATTTATGGTACCCTTCTCGTAGAAGAGATCTCCATGCACCGATTGTCCCCCGATCGGACGCTCACGCGCACACGCGCAACACTCGTACTTTTCTTTTTCATCGTGCTGCTACGATGGGCGGCTCGACTTGAAACGGCGCATGGCGCCAAACGGTTGTCTTCCGTTCTTTTTTGTTTTTTTTTTTTTCTTTACTTCTCGTACAATCGAAAGTTGTCCTACCATTCGTGTTAAACACGACACGAAACACACATATTGGATTCATTTAAATTTCAGACCCTTTCACCTTCCCGGGCAAATGTGTCAGCGATACACTTTTTTTTCGAATACGGATTTTGAAAAAATCAATTTTTTTCTCGATGCTCAATTGTTTATTTGAAAATTATCGAAATTAAAAAAAAAATAGTAACGTGAATTGGGGTTACTTTGTTTCGTGGGGTTACTTTGATAAAAACTTTTTTTTTTTTTTTTTTTTCAAATTACGAAGTTCCTGAAGGTGACCGAACGTTTTTTTTTACGGTTGGCAAGCCTAAATGTCTCTTTATGTCATTACTCAGACGCAGCACGAAGGAACGGGTTTAAGGGGCCAGTCCACTTTGAAAATTTGAAAAAATCGAAAGCAAGCAAGACTTGAAGAAATCGACGATGATGAGCAATCAGAAGGGATTTTGTACAGTGCAGGAATCTGCCGATTGAGTTCAGGTAAGAGTTTTTCATAGTATAAACTTCAAACGCGTTTTTCTCGAAACAACGTTTTCAAAATCTAGCTCCATCGTATCTCTAAAACTAATAAACCGATTCTCTTGAAATTTGAACCACATATTGTAAACATGATTCGCAACAAGATGACCCTCGATGGTTTTAAAATTTTGATTTTTACTCTTTTTTTTTGCGAAAAACTGCGAAAAAAACGCGTTTTTTTTACTTTTTTCGTTTTTCATCTGCCATTTTTTTATTTTTTGATAAAACTTTATATCCGAGGGTCATTTTGTAGCTGGTGTCATGCTGAATCTAATGGACTTTGATTTTTTTGTTTCAGACAAGCCGTTGCCGAGTTGTGATGGAGCTACCTAGCCCACCTGTTTTTGAGGCGTTACGTTAAACTATAGTTTTTGTACTTAAAAATGAATAAAAATGAATTAAATTTTTTTAAATGTATTTCAAGACTTTATTTATCAAGCCCAACAACTTTTATATTCATATCTTTTATAAAATTCTCAAGAAAAAATAGTGAAAATAGCCTTTTTTCGTGGCTCCAAAGTGGACTGGCCCCTTAATGGTTGCAAAACGAATGCAACTAAATCGCCCTATATTCTGAAAATATTATATCATCAAGATTTAGGATCAAGCGACTGATTATGCTAAATTTCAAATAAATCGACTAAGCAATTGTCGAGTAATGAATTAAAGTAATGAGGAGTATCGCCTTTTTTAACGATGAATTAATAGCAATCATTGGAAAATTCAATATATATATCGAGTATTCGGGCAATCATTAATAATAATAAGATGATCTGAACGTATTAATTAAATTTCAAAATTGAGACTTTTTTTGTTGGACAGTTGAAACAGATTTACAGTCACCGACAAAACTTCCGTCAAGAACACGTCAATGTCATCGAAGTTTACTTCAATTATTATTCAAAGTGTAAAATTAACTTTTCTAAGTGTTAATTTATTATTAAATTAGCTATTTGTAAGGCTAAACATGTACGACATGATCTAGACTTGTAAGTCCACGATTCGCCCATGTTGGACTAACTTTTTGCCCAACGATCCATCCAGTAATATCTTAAAAAAAGGTTCTTACTTTTGAAAACGTAAGTGCCATTATTACAATGATCGATAAAAAAGATAAGTTCGTATCTTCTTCACTCATTTTCGGTTAGTTTTAGGAAGATCAGTAATAGTCGAGGAATGAAGAAAAAATAGAATCAAGCATTGAATTAATTTCATACACTCCATCATAATTTGTAAACTGTATTTTTTTTTCAAATTAATTTGAACAATTTTTCTTAGCTCTATACACAGTAGGATTAATTCCTTAGCATGAATTCCGGAGCAACAAACCCTTCCGGTTTGTTGCTCGATAGTCATGCTAAATCGCCGTATTGATATTTTTCAATCTTATTATTATGAAGCAGAGTTGGGCAAAAAGTAATTGAATCAACAATTAACAATTAAAATTACTATTAAAATTGATCGTTTCATTACTTTGTAACAGATTACTTAAGTAATTAGTTACCACAAGTGCCTAGTGTAATTAATTACTACACGGAGAGAATTAAATGTTAAAAATTACCGTGCAGTAGCGGTAACCAGATGACAACCCTGAAACTTCGCTCATTATTACTGAGTAAAACACAGATTTTCACGAAAATAAAATAAAATTTCTTCTTCAGATAGAAAATTTTACCAGATTTTTTAGTAAATTTTGATGTGTAACAAAATACGCAAAACTAAAATTTAAAAAATATATAATATCAGCGAAATTTTACTGTGCATTTTATTATTTTATGCCTTTCAAAAATGTCTGTAAAAAAGTATCGTCTTCATAACAGTTATTTTAAGATTTGTTATAAAATTTAATGAGTGTTATAGGAAAATGTATTGTGCTCTCGGTAAAAATTATCGTGCGCGCTACCCTTCTTGTATAGTAAAATTTTACCTACGTATTTGAAATTTTCTGTAACGTGAGTTAAAACAAAACTTGTCCCATACGAATTATTATGCTTTTCTCACTTGTCACCACATTGAAATATATCACGGTAATTTTTACCGTGAAATTCACGACAAAAATTACTTTTTAATTCTCTCCGTGTATGTAATTTCATTAAAAGTTAATCCAATTACAAATTAATCGATTATATATTAATTCGAATAAACCAGTTTGCTAACTAATGGCTAAACAATATTTTGATTTTGTTGTTAAAACGAGACATAATTTATCACTTTTTCATCCAGCTTTAGGGAATAAAATGATATTTTCTGCTATATTACACCATAACTAGTAACAAAGTAATTGAATTGCAAAGTGTTTTTGAATACATTTTAATCAAATTACTTTGGAATTATAAATACATTATAACAGACTTCATACAACGTTCTGAAGAATTACAATTAAAATGTCATGAAATACAGTTCAATGAGATTATTTTGTAATTTAATTAGTTTCTAAACAGATTAATAATTGAATTACATTGTAATTAAGGTATGCCCATATCTGTTATAATGTTATTAATAAAACCGACATTTCATTGTCTAACATCTTGGCAAATAAAAATATATTCAATAAAATGAAATGGCAATTCTCGTTTTTACTGTACATAATCTGACGAAGGACAAATCCATACGTGACTCGCTAATTTGTGGTTTTTTTTTTTCTTCTTTTCTCGAGATGCGAGGTCCATGCCTGTTCGTGTTAGTCCGTAGTATCCTCTTAAGCAAGAGAGAAAGTTCCGCCAATGAAGTAATGGTGGGTGTATCCGAGATCCATCCAATGGGCTTTCGAGACTGATGAAGGTGGAGAATATTACCCACGCGGTTTAGAACACGTTTCTCTCGGACGAGATCCTCTCCGTTTCGGATCTCCGGTTTAGTTCAGCAACGACTCTCGTCGCTTCGACACACTCGCGAATCTCGGTTCGTTCATAGTGTTTTTACCCAGTGCGCCGGTTCGTTGCATACGTTTTAAACGAAACGTGTCACAGTTTAACGAGTGCCTGTTGAGATAATAATTGTTTACGGAAAAGGACGATTTACGAAAAGTGTTTGTCGCAACGAACGAAGGATGAATCTCGTTTCCCCGATGGATCTTCAGATGCATCTTCATCAACAGATGCTTTATACGCAGCACCAAATGACCCTGCATCATCATCGACCAGGTGCGCACAATTTTCCGCAATTCTTATTTTATCTTACACTTTTTCCAATATGATAAACGAGCTAGTAGTATTATTTTTAATTTTTTTTTTTTTTTTTTTTCATTTTTGAACAATCAGCGGTGTATAGTTTCGCATAGGATTTTTTTGTTTTGTTTTATAGTTCTCTCTCCTTCTCGAAAAACGAGGCAGAATTTTTTTTTCTATTTACTAATTTAATTAGTAACTAGAATAAAATTTACTAAATTAGTAAATAAAAATGTACTAAATTAGTAAATGAAAAAGTACTAAATTAGTGAGTAAACATTTATCGAAAAACCAGCCACAATTCTTTAAAAATTTATTAATTTAATTAGTAACTAAAATGAAATTTACTAAGTTAGTAAATAAAAATTTACTAAATTAGTAAGTAAAAAAATACTAAATTAGTAAGTAAGAAAGTACTAAATTGGTAAGTAAAAATTTAACGAAAAACCAGCCAGAATTCTTTAAAAATTTCCTAATTTAATTAGTAACTAAAATAAAATTTACGAAATTAGTGAGTCAAAATGTACTAAATTAGTAAATAAAAAAAAACTAAATTAGGAAGTAAAAATTTATCGAAAAACCAGCCAGTATTCTTTAAAAATTTACTAATTTAATTAGTAACTAAGATGAAATTTACTAAGTTAGTAAATAAAAATTTACTAAATTAGTAAGTAAATATTTATCGAAAAACCAACCAGAATTCTTTAAAAATTTACTAATTTAATTAGTAACAAAAATAAAATTTACGAAATTAGTGAGTCAAAATGTACTAAATTAGTAAATAAAAAAGTACTAAATTAGGAAGTAAAAATTTATCGAAAAACCAGCCAGTATTCTTTAAAAATTTACTAATTTAATTCGTAACTAAGATGTAATTTACCAAGTTAGTAAATAGAAATGTACTAAATTAGTAAATAAAAATTTACTAAATTAGTAAGTAAAAATTTACTAAATTAGTAAGTAAAAATTTACTAAATTAGTAAATAAATTTACTAAAATTTATTACTTACTATTCTTTTTTGGAACGTCTTTTTTAGGCAAGAAAAATGACTAGGATTCTTTTACAAATTACGATCGCCTGTGTAGGTGAAAAAAAAGAGCAAAATATTTGAAAAATGACAGAACCGTCATTTCCATCTTTCATTTACATGGACGTTTAAACAAATTCAGAAAGCGTGCCGTTGGTAATTATTAGAAAGTCGTCCAATTGAAATAACGAATGAATATCAAAGTGATAGTTATTCTCTGCAAGTGCACGAAATTATACTTTTCATCAATTTAAGGGAAGGTTCGTCGCGGAGCATGAAAAATGCATGAAGTTCGGGAATTTTTGTTTTTTATAAAATAAATACTTTTGGAAATGGATTTCAACGTATTTTATTCTTCTATCAATGAAGAGTAAATTCCAATTTTATTTATTTAAAAAAATCCAAAATGTCGGCATCTGACACAAAAACGGATTAAAGATTATTAAACTAGAATGAATTTGGAGGGCCTATCGTTTTTTTGTTTCCTAAAAAACCTCTGGATAAGAAAATGGCAACCGTTTGAAAGAAAAACCCAATGTTTTTTCTCCATCGGACAAAAAAAAATATTACTAAATCATTTTTTGACGAAAATGGCTTCCTTATGGGCAAATTTAATTTTCTTTCAATTGCGCATAAATTCATTCATCCTTTTATGCACGTGTTCTAAACATGCACTATAAGGGCACAATATATGTATTTAAAAAAATCGAATTTCTCATCGTCATGAACGGTACCCTCAATTATGAAGACACGTGACAATGCTTTTAATCAAGAAGAAACACAAACCTGATATGTCCATAGAAAAATATAATTCATAGCTTATAGAAAAATGAAATCGCTCGTCAAGCGATATATTTGGCAACAATCAGACTTATATACTTCGTATATAAACATTTTTTTTTAAACCCGTGTAATGTCGATAATTTGAGACTGATCTGAAAATGTGAACAGGCACGTGTCCATATTAACAGCATTAAATAAAAATAATAAAATGCTCTTATTAATCTTCTTATTTTATTCTTAGGCATTAAGTTATTGCTTCATTATCTTCTTCATTAATTTTGATCAAATAATTTTTCTTTTCATCTTAATTGTAGTCTTTGGAGTCAAGTTTCCCATGGATCAAGTAGGCAAGGTGGTGTCGGAGCACTCCGCTACCCTACTCTATTTAAAAAAAAACTAAACACTAGATTGAAGCCGTTATAGTGCACCTTAAACGCAGTATCATTTTTCTCCTCTTCTTCTTTCACAAAAAAAAATGTATTTGATGAAACACTCTATCAGTAATTATTAGTGGTATGAAGCAAAATACATCGACATATCGAATAAATGTAATCATTTAAAAATTATGGGTAAAATCTCACGCGCAGGGGAGAGGGGGAGGTCCAAAAAAAAACACCTCACGTAATTAATGGACGTCCTCTTATATGTCTACAACCCAAATCTGCAAGAATGGGTATGTATTTTAATTTTAATGGAATTTTCATTGGGTGCCAACGTTGCCAAACTTCAACGACATTCATCAAGACTTCCCGAATAAATAAAAGACCGAATGAGTACTGTGCCCTCGATAAATTTGGATTAAGGAGTTTCGGGACACTTAAGGAAATGGTACCATTTGATTCAAATTTATACAGTATATTCACTGTCATATACTGAATGTACCCTCCAAATTTTAAATCGATCGTCTGCGCCGTTTCTATAAAATTTACAATAGAAGAAACACTTTTTAACATAGAGCATTTAACATTATGACACTGATGACAAATTTTGTCATCATGTACTGAGTGATTGGACAGTTTTTCAAAACATTTAAAAAAAATGTTCACGGTATTCCGTGCGTAAAACTGCCATTCAGCGATGAGCGTAGGCAGTTTAAATATCTCCTTATGTTAAAAAGAGTTTTTTTTTTAAATTGTACATTGTATAGGGACGCTGTAGACGATCGATTTAAAATTTGGAAGGTGCATTCAGTATATGAGAAAGAATTTACTGTATAAATTTTGATCAAATGGTAACACTTCACCAATTGTCCCGAAACTCCCTAAAGAATTTCGGGACACTTAACGAAATGCTACCATTTGATTCAAATTTATACAGTAAATTCTTTGTCATTTACTGAATGTACCCTTCAAATTTTAAATCGATCGTCTACACCGTTTCTATAAAAATTACAATAGAAGAAACACTTTTGAACATAGAGCATTTAACATTATGACACTGATGATGAATTTTTCATAATGTACTGAGTGATTTAAAATTTTTCATAACATTTTGAAAAAATGTTCACACTATTTCGTGCGTAAAACTGCCATTCAGCCATGAGCGTAGGCAGTTTAAATATCTCCTTATGTTAAAAAGGGTTTTGTTTTATTGTAAATTTTATAAGAACGGTGTAGACGACCGATTTAAAATTTCGAAGGTGCATTCAGTTTATGAGAAAGAATTTACTGTATAAATTTCAATCAAATGGTAACACTTCACCACTTGTCCCGAAACTCCTTAAGGATCATAAGATACGCAGTTATAAATTCTGCTCACCAGAATATGCCATTAGTAAGGTAGATATCGAGGTTGATCTTGGAGAGAGAGCGAGGGAGAGGGGGGAGAGAGAGAGAGAGAGAGAGAGAGAGAGAGAGAGAGAGAGAGAGAGAGAATCATTCAAAGTACATCGGTGGCGTCTCACGTCGTTTAAGAAAATTGGCGAGACTGCGCGGTCCAAAACTTCCTATTATTTTCGTGTATATCCCTCGAGACGTTAAACCCATGATTACTCTCTTCCCCGGATACGTCTCGTTACGAAATGACAGAGTCTCTCGAGCCAATCGTCTCCTGTGTTTTCCGTCGCCGATTCGTCTTGCCTTGTTTCTAAAGAACATCAGAATCATCATCTTCCGCGCGCGTTTATTTGTCCTCTTCGCACGACGCCAATAATAATGCGCATGCGCTGTAGATCTACGAGGGACGTTTCGTTGTTTCTACAACCTTTTTTTTTCTTCTTTTTTCAAAGTATAAATCGACTGAGCATCGCATTGATGCTTCCGGGAGGGTCCTTTGATGCATCTGCCGTGTATCTCTTGTTTGCCCCGAAAAAGGACCGGAAGAACAGACAGACCGCGAAGAGGATCGTGAAACAAAATCACTCCTTTTTATGCCTAATGTATGGGCAACTCGGTGTTTGTCTTCCCATCAACGACTTATACGAACGTTTAAATTCTCGGGAGCACCTTTCGTCGTGCCTTTTTCAATAAACATACGCATATATGTATATTAGGGTGGGTCAAAAAAAAAAAAATCGGTATTTTTTTCGCGATTATAGTTGTTAGGAAGTTGGAGTGTGGTGAAAGAAAAAAACTCGTGAAAGCAGGGGATCGTGGCTCAAAATTAAGAGGTGGCGCAAGTAACTTTTTTTTTGCAATTAATGACGAAAAATCATGGTATTCATAAAAAAATGATGCAGCAAATCCAAGTCCATTTGTAATAAAAGAACGAACAAGTGTGTCATCATTGCGAATTTAAAAAAAAATTCTTTCTTAAACAATATTTTTTTTATATTTTAATTTTTTAGCGTATATGCGATAATGATCGTATATAAAAAAAAAAAAATGTTCCAGCACACTTTAGGAATAGGATAGGAAGTTTCTTATCAGTGTCTACGTCTACCAAGATAAAAGAAGAAATGTATTAATCTCTACATATAAAACAGTTCCGTGACTGATTGAATGACTGACATTTAGACAACGCACAGCCTAAACCGCTGAAGATAGAAATATGAAATTTGGAAGATACGTTACTTAGAAGGTGTAAAGGCGCACTAGGAATGAATTTATCGAAAATCAACTCCCAGAAATTGTCGTAGGGATCCAATAGAATTCCCATACTTATCCCTACTTCCTGATAAGTATCCAATGGGATGACCTATTGGATCCCTATACTGAAAATGTCACGCTCGTACATTGGATTCGAATTGGGATTCCTTGTTGGATTCCAATGTACGAATCCAATCTCAATTCTGAAGGATTCCTGAATTATCAAAAAATTCGATATGATCCTTCGTGATGTTGAAGTTTGCATCGTTGGAATGCAACGAAAGTCAATTTTTCTTCTATTTCTCACATTTTTTTTTTTGCCCAGTTGGGTTACAAAGATCACTCAAACGGTTCTCTTATCCTCATAAGAGATCCACGATCTTAGTCTATAGAAAAATTATAGATTGTAATCAAAATGAAGGGATAAAAATAAATAAAAATGAATTTTCGTTGCATTCCAGCAATGTAAACTTAAACGCCATGATCCTCCACGGATCACATCGTATTCTGTAGGTTAAATTTTCTCAACAAAATATATAGATACACAAAACGAGTGGAGCTTATCTTAAAAAGAAATTTTATCTTAAAAGTATACAAATCGCTCAAAAAAACGAATATCTTAAAAATCGATAACTACCACTGTAATTACCCGTGCAGAAATATCATCATTGATACAGTCCGATTCGGACTACGATCCTGGTTTCTCAATTGTAATCCAGTCGGACATCAGATCAGATCCGGGAGCGAAATCCGTAACGCTCGCAAATTGGATTCCCGTCAGGATCCTAATCCGAAACTATTAAGGACTCTCGTCAGAATCCAAATAGAAACTTTGCATAGGATTCAGGCTGAAGTCTCGAACTTCTAGAACAAGATCTAGTTCGATATCGAATCGGATCCCAGGGATGAATGTAAAAATCACCAGGAAATACCGATCCGTATCAGCTGGAGACGCTGGACGTTTTCTCAAAACATTTATTCAAGGATCTGAAAAAGATTAGGTAAAAATTGGTGCTACAGTATAACTGTCAAAACTTATATATTTTAATAATAGACTTTCCAACAAAATTCTTTACATTTAATAAAAATTTTCGAAAAAACCATATATAAAACTTGACAGACTTATATTTCCTGGAAAAAAAAATGATATAGGTTATTTATTCTAAGTAATTATATTTAAATTAAATGGAGATCGTTCGCGAACTAAGAAAATATGTATTTGATTTTCTGAGATAAATGTATTCAATACGTATTTCAAATTCGTGCCACCACGTCTCCGCTTTGTGCTATGTAGTGGGCGCCATTTGGATTCCGATGAGGATACCCCTTCTAGGAATTCCGTATCATACGGCGATCGGGATCTGATCGGAACTTCGGTATCCCTAAGAAATTTCTGCACGGGCTGTGTTCGAAAATTTTAGCTATAGCTCTCGCACTCATGTGTCATGTCGTACACCTACTTTGCCTTAACAAGATTTTTTTTCGTGTTCTTTGGAAGAAAAAACTGAAATGAGCAAAGAGCATTGTGTCATGATTAATTTTGATATTTCCTTGGACCAACATTCTCTCCACCAAAGTGTTTGGATCCGTTTGGGTTTGGCTGGACCACGCGCAAAAAAAAACGGTGTAAAATCTGAATTGCAGGAAACACGAATTCACAGGGCGATGAAAGAACAATTCTTTCCAAGGGCATGTACAAAATCAACATAACCTCACCAAATTTCCAACTCAGTTTTCTCATAGATGGTTAAGGTATTACTGGATGGGTATTATAAAAAATCGCCAAAATTCTTGAAAATTTGAGGAATTATAGTTCTTGATAGAATAATAATACATTCATTATTTTAGAATTTATCACTAAATAATTTAGTAGTTATAAAAATATGAATTTAACGCGGTCGCTTATGGGAAAACAGCTTCGGCGCAGACGTTAATGGTTGTAAAACAAATATAACTAAATCGCCGTAAAATCTGAAAATATTATATCATCAAGATTTAGGATCAAGCGATTGATTATGCTAAGTTTCAAACAAATCAACTGAGTAATTGTCGAGAAATGAATTAAAGTAATGAGGAGTATCGCCTTTTTTTAACGATAAATTAATAGCAATCATTGGAAAACTCAATACATATCGACTTTTTGGGTAATTATTGATAATAATAAGATAATCTGAACGTATTAATTAAATTTAAAAATTGAGAAATTTTTTTGTTGGACAGTTGAAACAGATGTACAGTCACTGACAAAACCTCAATCAAGCACATGACAATATCGTCGAATTTGACTTCATTTATTATTAAAAGTGGAAAATTAACATTTCTTAGTGTTAATTTATTATTAAATTAGCTATTTGTAAGGCTAAACATGTACGACATGATCTAGACTTGTAAATCCACGATTCGCCTATTTTTGGATTAACTTTTTGCCCGACGGTTCATACAGTAATACCTTAAGTTCTTTTAGGAAAAACAAAGCATCAGGCCTTTGATTGATTGATGCAGAGCTTGACGATTGATCAGGCCTTTGATTGATGCAGAGCTTGACGATTTTCTTTTGCCCCAAATATTATTCATCATTGAGAAATCTCAGTTCGAAAATTTGAGCTATCTCTTTCGCACTCATATATCACGTGATAAACCTACTTCGCATCAAAGGGTTGAAGATGTATGCCTCTCTTTATTTGCAATGTGCTCTTTAGTTTACCCGCGTACGTTTAAGCTTTTTTTTTTTTTTTAATACCGCATAATGTAAGAAAATCGATTTTTGCAAGATCGATCTTTTAAGTTTCGATTTTTTGCAGAATAGATTCTCAGCAGAGATGGGCATACCTAAATTACAATGTAATTCAATTATTAATCTGGTTACAAACTAATTAAATTACAAAATAATGACACTGAACTGTATTTAATTTAATTTTAATTGTAATCAGTCAGGACATATTATGCAATCTGTTCTAATGTAGAAAATATCATTTTATCCACTAAAGTTGGATTAAAAAAAGGTGATAAATTATGTCTCGTTTGAACTACAAAATCAATATATTGTTTAGCCATTAGCAAACCGGTTTATTCGGATTAATATAAATCGATTAATTTGTAATTAGATTAACTTTCAATTAAATTACATAGTAATTAATGACACCTAGGCACTTGTGGTAACTAATTACTTAAGTAGTCTGTTACAAAGTAATTAAATTATCAATTACAGTAGTAATTGTAATTGTTAATTGTTAATTTAATTACTTTTTGCCCATGTCCGAGTCTCAAAAATCCGATTCAGCAATCGATCTTTTACAGAAGATCGAACAAACCCTACATCTAAGACGTGAAAATCGCGACTAGCTTGAAGCCAAATGCCACGCGAACGAAGCCGCGAGGCGGAAGCTACTTTATGAATATTCCTTATTGATAAAAATGGTCCATAAATCATAACTCTCTTTCCAAAGCGATTTAATTCATCGTATATATCAGTAATGTAACATTTATAATAATCATAATGATACGATGCTGCTACGATAACGTAGTATAACGACGTATAATATTCAATTCAATCATAGTGCACAATAGTTACCAGTATATTGTCTAAAAGCAATATATATTGGAAGTAATGAAAATAACAATTGCCATAATAGTTGACCTTGGAGCAAGGTGCGATAATCAGGAAGAGAAAGGGTTAGTAAGAGAAAGGAAAGAGTCACTTGAAAGTTCCTAAATCGAGGTTCGAGTGTTTATAGTGTAAGAATTTTCTGTGCTAGGATATTATTGGCGATGAACGGTGGCCGTAGAAAGGTAAAAGTTCTATGAAGGTTGGCGCCGCTCCAAGGAAAAAAAAAAAAAAAGAAGGCCCTGCTCTCTTCCACATCAAAAAAGCCGCGGATCGCTCAACCGGACAATCGTTATCTTCACCGTTCGTGTGACCCACGAGTGGATCGGCCGAATTTAAGGGGAGTATAGTAAGGGCTCGGGGAAGAGGAAAGGAAGCTCCTGTACTTCTTTTCGGTTTTATGCTTCGCTCACAATATCAATTATCCTTGTCCCTTGGTGGATACAATACTATGTGGCTCCGGGAAAGCGTGAACGAACGAGAGAGTAAGGGAGCTTTTGCACTCTGTGAGAAAGTTCTCTCTCTCTCTCTCTCTCTCTCTCTCTCTCTCTCTCTCGCTCGCTCGCTCGCTCTCTCTTTTCTCTCTCTTAGTGGAGCCAACCCAGACAAGTGCAAGTTAGTCCGGCTAGATATAGCTCTACACTGATGTGTGGACGTATGGTGAGTGAGTGGGTGTGTGTGTGTGTGTGTGTGTCTTATGTCAAGAACTGAGAGTAAATGGCGAGACCATCTTCTTCCATTGGTCGCATCTCAACCGCGTCAATATGTATAGCCAAAGCACGGCACAACGCTCATCTTCTGCATTCTGCGATCAGTTTGGGGCCAAAAACGCCCCGAGGGGTCCTCGAATAATCCGAATAGTATATACACGAACACAGTTGTGACCCTCTCGTCGCCATCGTACAGATACGTACATTGAGAGAAGAAAAAATGTTCCGTTGCATCCTTAAGGAGTTTCGGGACACTTAACGAAATGGTACGATTTGATTCAAATTTATACAGTATATTCACTGTCATATTCTGAATGTACCCTCCAAATTTTAAATCGATCGTCGACACCATTTCTATAAAATTGACAATGGAAGAAACACTTTTTAACATAGAGCATTTAACATTATGACACTGATGATGAATTTGTCATAATGTACTGAGTGATTTGACAATTTTTCATAACATTTTGAAAAAATGTTCACACTATTTCATGCGTAAAACTGCCATTCAGCCATGAGCGTAGGCAGTTTAAATATCTCCTTATGTTAAAAAGGGTTTTGTTTTATTGTAAATTTTATAAGAACGGTGTAAACGACCGATTTAAAATTTGGAAGGTGCATTCAGTTTATGAGATAGAATTTACTGTATAAATTTCAATCAAATGGTAACACTTCACCACTTGTCCCGAAACTCCTTAAACGAAATTGCGATCGTGTACATTTCCGATGCTGTATATGTTTGTGTTTCTTTTTAATTTTATAATTCTTATTTATAAGATGTATGCAATCCGCAATGACGGATTTAGTTAGCCCGAACAATTATTCTTTTTCAGTATAGTCACTAATTTTGATTTAATATATTTTGATTTCTTTGTTATATGTCGAAATAGCTCGATTTTTTCTTACGCTTGTTTTTCTCGGAATGTTCTGTACTGTATGAAAAATCTTCACTTCTTTGTGAATATTAAAGCACGAATTTGAGTGAAAAAAAAAATGCTTTCAACTCGAATTCTTGCATGAAAAAGATTTTAACAAAAATAGCTAGTAATTATTTCCATGCGGATTGTTTGTTTAAATTTTTTTTTATAATGCCTTTTCGATTTTAATCCACGGAGTCTTCTTCGGTTTTCAGAAGAAGTGTCTCACACGAATGGCTGGCTGGTTCCTCCAAGTCCGGGTTCGGGACCACCCTTACCTCGCGACGTTAAGATCGAACTCCAGAACAAGAGACTCTGGCAGCAGTTCCATGCCGAGAGTACCGAAATGATAATCACAAAGCTTGGCCGGTAAGTTCACGAAAATGTTATCATTTCATGTCCCCGAATATCAAGATTATCTTTCAAATTATCGACATCTGCAGAAGCCTGAAAAAATCAGATTTTTCTAAAAATCCTAAAAAACAGATTTTTCTGAAAATGCTGAAAAAACATCAGATTTTTTTCAATATTCTGAAAAAAAACAGATTTTTCTGAAAATCCTGAAAAAAACATATTCTTCTTAAAATCCTGAAAACACATAAATTTTCTGAAAATCCTGAAAAATCAGATCTTTCTGAAAATTGAAAATCCTGAAAAAAACATCAGATTTTTCTAAAAAAAAACAACATTCTTTGAATGCTGGATTTTCTTTAATCCTAAAAAACAGATTTTTCTGAATAATCCTAAAAAAATAAGATTTTTCTGAAAAATCCTGAAAAAATCAGACTTTTCTAAAAAATCCTGAAAAAATCATATTTTTCTGAAAATGCTGAAAAAATCCGATTTTCTTAAAATGCTGAAAAAAATCCGATTTTCTTAAAATGCTGGAAAAATCATATTTCTCTGAAAATCCTGAAAAAATCAGTTTTTTTTCTGAAAGCCCTGAAAAAATCAGTTTTTTTTCTGAAAATCCTGAAAAAAATCAAATTATTTTCAAATCCTGACAACAGATTTTTCTGAAAATCTTGAAAAAATGAGATTTTTCTGACAATGCTGAAAAAATCAGATTTTTCTGAAAATCCTGAAAAAAAAAAAGATTTTTCAAGCGTGCATCCCTATCAAATCTCTATTATACGAAATACGAATACGAAAATTTCTGCCCGACATGTTTTGAATAAAACAGGAATAAACTTTTAATATGAAAAGTTAATATTGAATGCGTTTCAAATGTTTGGAAATACACATCAAGTGTGTTTAAATTCTCTTTAAGGCACACATAAGTGCCTTGTTTTGCGTTTTCTATGGGATTTACCCGTGTTAATTCCTAAAAAAAATTACACACCTTACGTGTAACGAGTAACACACATGTATTTGCAGTGAAGACAAAACCAGTTTCAGGCGATCAACCCAAATCAGTCTCCGTATGAAAATGCTTCGAATAAATTCCAAAATTACGTTGACCTTATCGCACTCGCGCGCGCTTTGCAATTGCAATATGCATTTCTTTCGTTTGCCATTCACGCTGAAAACACGGAAGTGTCTCCATCGTTGTTACTCTACCAGAGTAAAAATATACCGGAAGTCACAAGCAGGAGAAAAAAAAACGCAAACGAGAGGAAATGAAAACAGGAAGTTGGAGTGTGATGTCACGAAGACGAAGTGCTGTTCGGATTCCGCGACTGAGTGGTGGTCACCTTAAAATTCTTACGCGGCTAATAACGATCCATTGTATTATTCGTTAAAGTTGTCAACTCAAAAACATTCCCAGCGCGTACGCTCGAGTGCACGGATTGCAGTTTTCCGTCGGCGCGGAGAAGAGGGGAGCGGAGGGGGGGGGGGGGGGCTGAAAAAGCCTACCGTGCAGTTTGTCTCTCTCTATCTTCTCTCTCCGTTTCCCGGTCTTTTCCTCGCTGTTGTTCAGGCCCCGGACGTTACTAATCCTCCGAAAGTCCAAAACGAAGAGCCGCCTTGTGAGAGCTCGGCTATACGGGGCCCCTTTTGGCAGACGCCGGTAGTTTTCTCTTTCCTTGTAAGCGTCACTATACACAGCTCATTACCGCGGGTAAGCGATACCCCGGACATTGTCATTGAGAAAAGTTATCCCAGCGAGACTAAGAGCTGGCCTAAAACGTTTCACCCTCATTGTGCGATGCAACCAACACTCGCACATATATATACAAGTACTTTTTCTTTCGTGGATCGAATAACAAAGGCTTGAGGTTTGGGCCGGTGTAATGTTTAATCGTCGAGTTTTTAGGCAACTTTGAGTTTTGCGCAGCTTCGCGCTATTCCGGAGTTGTCTGAATGCGAGTACGCGTGTACAAATATGACGGGGAG